>CM021729.1:20347251-20375544 GCA_011074415.1 Stictonetta naevosa
AATAAAATAAAATAAAATAAAATAAAATAAAATAAAATAAAATAAAAAGGTTATAAGTATCCAAAATCAGGAAAAGGAGAAATCAGATTTCTCCTACCCAATCAGATCAGAGAATAGAATATATAGAATTAAAACCTGAAGCGATATATGGCCTATTTTGGATGGAAGGTATATGGAGTGATTTTGTTGCTGTCTTCCACTGACTTTAATGCTCTAATCACTTAGTGAAAAGGAGAATTATTACAAAGGGATGGCACCTCTCCAGTCCAGTCTGTTAGGGTATCCTCTTGTAAGGTGGTAGCTGCACTGACAGCTTATCCCATCCACCAGCATTGGACATATCCTATTCTGCTGAAGATTTCTGGGTTTGGCATCATCCCCATGCTTCTGCCACATCTTACACAGCTCCTCACAGCACAGAGGCTGCTATGAGAGGAGAGGCATCATTAGCACCAGGCTGGCATCCACAGAAAGAGGTTGAAAATGGGCTCAGAAGGCTTTCAGTCCAGAAAGCAGCTGTTATCTTAGCTTGCACAACCACTTGAGGGAGAAATCAAGAGCAAGTTAAAGATGGTTATTTTTGTTAAAATCAAAAAAACAGGCAAGTGGGCCAACTTCTTAATAGCTAGGCTGTGCACACCCTTGTGTGTGCTCTCCCACAGACACGCACAAACAGAGTTTTATGTGTGGTGTAATGGGATGCCTCTGCCAGTGAACCGAGAGTGAAAATTAATCTGCTTTGATGGCAAAAATACAAGCATATTAAGAACAAAAATGAATAGAGAAAAGAAATCAGTCCATTGTCATAAAATGTTGGCCGGTGCTATTACTTGGATAGAAGCTCACCAAAATAAAAGCAAGTTGTTCCAGAAACAGTTTTGGTGATTTAGTATACAGTATTCTTCCAAGTCAATACTGAAATCCTGCTACAGCAGATGATTAGGAAGTGCTATGCTGTTAGAGGCTCTGTAGAAGAAAGTGCTCTTTGAAAGGTCCCATGGCACCTTATGCCAGAGGAGGAGGTATTAATCAAGGTGTCCAGAACAAAATCCATACCTTGGCTATTACATTCAGAAGATGCTTAGAGCTCCCTGCAGTTTGTCATCTTTATTTTCTCTCCTGAATTAGTGGCTTCAGTCGCTGTGCACTGTTTAGCTCTTTCCTAGATTCCACTTCAGAAGTGGCTGCATTTATTGGGAGAAAAAAGTGCTCTAAAACGTGCCTTACCAACCCTCATGAGTGACTTACGTAGATATTTCAAGGGACACTGCTGTTCCACAGGCTTGTGTTTTACACTTCTGTCAACCAGCAAAGCTGTTTTTCCAAGCTTTATCAGGTTTATGCAAAATACTATTGGAGTTCAATCCGCATTCATCTTCTTACAAAGTCTCAGCTCCTAACTCAGCAAAGTACTTCAAACAGGTTAATGATTGCACTGATTTCAACCCACAAGTAAAATTAAGGCTGTATTTCATTAATTGGCTACATCAGCACTTTATTTGTCTGAGCTCCAACTCAGCGTGCTTCAGAGGAGCCACTGGAATCTGTAAATGACTCATGTCAGTCTGAGGAAAGGCTGAAAACTGCATTTTTCCCATTTATTCCTTAGAGAGCATGCAGAAAAGTCCCAGTTTCAACACGGTCAGTGCATGATTTGTCTGCAGCAATGCCAAAATTTTGCTCCAGCATTATAATTCTAGTGTACCTGGGTGCTCCCTCTTGATTTATGTAATCACTTATTTCTAATGCACAGGATGAAAGTTGAGCTTTGTCTTTAGCTCAGCAACTTTACTCAGGTTCCTCTCTGTTAGATTTTTGTCAGCCATCAAAACAGCACATACGCCTGCTCCATGCCTCAAGTCGGGGTTCTCGTGTAGCATCCATGCCCCCAGTGCCCTGCATCCAAGAGGAAACTCTGGGATATCCATGCGCAGGACCACTGAATGACCACTGCCACATCTGAAATCCTGACACTGAGCTGGGAGTTTGTTCCCCCCTCTCCTTGAAGGGTTCAGATGCCACGATGTGCCTTCTTCATGTGCAGTTGCCAGGGTGTGACACTTGACTCCACCAGGCAAGATGTGGTGGTCACTTGTCCTGAAACCCTAGGCACAGGTTAGGATCTAGCTGGGGATAAATGGAGAGGGACATCAGGCTGCCGACAGAATTAAACCCAACAGCAACAGCCATAAAATTACCACCCATACAGCATTTGTTTCGTGGTCTTGAACCTGTAGCCATGCTGCTGTTAAGAAGAAGACATAGATAGAAAATCAATTCCAATTTATCATATAAAGGAATTAAGCATATTCCTTAGCTGTAATGGCTTATGAGGTCATCATGGCTTATGCTATGCTCTCCATTTTTGTCTTCCTTGAAGAGATCTTTATTGTAAAAGAGAAGTGGCTAACGAGCAGAATTTTTTGTGATTATGACTGTGCATTTTTCCTCTACTAACAGCATTTGAATGACAGAGAAATAAAATTAACCTCTATTCCCTTAGTCCTTGCACTATTATGTTATTGGGTTTCTGGTGCCCCCCACAGTATTATCAAAAACAAATTACAGAAGAGGGCTCTGCTGAATCCTACTGCTCTGATCACTTCTCCCTTGTGCTAGAAATAGTTCAGCCGGGACTATCCAGGCAGCACACATCCATCAAAGCTGCTTTACATTAGGCCAAGAGGGGTTTGGGCTCCTCAGATGATCAGTTTAAAGCATGGCTTGTGTTGCCTTGTTGCGGCTTGTTTTCTGGATATCCTCTGCTAGATTCCCCTCCATGGTGCAATTATCACCTTTCACAGTTTGGGGATAGTTAACGTTTTTATTTCCGAAGATAGAGGGCTGCTAACAAATATAAACCCTAGCTGCAACACAACCCAGCTCTCATGTTGTCTAAATCAAAATGCCAGGCACGATGCAACCAACAGCTGAAAACCAACTGCAATCGGTGCACAAATCAGCACGGTGATTATACACCCCGCACGTACGTGCATAGCTCCTTCTGGCCACGTGAAGTGCTGGACTGCACATCCCAATCAGGTGGATGATTACCATGGAGATTTTGCATCATCGGGAAAAACAGAGCAGTGCTGTGGAGGGCCATGGGTTGTGGAGCAGGGCAGGGGGAGGCAGGGGCCTCACTCCTCCTTGTGTTCCTCAAGTTTCATTCTTGCAATGCTGGAAAACCCAGCAAGTTTTTGTTTGTTTGCTCATTTGTGGTTTTTTTGTTTTGTTTTGTTTTGTTTAATTCCCTTGCAATAACAGTTTTGCCTATAAGATATCAAGCATGCTAAATCTTTTTACTGAGGAGCTATGGAGATAGTAGAGAGACAGGGAAACAATCTTCTTACCTCCCAAGAATGCAGCAGGAGGCTGATGTTGTGAGTGCTGTGCCTTCTCTCCCTGGGGCCACGCAGATGCAGATTTTAGAGGGCAACACTGCCCACATTTTTTTTAGACAAAGAAAATTTCCAACAAGAAAAAAAAAATCATGCGCCCTGATAACCGAATAAGCTCAGCACCATCACTCACATCCAGAGGGACGTCTGGGAACACCTGCTTTGTGGACAGGCTCTTCAGCTCTGTACGGTATTCTGCATCACTACTAACAGAATTTAAAGGTGTCCCACTTTTGTACTAAGTCATACTAAGTCATACCTCGTGTTTCCAGGAACTTGAAGCTCCTCCAAGTTGTATTTACCATCTGAAAGAGGTTAAACAAATAAACTAAACACCAGGGAAAACCCAGTAATCTGTGCAGAAGCAGCAGTCGTCTCTTGTCCAGAATAAATCCTTGCCAGCCATAATTTTTGTTCCTGATCATGCTACTAAAAACCATCCCACCTCCCTCCCATATGTTCATATGGGACATGCTGGTGCCCAGGTGTTTAAATCAACCACCACAGACCTGGCGCTCAACATCTGACATGCAAAAAGTAATTGCATACGAATTTTCTTTGATTTCCATGCCTATGAAGTTAAGCACCCCACAGGAAACTTTCTCCTACAGCTTCTCCCCACACACACATAGGGCAGTAGTTTCTCGGTGAGGCTCAAACCTCCATCAGCAGTTTTTACGTAAGGAAGGGTGAGAGCTTTACTTCAGAAGAAAAATGTAATAACACTGGTATCTATACACCTGCCTGACCCCTCTGTGTTTGCCTGTGGAAGTGCTCTCATTGTGTCCCACACCAGAATCCCGACTTGCATGCTGGGCTACATTTCCCCACTCTTGTATAGGTGTTTATTGCAAGATGGGTGCTTTGTTTAGCGGTGGAAGCACATAGTAAGCCTCACGCAACACTGCAGTCTGATCTCCACACAGTGAGCTGGCTGTTATGTGACCTTTGAATACAACACCATAAATCCAAGTGCATCAATGCCATAAATCCTCCTCTTGCATCAGTGGAGGAAAAAAAAAAAAAAAAAAAAAAGAAAAAGGTTATAATGCAATGGTATTGAGGTACAAATGCTAAAGACTGGTGCTCCAGATGCCAACCATCTTGTCAATGGCTATAAAATTAGGCCAAATCCTTTTTTAATCACACAGCCCTTTAAAGTGTAGCAGAGGTTCAAGACTTTGGAAAATGGTTTGTGTTTTGTTCTATGGAAGGATGGTACCATAAGGCTTGAGCACTTCAAAGGCTTTCCACCAGGAAGCACGGCTCCCTGTGAATGTAATCTGAGCGACCAGCCATCTCCACGAGGGGCACGCTTTGGAATGCAGGATCTGCGTTATGTCCATGTTTGTACAGGCCTCTACGGCCACCGTAAATCATGTCCTCACCCCCAAGGTATCGAGTGCGAATTCAGAGCCTCGCTGCAGCTCACGCTGCCATCTCGACATGGGCACCCGGCCTCAGACTAAAAAAAGAGGGAATGCTGGACAGAAAGGATGGTCTCATGCTCATACTTAGCACCGATGCTTTTCATCCAGAAATCTTTCATCGGAGAGCATTATCATCTCCCTTAGAGAAGATGTAGTAGAATCCAAATCCATCCAAACTTCGCTAAACCCTAGGATTAGGAGTGTGATTTGTGTGGAAGTGACAAATCTCAGAAGCACGCCAGGGCCTAATGGGAACAGCTAGCATCAGTCAGCTCAACATGTTGTGCCGGGCCCTTGGCAAACCACGCGCTTCCCTAATGCACAGAGAGAAGCAGATTAGAGAATCAGAAGGGGTGTGTTACAGTCTCAGGAGCTGGAGCTGGTTATAAGTCTATTAGCATAACAAAAAGGAATGTACCAGGGCAGGAGCACTGCCAAGAGGAGCAAGCGCTGGTAATTGCAGCTGCGGGAGGAGCAAACAGAGCTCCTGCAGGGGCTGGCTGTGGGCACAGAGAGCCTGCAAGGACTTCCAAGGGGGCTAGGGGAAAGGGACAACTCTTATCCTTTCTGGTTTGATCCTGTGCAGTTGTTCAGGATGACAAAAGAGCTCACCCAGTGTTGGCCAGAAGAAGTAGTCCTATGTTTCCAAAGGACCGACTGTTTGGGCAGGGGCTGAGGGATACAGCAGGTGCCTGAATCTACATTACCACGGGAGCAGCAGGTCAGTGGATCTGTCCAAGAGCACTCACATCCCATTCTGGTTGGGCACGGACAAGGAAAGTGGGATGGGGCAGCCCTGCGGCACTGGTGAGGGAGAAGGCACCTCCTCTTGGGCAGAGCAGCGGAAGCTTCACCTTTTAATCTCTCCTTTTTCCCTTCCCACTACCCACAGGGGGACCCCCTCAGTCCTTTATTTACTGGGCAAACACAGTGGAAGAAGGGTTCAGCTGGGGAGAAGGGAGGACAAATTGGTGCAAATGGAGCTAGAAAAGGAGCTGGAGAGTGGAGGAGTGGGAGAAAGGCATCAGCTGAGGGCAGGAGCTGTTCTGTAAGGACCCTTCTGAAATGATCGTCAGGGGGTGACCAGCAGCTGCTCATGCCCTACCTGCAGCGAAACACTTCATTTAATTCAGGACAAGGAAAATGGATTGTTCATCCAAGTATCTTTGAGGCTCAAAGTGGGGAAAGGTACTCCTTAAGGCCTGTTTCCATTTTCTCAGTAAAGGGGACAAAAAATAGATGTTTTCAAAAATCCTCTTTCCCTACTCAGAATTATCTGTTTGGATGGATGTATTTGTCATACAAGATGTAAATTTGTCAAGTGTTTTGTTCTGCCTTAGAGAGAGAGAGAGTTTGTGTCTGAAGGGCAGGAACAGCAGCCCATTTTAACTTATCACCAAACATGCACAAATTCTGGATTAAGCCATCTACCACAACAGCCCATGCCCAGGGCCCCGATCCTCCTGCCTGACCTGGGCTGTCCTTCTAAGCTCCCTGCATCTGAGGAAGCCAGAAGCTCTCTGCAGCCCCCCAGCGCAGATTTACACCTGGTCCTCAGTCCTTGGTCCCCAGGGGACAGCACCCCAGGAGAGCACACGGCAAGTCACGTCCGGGCAAAAGCTGAACAGCCTCAGGCTACATGCTATGCTTGCAGACACCAGCACACAGATGCAGTTTGGCTGTCTGTAGCAGGAACAGCATAAAGACCAGGGAGAAGGCAGCAGGCAAGTGGTGGACAGGCCTGAATGAAATATGAGATGGGAAATTCAGAGTTTGAGAATCGACTGAAAAATGGTGATCGAGACTGTCTCCTGCTGTTTGCTTTCAACCCAGCCAAGAGTTGTGACTAAGAGAAACAGTTTAAAGACAGCTGGCTCCATGGCCCATTTTCTCCAAGAGCAAGCCATACACATGGGATCCTTTGGCTGACCATCTGGGTCATGCTGGAATAGCAAGGTGATGGGAATGGGTGTCTCGTGATGTTATTTATTGGGCTGAACATGCCAAGGAGTGCAAAGAGGCTTACACACTCAGGTCAGCTGTGTTGTTATTGCAGTTTGTACCACTCAAACAACTCCCCATGCACCACTTCAAAAGTTACCTGGCCTTGCCGCATGACCTCCCAGCAAGCAAGCCAAGGCTATTAACAATATCTATTTTCCTCTGTTTCACAGGTCAGTGCTCGTTATAAACAGTCACTGTTCTCCCAAAAGATTTATTGTGGAAGGCAGCCCGGAAAACGTTTGTGCAACACTAACAACAAGCACCTTGCTCCTGTCTAGGAGGAACTCTCATGTGATGTAGGTGCAAAAGAATTTCCCCACTTTCAAATACACGTTTTGTCTATGCAGGAGCATGGTCCCACAATTCTTCATAGCATTTTGATTGCATTTACATAGAAAATGGTTCATTCATTTGCAAAACAAGCAACACAGGGAGGCTAACTGTTCCAGGCAGTATTTTGCCAGTGCAAACTTGTGAACTGTTAGCAGCCAAATGCTCTAAAGATTTATTCAAGCCAGAGAACTACCACCTACCCGTTCAGGTCATATTTCTTCTCCTGTTCCTCTTTAAATTATGAGCTTCCACAGGGCCAAGCTGCTTGCATGTTTGTTTTCTTTAATGCAGCAAGCCTGCAGCTGGCAATAACTTTTTGGGCTGTCTGGCTGCAAACCTCACATTCCATCTCCTTCCGTGTTGCCCACTGTTGTTTCTATTCGATGTCAATCAAAACCCCTGTGTTTCTCCCATCTCAACAGTGTTTCTCCCATCTCCGAGGGCAAAAACGTTCTATTGCAGACTTTTGGCAGCACAAACAATGCAACAATAATAGTTAAAAAAAAAAAAAAAAAAGTATGGCTATAAATACTTTTATTACTGGCATAGGTGATTTACTGCCCACTTAGTTAATCCCTATAAAATAACACAGCTGAACGCCTTCAAGTTACATGCATACAGATGACTAATTAAATACACAATTAAATGGCTTGACCTGGCACAATTCTGACCATTAAAATCATTAAAGAAATAGAGCTTGCAGTTCCCTGAAGGCAAAGTCTTCCAGTGAACAATTTTGGTATTGCAGTGGCTCGGGGCAGTTTGGGACGAGCATGGTATGCACAAGCCAGAGGGACAGACGGTGTTTGGGAGGCAGCTGCTGACCCCATCTCCAGCCCACCACCCCAGCTCCTTGCTTTCTGTCATGGAGATGCTGTCAGCAAGGCACAGCTTGGGCTTGCTTGTCAAAGCTCGGGCTTTTTTCCTGGATTTTATCTCACCAGGAGCCCCTGCTGCTAGCAAAATCCACCTACTGCTTTATGGCTTTTCCCAGGCTGTCTCCAACCACCTTTCTACCTCCCTCTGCCTTTGTGCCTCCAGAGCAAATTATGCAGGTGGTGTCTTGGGAAGGGAATGAACTTCAGCTCATGGGAGGTGGCCAGTGCGGATCTAGACCACCTCCAAGCTAATGTTCCAAGGATGACAGGGTAAAATATCCTTGGCAAACATTTCAAAACAAGCACACCTGCCCTCATTCCCCTCTTTCTCATGTTGCACGTTTCTCATGTACCTCATGCTCTTTCCCTCTGATTTCAATAATTACTCGGTTCTATGATGGTGAACAGTGGCTGGCTTGGGCCATTTGAAAAGCTGCATTCTGGTGACGAGGATGAGAGTTTGATTAAAACAGGAGTATCCTTGAAAGGATGAGAGAGTTGGACCTGTGCTTTCATTAGACGGCTTTCTCTGCAGTTTCCATCTTGAAGAGTCTGCCACTTGACCTTGTGTTTGCAGCTGTTGTGCTGATGCACACTAGGCTTGGTATCTTGTCATCACTAAGTGTGCTTTATCCCCAGAAATCAGTGTACTTTTACTAATTTAAAAAGGCCTAATTCTTCAAGAGAAATATTATTTCAATAGAACTTGAACAGAAGTAATTAAAATGCCTTGCCACTGTGGCAGGGCACCTGTTTCTATCAAATCTTCATTTAGCTTATCATTCTGTTCAACTTTCTGGAGTAATTTTTAACAGGAGGGGTTTTTTTTTGTTCTACTATGAACTTTTCTCTTTGACAAATAACAGTGTTAATTAGAAATGTTCTTGTGTCATATAGTTAGCAAAACTGAGCTTCCATGAAGTTTGTGAATTTTACAGGGGACAAAAGGGTGAAACTCTCTCATTTTCACCCACTAATTACCAGGGGAAAAGAATTAGGACATATGTAAAAGTGCTACTGAACTTATAAAAGGGATAGTGAACAATGCCATGTCTGCGAGGGTGATAATGGCATTAATAAAGCCTAAGCCAAATATCTTAACAAAGTTATTACTTACCAAAGTAGCTTAAACGCATGAAAAGCATGGACACACTGGGGAAAACAAAGGCAAATGGAAGCCTGAACGATGGTTTTTGAGCTCATCTTGAAGTGCTGTTTTGATTTCATGTGAAACTCTCTTTTTGCAAACAATCACACTAATAAATGAGGCATTGGTTGGGAGTTTGATTGACATCAGCCTGCAGAAGACATGAGGACATGTGAATATATGTTCAGTTGCACACATTCCTACTCTCCCTGGTCAGCAAGCCACCCCATGACAGCAACAATCTCCCCACCTGCAGGAGGGTGGTCATCCTGATGCCCCCTTTGAGCCTCCACAAGGGACTCAAAAAGCTGAGAGGGAAGCAGCCTTTCAGATCCTCAGTAGGATTTACTTGTTCTTGCTCTCACTCTTGCAGCCTCAATATTTTTGCCAAGCTTTTGCCACAGCCAAAATAACATCCCAATCCAAATAACAATATTGTGGACTAGCCAGGGAGCAAGAACAACATCCCATTAGTTATAATGTCCTATCTCAGCTATATATCACATCTTAATGGCATGCCCCACTGAAGAGCAGAGGCATTTGTGTGCAAAACCTGGTGATTCACTGGCTTGGTATCTGTCCTTCCTTTCACCAGAAAGGCTGAAAAAATGTAAATAAATGAATCATGTTCACGGAGACGTTCACAAGGCGTTGATGAAGAGCCTTCAGTAAATGTTTGCATGGGTGTTTGCACCAAAAGTGCCCATCTGTTTATTGTTTGAATTGTAAATTAATTGAACTTCTACGAATACCAGATAATAAAGCACAAATGTAAACAGACTATATGTGAGGTTTACCATCTGATCAGGAAGCCAACACAGCACCTCACAGATGAAATGAGAAGCGAATGCAAAATATTCATACTTGCCTTTCTTAGAAGGCCCGTCCTGGTTACGTCTCTTCACATGCATGGCTCATAGGTGAAACATAAACCTGACTTCAGACAATTTGCACACAGAAATTAGACTACATTTTTAAAATAAGTTGTGTCTAGTTCAACTGTGAAAAGTTTGTCTGCCTCTAATAATAACTGGCCAACAGAGATCAAATAGCAAGTGTCATATTCAGTCATGAATCGAGTCTAAAAATAATACCCTTAATACCTTTTGGGAGTAAACTCCAATATATTCAAAGAAATCACTATTGCTTTTTGGACAATCTGGGAGCAGAAACTAAGATAGAATGTGCTGGCTAAATTATTCACTGAGAATTGTCCCCTTGGCTATAATGTTGACAAGATGTTGCTTAGGGAAGTCCGTTTTAAAATAGATAGCATAGAGTTACATATCAGGAAAAAAGGGTCTGTTTAGGACCTTTCTTTCACAAGGAAGAGCCCTGAATTTTCTGCAGAGTCAAACTTTATTTACAAACTCTTTCAAGAAATGAGGGGAAAGCAGTACTGAAATGATCAGTCTTTTGTTTCATTGCATCTTTTCTTCACCTTTTAATCTCTCCTTTTTCCCTTCCCACTACCCACAGGGGGACCCCCACATTTTCTGGCTCTGGCTTTGGGCCAGTTCCAAGTCACAGTCTCTGCCTGATGCTCTTGTTTTCCCCTGTGCACACCAGTTTGCTGTTTGCCTTCCCTAACAATTGCTTCTGGATTTGTCTGCACTCCCTTCTGGCTTCTGGATAACATGCATTGGAGTATTTGTATCTCCCAACATTTTTCCTGCAAGTTAGACTTTAGTTTGCTCTCATGAGCAGAGGCAAGAAGAACAATCAGTGCTGTAACTTTTATGCCACTAACGGGTCTCAGGGGCTCTGTGCGAGGGGGGCTGCAGCAGAGGGGCCCCCGCTGCTGCAGGCGGGGAGCACAGGGCACAGCATGCGGCGTGCTCGCTGCCGGGCTGACAGGCATCCCACGCACCTGCTTCCCGGCCGCGGCATGCCGCGAGCCAGCGTTGACATGGTCCGGCTTGCGGCATACCGCAGGGCGAGGGCAGGCATGCGAGATGCCGCGTCCCGGCTGCCCGCGGCCTCCCCAGCCCCGCCAGCTGCTGGCCGGCAGCAGGGGCGGGTGGAAAGTCCAGGGGAGGCGTTGTGTGATCTTTCACCTACTTGTCTGCCGGGGCTTCAGGAGAAGGAAGGAGGAAGGTTGCTAATCCGCACCGTAAAATAAAATTCCTCGTTATTGATAGGAGGCGTCGCACCAAGGGCACTCCTTTGGGTCAGTATTTTATGGTGGTGGCACAGCTGCTTCAGCCTTTGTTAGGCAAAGAGTGTGGCTGGTGGGCAGCTCCACGGACATCCCTTTATTTACATGGGAGCTGCTGCAGTCGGCCACAAGTGAAGCAGCCTGGCACTTTCCCATGCTCAGCCCCCAGGTGTGCACTCATCTGGGGAAAATGTGGACAACTCTGCCACGGGGGAAAATCACCAGGAAAGGTGGTTTGTTCAGCTGCAGGAGAAAGGTAGCAGCAGATGTACACTTAAAAGTTATCTTCTGGTGCCACTCGTAGGGAGCACCAGCTCATCTGCGTGCATCCTAGGGTGATGGTTGGACCAGATGATCTTGAAGGTCTTTTCCAACCCTAATGATTCTTTGATTCTATGATCTCTTAAAGACAGAAAGCAGCTCGTTTTCTGCAACACTTATTTGTGTGGCAAAAGGGAGGTAAGGGTTTCATGCATCGTTAGAGGCCCTTATAAATGCTGGGCACTGCATGACATCATTCCTGCATCTTTAGTGAGGAAAAGGCCAGAGCTGCTGGGATTACAGCCTAGTCCCCGGCAGCCAGGAGTTACATCCTCTGCAGGATGCACTTGGTGTCAGAAGTGTCATATCAGGTCTGATTTCATCTCAGCCTATGTCTGTCTAACTTTCATCTCTTTCATCACAGATCGGTGGACCCAGAAACACAGGAGAAAAAAATAAAATAAAATAAAATAAAAGAAATTAGCAACAGATTGTTTTGGCCTGGAAACTCTACAGGGAAATTGAGAAGATCTGTGTGAGTGATGGGGAGGTGGATACTGTGGGGCTGCACATGCCCCACCTGAGGAAAGGCTCATCTATACATACTGACAGAGAGAGGAGGGATCTG
This sequence comes from Stictonetta naevosa, assembly GCA_011074415.1. Lineage (NCBI taxonomy): Eukaryota > Metazoa > Chordata > Aves > Anseriformes > Anatidae > Stictonetta > Stictonetta naevosa. Next base: position 20,359,492 of record CM021729.1, read on the forward strand.
CCTCCTCTGAACCAGAAGCCTAGTACATGGCAGGTTAATACCCATGGCATGTTCTTTTCTGCAGTACCAGGCTTGTCCCCACAAATACAGCGGGACTTCAGCTGCATCATTCACCCTGCCATTGTGCTCTGGATGTCCCCTTATGCAGATCAGAGACAGGAAAGGGGGGCACCAACATCTGTGGTGATGTGGGACGAAGCAGCTCCACATGCTGTTTCTCCTAAAACAGACCAAAAGGACAAGCTCCTCAAGCCAATACCACCCTAATCTACAATGAGGCCAATCACACCTGGGGCTCCTTTGGCACAGACTGGAGCACTCACCACCCTGCACCTTATCACTCTGGGTGTCCTGATGTGGACAGAGAGCCCACGGCTGCCTGTTCCTGCTCCCGGTGCCCTGGCACACAGCCTGCCTGCAGCATGAGGACGTTAGTGAATGCTGAGAGCTCAGGACCACGGTCCCTCCACATACAGCCGGGTCCCACACCAACATCAAACACATCTTTTTCATGAAATCTAATCATTGTTTTTCTTTAAGTGACCACTGACCTGCCTGTGAGCCAGCGCTGATACACACACATCACCTTCTGCTACTGTGTTTCCCAGCTATATTTTTATGGGTCACGTTCTTTATTTCTTAACCCAGATACAATACTTCAAAGCTGCCACTTAAAAAGCAGCAAAATGTGGTGCCTCAGCTGTTTGCACCCTATGATGAACAAGAGAATGAGAGGAAAGAAGGCAGAAGGATTTCACTTGGAAAGCCAGGGAAATACTGCTAAAAGCCACTCTTGTATTTGCAGCTCATCTCCCCAGAGCAGCCAGTATCACCTGCCACCCTGTCACTAACAGCCCAAATAACCTGCACCCAACATGTGTCCCTGCAGAGGGGACCCCTGGGCATCCTAGGGCCCCCTAATGAGACTGATGCCTTCCCCGCAATGCCCCTGTCTACACACCCTCACTAGAAGCAAAGGTCCCAAATTCAGGGGAGCCCCAAGGTCAGGGTTGTGGCTGCTGGGTGGCTTCCTGGAGGCCGAGGCAGTGTGTTTGCAATCCTGGGATCAGTAAGCAGGAATAAGTTGTCTTTTTTGCATGTTGATGTGGGGTCTCCTGGGACTAGAAAGCAATGTGGCATGTGGAAATTGGTGTTCTCTCACTTTCCTTGTCCCTCCACAGGACAGACATCCAGGGAGGGCATGTTGTGTCCTATGGCAGAGCTGAGACAAGGTGTCTCCTGGGCATTAAAGAAGAAATAAAATAAAGAAGAGATTGAAATGACAAAATAACATCCTTAGGTTCTTCATCTCTTTCCTCTCTTCCCCGCCCACATGTTACTCGTCTATTAAGTTTTCCAATAAAATCAGATATTTTTTGTCCCTTGCAGCCCAGATCTCCAGACACAACACTCAGCGTTTCTGATGATCTCATAGCAGTCTCCAGAACAAATGATAATGGCCACAGATTTCAACAATTTTTGCTAGAATCGTTCCCTTGCTGTTTATCATCCGGAGAAGCACATAACATCTCTAAAGCAGCACGACTGCAGAGATGTTCCCCCTCCCGTTTAGCCACCAGGGGAGCAGCTTTACCACCAAACAGGCAGAGCCATGTCTCTCTCCCTTAGTAGCATCCCATCCGTCCTGGTCCTGTGTCACCACAGACAGAGAGCACAAAGCTCCTAGTGTAGTCCCAAAGCTTTAATTTTCGTTATTTTTAATGACAGAAGAACAAGTCAGAGGCCTGTCCCCTTTGAACTCTGCATAAAGCCGGTATGAATCCAGGATGTGACAGGCTAACCAAGCCCGTTCCTCCTGACTGTCAGCCTGTGGGGAAGTCAGATCCTCAGAAAAAAGTAAAGAAAACATATGTTCATCTTATCTCAGGCTACATATGTATCATTTTCTGAGATGAGACAGCACATGTTGATAAGCTCTGAACTCCATCAGTTTCCTTACCATTTTTACTAATTAGTGAAATAAGTTTTATCTGTCCCAAGATGTGTGTTATTCAATCAGTGTCAAATAAGACTGTCAGAGAAACTCTTCCAAGTCATCGACACATTAATTACATCGTTTCATTTGCAATAGTTTAGACTGAATTTTTCTTCAAAATTTTAAGGGTGTTTTTTTTTCAAAACTGAAATATCTTGAGAGACTTTTGTGCTTTATACTTGTTGGAATTGTGGAAATCTTGGGGCCAGTCCCTACAGTTTCTACCTCATCTTTCTTCAGCCACAAGCAATGGAGTATTGAATAATGAAAGAAAGAGTGATCACAGATTGGGAGCCTACTCTGAGAAATAAGCCAAGTCTCTAACTATCTTAGAGTGTAAATAGGAGCACCACAGATTTTTGTTCATTCCGCAGGACAAGAAACTGAATCTGGCTTGACCCAAAGTATATTTGTTTCCACCGAAATTAACATCTAAGAGAATGGTTTCTCCTGGACAAAACAATGACTTTGAAATTGAGCATGTAGGCATTTTTGTGGCTCACTTGGATTTTTCAAAGTCAACAGGAAGTGCAGATCCACATTTCTGTCCCACAGGAGAAGATTGGTGATGCTGCAGCCTCTACTCTGACCTGTTCTTCCCTGCCGAAAGCACATGGAAAGCACACATGCTTTTCCCCACGCTTTCACTCAATAAGCAAAGTGAATTTTCATTTTGTTCCAGAAAAAAAAAAAAAAATTGCTAATTTCTTTATCACTTTAACACTGGGTGGGTGTTCATGACACAGAAGGGAGGCGAGTTGGGCAAAGGGGTTCAGCCAGGAGAGGCAAGTTTATATTCAAGATTATAAAGCAGAAGAAAATGGAGAATGAACATCGGAAAAACTATTCAGTAGAAACTGTGGCAAGCCCTGTCCCTTGGGTCAAATACGAACTGGTTACAGCACAGCCTGCATAACACTGGTTATAGTTAGGCATTAACAGAAGGACAGGATACAGTATGTAGATGCTTGACATTTTGCTTCTCTCTGATGCTATGAAACCCTTCTCTGGAACAGTTTAATAAGCCAGAATTAATATTGCACCTTCCCATGAAGATGCAAGAACATTTTCCTTGCTAGGGTTGTCTGGAAGAGATGTGTTCCCTCTGAACAAATAACAGGAGATAGCAAAATTGGAAGCTTAAGCCACAGCTTTTTCAAAGTATAATAAGTTAAATAACTTTTTAAGTTTTTTGCCATGTGTCAAGGATGTATGAGGCTGTTCCTCAAAATAGCTTGCCTGTATGCTTTGTAACACATGCTGGAATTTCCCTTCTCCTCCTCCACACTCATTTCACTGCTAAACTCAAGCACTGATGAGCACAATTTGTACAAGACTGGGATATTATTGTAATAAGGCAGATATTTCTATTGAACAGTAAAAATATGTATGCTCAGGAAGATATTTAAACAAATTTGGTGGATTTATGAATTACCTTGATGTGTTTGTTTCCTCCTTGTGTTCTCGTATTTACAGGTTGTTCTGGACAGATATTTTTCCCAATGTGTAGGGTAAAGTCATGCTGCAGACAGAATCATTCATTCATTTGATTATCTCAGGGAACCATTTAAAAATCCTGCATCACATTATTCAGACATTAGTTTTTTCAGTCCCGTTCAGAACTGAAGCCAGAAAGCTGCAAGCAATATGTGTGTGTCAGAAAATGAGAGTAGTTCTTGGACTATAAGCACTTAGCAGTCCCTCTGACTTACAGCTTTTCATTTTAACATTATGGGCATTTACAACCATCTGTATTTTATCCTGAATTTCTCTGAAACTAGAACAAGTAATGCAGTTAGCCAGCACGTAACATACAGTTTCAAATACTATCTATTAACTCTGAAGTAATTGTCCTCCACTGCTTTTGCCTGAGGTCTTCCCTGATCATTTTTACAGTCATGAGCTTTTGGGGTTTCTTTTGTCCAGACAAAATATTTTACCTGATTGTTTTTTTAATAAATTGTTCCCAGGTCATCTGTCATTAGCAGTCCCTGTCTCAAAAAAATGTCTCTTCCCTCTAGCTGGTGCCTTGAATAGCAGTAGCAGTATCTTTAATCACATAAATATTATTAAAGTCGTCTCAAGGTTTAGTTGCTTTGACTGGTCTGTCTATATCTTTAAATAACTATTGGGCTTTGAAAGATGTAGTCCATAAGTATCTTCTCTTAGATGTCACTGCCATCTGCACTTTGGCTGTCCAGGTACATGCAATTTGTTTTTTTCTTTTGTTGCTTACAGAAGTCACAGCCTCTTTTGATGAAGTTGGTCTCAGTCACCTGCAGGGTGGCAGCAGAGCCACAGCTTCAGTCCTGTCCTGCTGCACGGAAGGTCACTGGATGACAAGTAGCACCAAAGACTGGTGGCTATCCCAAAAGGCACACGTTTCTGGGATGCAGCTGCTGACATCAGCCACCAAACTCAAGTTGCCTTCAAGGCCCATCCTTTGAGCCATGCAGTGCATTAAAAAGATAAGGGCTGAGTAGTCAATGTGTTCCTTGAGTCTTCGTCTCCCTGCTTGGAGGATTTGAAGTAAAGCCACCACTTACTGTTGATATTGATTGACTGTTTTGATACTGATACCCACTTAAGATCAGCTGCTGTGTTTACATAAGCTGTCACAAGGCACCAGACAAAAATGTCAGTCTGTCAACCTGGGCTGGCTGGTAACCAGTAAACTAAATGTAGAAAATTGTGTGTCCTGAAGACAACCCAAGTGCTGCCCAGGTCCTCAAAATAACATCTAAATCTGCTGGATGTTTAAAAATACACCGTCTCACTTGGGTGTTTGACTGGGCAACGGAACTTATGCCAATTAAATTAGGCACATCTTTTTAAAAAACCGCATGCAACTTTAAATAGAAATTGCGAAGAAGGAAGAAAAAAAATCAGTGTCAGAGCTCCTGAGCTTGCAGCACTGTAATGCTCTTTGCTGCTCTTAAACCAAAAGTCATGTCTGAAGTTTTTTCTACATTTTGCACTGATATAAACACTGAAGATACACTTTGCTACACACCCTTATTTCTCTACACACCCTCTTTCTTGAAAGATTTTACCAAAATACAAGCTGTTACATGAATGTTACGCTCATTGTGAATTAGGCATTCTTATCATAGAACCACAGAATGGTTTGGGTTGGGAGAGACCTTAAAGATCTCCCAGTTCCAACCCCTGCTATGGGCAGGGACACCTCTCACCAGACCAAGTTGCCCAAAGCCCCATCCAGCCTGGCCTTGAGCACTTCCAGGGATGGGGCACCCACAGCTTCTCTGGGCAGCCTGTGCCAGTGCCTCACCACTCTCTGAGTGAAGAATTTCCTCCTTATGTCTAATCTAAATCTACTCCCTTTTAGTTCAAAGCCATTCCTCCTTGTTCCATCACTCTACTCCCTGACCAAGAGTCCCTCCTCAGCTTTCCTGTAGGCCCCTCTAGGTACAGGAAGGCCACTGTAAGGTCTCCCCCGAGCCTTCTCTTCTCCAGGCTGAACAACCCCAAATCACCAAGCCTGTCTTCAAATGAGAGGTGCTCCGGTCCCTTGATCATCTTGGTGGCACTCCTCCAGACTTGCTCTAGCAGCCCCACATACTTCTTGTGCTGGGGGCCTCAGAGCTGAACAGAGGCTCCAGGTGGGGTGTCATAAGAGCAGAGCCGAGGGGCAGAATCACCTCCCTCACCCTGCTGACCACGCTGCTTTTGGTGCAGCCCAGGACACAGCTGGCTCTCTGGGCTGTGAGCACACACTGCTGGCTCATGTTGAGCTTCTTGTCAACCAGCACCCCCAGGTCTTTCTCCTCAGGGCTGCTCTCAATTCATTCTACTCCCAGCCCATATTTGTGCTTGTGATTGCCCCGACCCCAGGTGCAGGACCTTGCGCTTGGCCCTGTTGAACTCCATGAGGTCCACCCCTCACACCTGCCCAGCTCCCCCTGGATGGCATCCCTTCCGTCCAGTGTGTCAACCAGACCACACAGCTTGGTGTCCTCAGCAAACTTGCTGAGGGTGAACTCAATCCCACTGTCCTTGTCACTGACAAAGATGTTAAACAGTGCTGGTCCCAATACCGACCCCCGAGGAACACCACTCATTACTGATCTCCACTTGGACATCAAGCCATTGATCTCAGCTCAGGCAGTGCAACCACCCAGCCAATTCCTTACCCACCAAGCGGTCCATCTGTCAAATCCATCGAGTCCATTCTTCTGAATGAAAGCAAAGGAGAAAATTCTTCAGTACAGCAAGACATGGGCAGCTTTATTCAATTGCTGTGGCTATCACAAAGTGGTGGCTAGATGTATATGCCTGACACAACATCAGCTTCCTTTCAAAGCTAGTGGGGTTTCAGGAACATGTGGGGTAGCCTAGGAATGCCAGCTTAAGAGACCAGTGTCCAGAGGTGGCAGATGAGAGGAAACAAGCACCAGCCTTGGCTTTCTTGATTTAATAGAAGACAACGGGTGCATGTAGAATAGAGGTGAAATTACTGTTCTTTGTACACTAACTGCCTGGCATAGATGGCTTCATGGATTCAGTGCTATTGTTGTTCATCTTCTGAAAGAAATTTTTTTTTAACTCTGTTGTAGGAGTAAAGTTTCCAAAAGTATTCAGCCACTGACTCAACATCTCACTGGCTTTGAATTAACTGCAGTGAAGAAAAGAAAAAAAGGGTAACTTTTTTTTTCAAATCCTCAAACCCAGCAAACCCTAGTGACCAATATCTAAACCTTTTATTGCTAAAAAGGCAGTACTAGAAAACTTTTCACAAATTATAATGAGATTTCTTCCACTCCCTGCAGAACTTCAAGGAGAAAAAACTCCAATTGATGATGCAGAAAGAACGTTGCTCTTCACTGACGCACATGTGGGAAAAAGACCCCAATTCTCCAGTATTACCCCTCTGTGCATTTCTGCGAACACGTGCAGCCAAGAGGAAAAGCTTCCAATAACAGATATGTTCAATTGCGTTTACCTATGATGAAGACACAAAGCACTACAGCCTTGTCCATGGACCTGCCTCTCCCTGAGGGCACAGAGGAGAAGAGAAAGTGGTCACGGGTACACACCAGGCCTGTGAACTCTGAAGTTCCCCCACCAGCACAAGCACAGAATCACTCATGTAGGCACGGAGCCTTAAATAACCCGCTGACACTTAGAGGTCTGCAAGTTCATGCTGGCTGGCTGGAGTCTGCTGAGCCTTCACAAGTCTCTGTGAGATGTGCTGTTCCACAAAGACCACAAAGGAGGGAGAACCAGACTCCATGCCAGGGTGGCTTTCCCTCTGAAATCCCAGTAAGTCTGTGCATTAACAGGGACTGTTGTGAAAAGGAGATGGAATGTGAAAAATGAAATCGAAGGAGGAAAGACACACAATGCTTCAAGGACTGCATAACTCACATATACATATATGTGAGTTATGTGAGTAATATATATATATATTACCAGACATAAAGGTTCCTGTTCAGATCTGAAAATACCAGGGATTTAACCCGATGCATGGATGGCATAGAGCAGGAACGTTATGCCACACAACATCTGTGCCATGCAGCAGTGTTGGTGGTGACTCTTGTGTCTTTTTGTCTGCTGAGCTGCTGTTGCCACTGCACCTCCTGAAATGCAAGGCCGCAGATGTTTGAATTTAGCTTAGAGGAGGGCTGTCAGAATTGTGTCATGTTTCTGAGTTTGACAGCCTGCACAATTCACGTCAGAATTTTCTTTTTCTGTACAGTAGTCACTAACGGGAACATAACAACCTCCTACTGTTTCTGTGCATGTTTAGTCTCTGAGCAGCAGAGAGACATTGATGGGTGATGGATTGAAGCCCCTTCTTTATTGCTCTGAAACTCCATTAGTGTACTTGTGCTTTGAATTATGGGACTGCACTTTCTCTGGCAGATATCCTGTAGTGAATGAAGCTGCACATGGGATGCAAGGTAAAAGGAAGACACTGACCAGGAGCTAGATACAAGTATTTTCCATACTACCAGTTCATCAGCAAGAGCATGAAATAAAATTATTGGAGCTTGATATATTTTTACCCACCTAAAATTATCAGTCACTAAAAAATAGATTTTAGTGCATTTGGTCAAGACCAGATAGGTTCAAATATCCTCATGATGAGGGTACTTGATGTAGATGTAGTCAAGCTCATATAAAAGAATCCAAACTGTAAAATCTAGAAACATTCTTAACCTCAACACTTTTTGTGTGCATACTTTCAAAAAGTTGCCAAAGTTTTATGAAGTAAGATGGCAATATGTGGGACTAGGGCACCTTTGAACTGTCTTGGTGAGTGTAGTGAGTGCTGATAGCTCAACAGCACATCTAAAGTTTCTTCTCCAAAGTGTTGTGTATTTCCTAGGAAGAGAGCATCAACATTAAAGGCATCAGCAGTGGTGTAGGCTGCCTGCGGTGATGCAAGACAAAGATGCAGAGTTGGAGGTTCTGGTCCCCAAAAACCTGCTTCTCTGAGGGTAAGAGGGTTTCTTTCTACTTTTAGGCTGTAACTAAGCAAGGAAATGCTGTAGGTTTCTGGACAATGGTGTTTCTCAACTTCCACTACAAGAAAACAGGACCAAAGATTTTGTTTTACTAGAAAAGTTTTATTGGTTTCCAGCAGTTGGGTAAAGAAATGAAAGGAAAGTGATGCAAATGGAGACTTGTCTGCTTTGTCTAGCTGGAAATCTGGGTTTTAATGTCCTCAGCATCACAACCTAAAGTGAGATCATCAGATGTCTCCATTCTGGAAAAAGATAAATCAGATTTCTGCATCTAGTAATTTTCCTCATCAGTCTTGTCTGTGTCTGAGATGACATTTTGAATATGACATAAATACATTCTGCTCTTGTTATAAGACTCTGTTATAATAGACTTTGATATGAATCTATTCTATCATGCTTTTCTATGTCGTTAAAACTCATGACACCCTCATTACAACATCATGTACAGTATTCCAAAGTAACTTGAAAATATCACTGTAAAGAGCTATGTTCACTAGTATTTTCATGTTTTCCCAGATTGCAGACATCACGTGATTTTGGTCTCTTGATACTTAGCTAAAAATAATAATAATAATAATTATTATTATTATTATATTTAATAGTTGAACATTAGTTAATTTTTCATGTCAGATTCTTTCACACAATCCCAAAAGCCTAAAATGTTATTTATTACATTTGAGAATGTATGGCAGCAATATTTTTATACACCTCATAATTTACAAAGCTTGGTCATTCAGATCTAGTTGTGTCAGGGCTCCACATCCTTTCCCTTTACACTCCTGTTTGAAAATCGAGCTCTTGGTAGCATCTCCCACCTGCATATTCCTCATTGAGCTACCAATCCCAAAATACAAAAGTTAAAGCCTATCATTATACCCACTTTTACAGTTAGACCAAGTAATATCAAGATGCAAACAGGAAGCCTGAATTAGGTGCAGGAGAACAAAGAGGCAGTTAGTATACTTTCATCTGTTTTGAAAACCTTCCTTAAGGATTTTGTTGGGCTGACAAATCTTTTTCTAAGTGTCACCTTTAAAGAATGTCAGGCTTTGTTATGGGAAGGACAGAAAACATGCTCCCACAAACACCCAAGTACCTGAGAAGAGGAACAAATTTTTTAAAAGGTTTTGGGAAATCTGATTTCATTAGTCCTGCCCTTTTTCCATGTGGAAGAGCAGGGAAATATTTCTGTTGCTTCTCCATTTGTCCTCTTTCCGTATCTGGCCACTGCAAAAAGGTGAGAAGCAGAGAGTGGAACTTCACAGGAGAACAAAGCCTGTTTGTTTAAGATTGACTTTTGCTTATAAGATGTTGTCCATATGCCACAGATTTCAGCCCAGGTGTGTGAAGCAAGCTGGGGAAGAAGCAGTGTCATTGCACAGCATGTCTCAGGCTTCCCCCATTCCCAAGGGTTTATTTATTTATGAAAAAATCACCCACCACCTGATGGGACATTGCCACAGTAGTTTTAGTTTACAACCAAATACAAAGAATTTCACATGTTGAATGCTGTCACATCCCAATTTGGTTGCCCCCCCCAAGTCCCCATTTAGGGGGAGGGGATCATCCATGCGAGGACTGAGCTTTTCCCTTTTTTCTCAGCATTGCGCAAGCAGCCTTTTCCAAGCACAGATCTGGTGGATAAGGCACAGCCACCCTTAAGAAGTGCATCTGCCATCTGTGTCCCAGCTGACCTCCTCCAGGGTCCTGGAGGCGCCTGAAACCTCGTTCTGTGGTAAAGGAGATCACCCTTATCTCCCTCTTTTTGGGGTACTCTGCAGAGAGGCAGAGCAGCTGTTTTTCTCCTGTTTCATCTTTGCATCTGGCTACAACTTTCAATTAAGTGTAACAGTGCAGGAGTTCATCCCAGAGCCAAGCACGCTGCATGAGACATCTAAACTCCCTTTAATGTATGAAGGAGGGTAAAAGGCGTCTCTAACACAAAACACAGAGAAGATGATGCACAAATGGAAATGCAGGGCTGGTAGGGGCATGCCAAAGGTGGGTCCCATCCACGTTGCAGACAAAATGACTTACAGGCATGCCTCACAGCATAAAGGCAGCACCAAGCTCAGCCAAAGCTCCATGGCTGTGCTGCACAAAACTATGCATCTGGTGGATTGTACCTTCTGCTTGACCTGATCACCTTGCTGAGGATGTGGTGTTGTCTTCATTGTGTAGCTGCAGAAAGAACGCTTTTGGGCAAAAGTGTCTCCAGCTGGCTGCAGCCTGGTGAGAACTGTGTCTGGACAGCACCACCCAAACTTTCATTTCCCCACAAGATAATAATATTTTTTTTTTAAAAAAAAAAAAAAAAAAGGCAAGGCAATGAGCAGTGGAGAGGAATTGGCACCACTAAGCTAGTTTAAAATACACTGCAAATATTTCATGAAGTGTCCAAAGTGAGATTTACAGTCACCATCCATTCAAAAGTATGTATAACAATTCATCCAATGTCATATACTAGAAACTAGCTTTTTCCTTTTTTTTTTTTTTTTTTTTTCCCAAAGGAAATTGCTCTGCTTTCACTCAAAATCTGTGCACTGCTTATGATCACACAGTATCTCATAAACAACTCATTCCAATGTGAGTTCTGTATTCTGGAAGTGATGTGTTAAACCTAATTTCACATTACTTTGTGATACAGAAGATAACTAGAGACGAAGTTTGTTTGGCTTTTTTTATTTTTCTTGCTGATTTTTCCCATGTTAATGGGTCTAAGTCTGCACAGACACATACGCATATAGTGTTCATATGTATACATAACCATATGGGGCCCCTAAAGGTTTCTGAATGTTTAGAAAAGACCCTAAAGCTTGATAGTTCACTTTCAAATCTGCATAATTTTCTTTTTTACTTAGAGGTCATGTTCTAGTTCAATCCCAATCATAATCAATCAACATAAGCCCCAGATAAGGATTGCTTGACAGCTGGATATTAGAAGAAAGCTCTTCTTCATGCATGTTTTAAAAACTTCACCATTAATCTTCCCTTGAAATCTCAGTTAAATGATTGTGGAATATTACATCAAAGTTATCCGGTGATCAGCAATGTGACTTATTTTCTGACAAGTAGAACTTTGTCATTTTTATCTGATGGTCATCATATCTTCACACAAAAATAGCTCTCCTATTTTCTTCTTTCCCTTTTTTCCCCCCAGTTTGACTACAGTGCAGATTTGTATTCTTGGCATTCTCATCCTGTTTGATGAGTTTTAGGAAAGTCCAATTGATGTTTTGTCCCCAGAAGCAAAGCAAACATTGCCCTTAACTGATAACAACACAATTTAGCTGCCCTATAAACAGTCATTTTAACTCCATGATATGTGGCTGCTGCTTCAACATTCAAGCAATGGAAATGACATCATTATCAGGCAACTATAGATGATGAAAAATGGCCTACATTAGGGAACACTCTGAACCCGAGAAATCTTCAGCCATCAGTCATCGCCATGATAATGTACTTTCCTCTATCTGCAAATATAAACCCACTATGAGGATGAACTTGCAAGGAAAAGAAATATACTTTGTGGAGAATGTTTGTATAATTAAGCAGAAACACCACCTCGGGGATTCTGCATTTCTGAAGAGGATCTCTGCACAGAGGCTCACAAAAGCCCGAAGGCTGAGAGATTTCAGCCAAACAAGAAATGTAACGGTGCCCAAGGAACATGGTTTTAGGGACGCTCTGCAGCTATTAAAATAGAAATTTGGGGTGATTCTTTTTTAGCATGGAATTTTCTATTTTATGTCCAAATTCCCCTGCAGGTCTTTTGTCTGCTGTAAGCAGCAGTTTGCAGAGGGGCTGTGCAGGAGGAGCGCATGCTCTGCAGTGTCTGTCATTCCATGGCAGCACCAAAGCCTTAAAAAAAAAAAAAAAAAAAAAAAAAAAAGGCAGAGTGCTCCCAAAAGCAAGAGCTGCACGGGACACAGGAGCTTGCACAAGTCATGCTGAGAGCACACAGCAAGACCCAGCCTCTCAAAGGAGCTCCCGTGCAGCAGGAAGGATTGTAAAACAAGGCGATTTCAGACTGAATCTTCTGGGAACCGGCTGAAGCAGAAGATGCTGCATCAGTTTAGGGGAGACAGGGATGATTTCTGATGAGTAAGAACTAAGAACTACACAACACCCTGAGATGCACAATCCTGCCTAAGGCCACCGTGATGCTACCAGTTTGTAGCTTCCCAGCTGCGTCTAGTGGGACAGGGGAAGAGGAGCATTAAGGGGTGAAGGGAAGGTTGTCCTCAGAGCAGGCTGAGATCTGCCCTGGAAAGGCAGCCTGTTCTTGGGAGTATTAAATCAATGCCCTCATGTTGGTAAGGAAGAGTCAGGACTTTGGAAAACTTTGAGTAGCTCAAGATTCCATATTGTCAAAGAATATTTTAACTATTGAGTGCATCTGGGCAAGGAATAGCAAAGGATCTTGGCATCTGCTAGAGCAGCGATGCACTGGCAGGTCTTCTTTGCACATCCATTACTGAGCAGCTCAAAGTCCCCTCCACCAGTCCAGTGTCAGCGCTCATCCTCTAATAATAGGATGGGAGTTATGATTAAGTCTCCAAAGGGTGCACTTCTATGACAAGTAGCCTCCTATCAATAAACAAATATTCTTGTCCTCTAAGCGACGGGAGGTTAACTCTCTTCTCCTTTTGGCCACCTTTGATACCATGGGAAACAAATCAACACACGCAGCTCCACAGTTTTTGGATGCTGTACTTTAGGTGAAAGAAAAGACTTTCTTCCTCAGTTGCTCTACAGTTGTCTGTGAAGGAGTAGAGTAGAAATTGGGAAATGAAATCACAGCTTTCCTGGAAGTACCTCGTTAAGGGAGCTCTGGAAATCATTTCTCAAGGGAGAAAGTTTCCTGAGACACTTTGCTTCAAAACAAATAAAGGAGAGAGGAACCTTTTTGTCTTTATAAGCATTAAGTGAAATATTGTCACCCTTTTCTTCTATATAAATATAAAATACTTACTGAACGTCTTGGCAAGCTGTTTACGTGCCAGAATGAAAGGTTTTCACTTGACATAGCGTATGACCTTTCTAACAAAGATGTCAATACATCTTATTAAAAAATCCAAGTGATTTAAATTTCAGAGAAAATGTTGCTCAACTGTCATCTTACAGAAATAAAAATAAAAAAGGAAAAGAAATAAAGAAATTTCAAAATAGTTCTTTCTTATACTTTCCTAATGGCTTGAATGGGTCTGTTCATAAACCCCAGATGAAGCATCATTTCTCCAAAATCCCCATCTTCCAAACTATTATCACATCTTCCTATGTTTTATGTTCATAAAGTCTCTCTACCAAAGGCAGGAAATTACAGGAGAATTGCAGTTGTTATTTGGGTTTTGCTTTGTTTTGCCTTTTTAAGAACATTTCAAGAATGCTTTTTATCCCCCTGTTTATGAAGAAAAGCTTGAAAATATGACTCATAGAGGCTCAGGAGCTGGCAATTAAATAAAAGGAAATAGAGATTTACAGTTCCATTATTCCAAACCAGTGCTGTGCTTGGCGGAACAGGAGGGGAGGACACTGATGGGTGGTTTTTGCATAAGGGGGCTCTAGGTCAGGCTCCACTTCACAGCCCAGGTGAAGGGCCATGCATGTCCTGAGATCCTTGCCAAAGGCAGCCCTGGGGCTTGGGCTCTCAAAGCTGGGAGGTACCCACAGTTGTGCCAATCATTTTCTGAACAAACCCTTATATTGCTTTCCATGCTGCATTTTTCTCTATTTTACACACTGAGCTTTTTAACGACATGTAGGTACTGGTGTTCACCTAACACTCATTACCACTGTAATTAACCATCCTGTAACCTCACCACTGTAGTGTGAGGATACTTCAGAGGGAGCCTGAGAAGCAGATAGGGCTCAGCTGCATGCCTGGTGAGGAGTAACATGGGGCTGCTGGATGTTGCTTGCTTCTACCTTTTTCTGGAGGGGAGACCTCTGGAGGAGGGAGAGCCATGGCAAGTGCATGCTCATTCTCCACCTAAATCTCAGCTCCTAGCTGGGGCATAGCTGGGGAGAAAGATTAGAGCAGGTCACTGCAAGCCCAGGGAAGCCTTTTCAAGAGGCTTGAAGTAGGATTAGTGCTGGGCAGAAGTGCCACCTCTCTAGGTGGGGAGGTGAGAAATCCTCTGACCGTTATGGCCCCTAGTGAAGATGACTGAAACCCGGACTGCAATGTGACTCACATTCAGGAGCAACATACTACAGAATAAAGGATGCAGATGGGAAGACCTGTCCATTTAGCAAAAATACTGAAACAACAGCTAAAGGTCAGAAAAGGATTCACAGGGGCTGGTAGGGAGGAGAGTGAAACCTCTCCAGATGTATGAATTTAAATGCTTGCTGTGATTTTTTTCTTGATCCATGACATCCTCTTGTGTTGCCATGACATACTCTTGTGAAATCTTTTCAGGGGTAAAGGCTTTAAAAGATACTTCTTCCTGGAGGGAAGGACTCTTTCTGATGGTGCCTTTTGTAAGTCTGACCTTGTGCTTCATCCAGAGAAAAGTGACCCTGTCTGCCCCACCAGAGCTGGGTGTATGTGAGCTGAAGCCATCCTGAGACTGGCAAGGGATAAGGCTCCCCTGTTGCCTCCCCACCACTTCCAGTGCAGCTGGATGATGAGGTCTCTGATCCATCCCTTTCATTTTTCCATGTTTTTTTCTTTCTTTGTGCTGCTGAAGTTCCCAGATAGGTATCTATAAAAAAGGGTCCTCAGGCGGTAAATTTGGTGCATATAACCCAGGTGCTGTGCTTCCCAGGGTGCTGCAAAGTGTCAGGACAGATCCACACAGACCCAGAGAGGTTTGGGCCCAAGAACTTTAAAACCTGATGTTCCTCTAAGAATCCTGTCCTCTAAGAGCTCATATCAGTAAGGTGACGTCAGTCAGCCTCTCCTGTGTTTCATTCACCAGGAGAAGGTTTTTGACCTGTTTCATGAAGCTATAATCCTCGTGGCATTAACAAGAATGAGAGACGGAATATATGTAGGTATGCAGGGAGTTAAACAGGCAGCAGGCTTTAATAGGTTTCAGGAAGGAGGCACTAGTGAAGAAGAGATGATTTTAATACGTACTGGTATATAAGCAATCGTGAAGCTGATGGAAATAGGGAATTCTGTGAACAGAAATATGAAAACCATTGACCGGACCACTGACCACAATGGGATTATAACAATATCCACTAAGTAAAGAAGACCAACAACTCTGTATTAAAAAGACCACAATTTCCTTCTCTGATTTACTCTCAGACCTACTATTCCTAATAGCAACAATAATTCCTGTCCACAAGAGTAATGCCAGCTAATAGGTTTTGTGGCTGGTCTGTTCTGAAAGATTATAACAATGACGATATCTTGAATTTGCCACATCCTATCATTATTCAGAGGGAGCAAGGATCCCTTAACTATCAAAGCTATGTCAAGTGGAAGTGAGGGAAATAAAAACACCATGTAGATTTCTTCAGCAACAGGCAGTGAGCAAAGATTCAAAGCTGAAAACTCTTTGCACATTCTTTAGATGAGTCACAGAAATCCAAAATAACCACAAAATGATA
>CM021729.1:20375644-20388588 GCA_011074415.1 Stictonetta naevosa
GAGAGAGAGAGAGACCAAATTCATCTCTAGGAAACAATCTCAGGGAAATTATTCCAGGAAAGAATTTGTTCACTATACATACAGCATTGTGTGTCACATGGTCTAATTATAGGAATGAAAGCAACATAGGAATTAGATGGTCTTTTCAAGCCTGTGTGGAGTGTGAACAAAGAATATAATTACACATGGAGCCCGTTGATTAACCAATTACTAGTTAAAGCAGATTTAGACTTTAAATTAATTTGGTTCTGAATTCTGGGGATTTTTGGGCTAAGATAAACAGTGTTTGAAGATTAATTATCCTTGTCTAAGATGAAGGAACTCATTTCAATTTTGTTAGCATGTCGAAAGACTCTGGCTGTTGCGTGGGAGAGGGTAGACTGCAAATCTCAGCAGTATTGAACTGGCTGATTAAAGTGAATTCTGAGACTCCTAATCACTCTAATCCTCACAGAGAGTGGCGATATTACAGACTATATTGTGCCAGGCCAAATTAATATTTAAATGAAAAACAGACCAACATTTACCTAGAGCAGAAAGTGCACTGTCTCCTAAGGACCAAAGTCCTGCTAAGAAGTTACAAACTCAGTAGTGAGGAAACACTGGAGCACAGCTCTCTGGGCATCTTTGCGCAAAGAATAATGATAGGAAAGTAAAGGTGCTGTTGTGGTACCTGTCATTTTCCTGAGTAGCACCAGTTCCACACCACATCATCCTGACTGATCCCTGTGGGAGTGGTAGCACGACACTGTGCTCCTGTCTGTGGTTTGGCATTTTGTTATACCACTGCCTGCTGAGAGCCAGCTCCTCACCAAAGCAAAGTGTTGCTGGGTGTAACCCAGTAAGGCCATGTTGTGTGTTCCTGGGGCAGCACATTTCCACTGGAGTCAGTATAAGGTCTTGCAGTTCAGAAGATTAAGCAGAAGGACAAAGTATATTTCTGAAACCCAAAAGCCCATAAGGTTTGGACCTCCTTGTCCTAGGTGTTGTAACAGCAGAGAGAGACAGCCCACAGCTCAGAGAGCACGGTGGTACAGGTGCAAGACTGTAGAAAATGGTGAAATACATGACAGATTGCAGCTCGCCTGCAGAAAGAGACAGGTCCAGTGGGTTTTCCAGAGTTCAGAGAAGGAAAGCAGGTCTTGCAGGAGCTGGGACTTCAGGTCGGAAAACATCAACAGCTGCCACTGGGTAAGGCCCCCTCATGTGTCTCTCTGCTTCCAGCATGTGTGTTCTTTCCCTGAGCCAGAAAGGAGCCATGGGACATCTCAGGCTGGGGAGGGAGCTGCAAGCCCTGGCCAGCAGTACTGCAGGTGACACAGCTTCCCTCAGGTAGACTGCACTGCACCTCTTGTTCCATTTTCTGAATGACGTGGGACATGGGAGTACTTACATAAGCGTTTCTATGTGCAGGATCTAGTGTTTAACTTGAGTAGACAGGATACATAAGTCAAGTTTCTTTCTCTCAAAACCCTTTATTTCAAACAGTTTGGTGTTCCCATAGCCAGTGCAACCATGGGATGCTGTGCTGTAAATGCCCATTGTGTGAAGGTAAAGCTGGAGCCCTGGTTTTTTTCCCTTTAAGGTTGACTTTTCACTTCAGCCACTAGAAGAAGATTAATGACTTTTTAGGCTTGTGAGTATGTACGTGTGTGAGGGAGAGGAAGATACTTGTAAGGCACAAGATATATATGGTGTACAATCTTGGAGGATTCTTATGCCATCTTCATGGGAGGGGGATTTAAATGTATCCTTGGCTAAAATTATTAATTTTTATAATATTGCTAGTTGAATTTCAGAGTTCAATCTCAGAGGGTTGGAACTAGATGATCTTTAATGTTCCTTCCAACCCAAACCACTTTGTGATTCTGTGACTTTGTGACTCCTAGCATCTGGTGTTGCACACACCCAACCTTTTTCTGTAGGACAATTCCTCAGCACACAGAGTCTGGGAACACCACATCTATCTTACATGCAGGCATTGCTTACATCCAGGGAACACATCCTTTTTAAAGAAAACCTATCCATGTGAACCCAAAACCTTGCATTAGTTCAGAACATTGAGCCGAGTAAGTATCTTCATGCAATTTTGAAAAGTAGGAGAGCCAACTTCTTCCCTCCTTCCCTTCTTCTGCTCTGAGTCACGCTCTCACAATGCCTCTAGTGCTCACTTGCTCCCACGCTGCTCAGCCAAAAGCAGGAAAAATTCATCTCCTGTGTTTCAAAAGCCCTTCTGCAAGCTTCATGACACATGAGCCCTGCTATCCCACTGCAGCTGGAGCCACGGGGTGGCCAGGTCTACACACAGGTCCAGTACCTGCATGAACTGGCTGACAGCTAGGGCAGATTTACACTAGGTATCCCACAGGATGATGCTCTGCACTTTTCTTGCAGTGTGCACAGCACCAAAGTATTGCCAGATTTTACATATACTTATATATACTGTGCGTTTATATAAATATAGATTTGTATGTGCACCCAGATGTATGTGAAAAAAATAAAAATAAATCTTTTCCACTGCCCTCACTTTCAGAAACAATGGCATTGTTTTGGATACCTTTTAAATAAAACAGCAGCTTGAGTCAGATATGTTTGGCAGAAAGAGAAGCAACTGAGCACAGCCTCTTAAATGGAAAATATTGTGCAGGCCTCTTAACAGAAAGTGTCCTCAGCCCTGCCTGGAGCCATAAATCACTCCCAGGAGTTGTGCAGGATGGTGGCATGATGGGGATGGGGCAGGCAGAGGGTGCCCTGCTGCGTGCAGGCTGGGCTGGTTCTGGGTGGGGAGGGAGCTGTGCACCCCTGTCCTGGCAATGCCCCAGTTGCACCCGTTGTGGCCACAAATGTCCCCAGCCTGCAGCAGCACAGCCGTCCCTCAGCTGAAGCCACCCAGCGTGTTTATTTGGTCATGGACCTGCAGATGAGAGCTGCTGAGCCCTCAGCAGCCCCAGCCCATGCTAGGAACTCAGAAACACTTGTTTCTGCCCTGTTTTATGCCAGAGCTGCTGTGTCTTCTGCTCCACCGGCAGCTGCTTGCACTGCAGCATCCCGTGGCTCAAACATGTTCATCTTTCCAGAGCACCCACCAGAAATACAAAGTGAAAACAGAGCTGCACTGCGGGACTGGGAACAGGGCCTTCTCTGTGAAATTAAAGGGGTGCCCAAGAGTGTCCAGAGCCGTTCCTGCCACCGACTCCTGCCTCCCCAGCAGGCGGGCTCTCAGCAGGCCGTGCTCGGCTCAGTGCCAGCGCTGCTGTCACAGGCCGTTCTGCAGGGCCAGGGGCCAGTCAGTCACTCTGCAATACCCAGAGGCATGAGAGAGGCGAGGTCCATGCTTGGATAGGTGCAGGTAAACACAGAAGGTCTCCACAGTGTTCAGGATTCACTCCCCTTCCTGTTTCAGTTGTGCAGAGTGTATGCAGCTACTGGCAGCTGCTACTTTACCCCACTGGATCAGATCCAAGAAGACATCTAGGTATTATATGTCCATGGACTCCTGCTGAGTCCAGTGCCAAGCTGGATACAAAACCAAGAAAGAGCTTGACTCCCAGGTTCCTCTTTGGGTCTGGCTTTTAGCATTGAACATTTTCATTCCAATGTTATTCCAATTGCTTCAGCCTCATGTGTTTGGAAATATTAAAAATAAAGATTCAGAAATTTAAAAAAACAAACAAACAAAAAAAACTTGGATATACTCAGCCAGGGGTGAATTTCTCCCACATAGGTACATTTATACCCCAGAGGTAATCAGTTGCAATGAGGTAGAGTGAAATCCACCTCTGGATTACCTTAGTGTTACGTGTAGTAGCCAGTGATGATTAAATTAGCCAATGCTTTTCAAAAATCCAGCCATACATGCCTTTCATTGAGTGTCTGCACTAGTGAAGACCACAGGCTGTCAACTCATTGTGCAAAGCAATACCCTTTGTAATTCCTTCTAAATTTATTGCCTGTACTGATGTAGAGACCTATTGTTCTCATGCCATGGGATGGGGTCAGGAGAGAGGAGCTGATGAGTTCTGGCTGTGCCCTTCAGGCTATGGAATATCTCACTCCAACACTTTTTAACTCTGCCCCTTGGTCTGTTAGAGAAAGTCTCCTCTGGCCATGGCTTTTGCAATTTCTCATCCTACGGGACATTTCTAGGAAGAACAATTCCTTTTCCTTAGTAGATCTCACCGCACCTTGAAATTAGGATTAATCAAAGTGGTTCCTAGGCTTTATTACCCCTCAAAGAGGGGATGCGAAACTCACACCTGGGCAGCTTTTGAGATGCGCAAGTGAGAAGTGCATGGTAAATGTTCAGGTAGCAGAGTGGGATGTCAGTATTGAACCCCTCTCCCTCCTCTGGGCACTGCTGGGCATGAGTCATCTGTGCACCACCAGCACAGAGAGACCCCTGAAAGCTATGGGCTCACAGCTTATGGCAGGTTATGAGGGTACGAGCACTAAACTGGAGGTCCTGGGGCAAAAGACAGCTGGTCAGTTCCACATGTTAGCATTCTTCTGTCTGGAGCGGTAGCAGCAGGTGCAAAGATTTGGATGTGGGCAAAGAGGTCAGCAGCACCACTAGATAATCCAGGCTCCCAAGCATCGTGGATGTGCTTGTAGTGTACAAATGCAGTTTTGCTGCTCCCTGACTCCCTCTGTGCTGATTTGAAGATACACAAGCCACTACACTGCTTGCAGTTGTAAACCTTGTGTTGTAAACCTTGTATTAAAAAAACCTTGTCCTGTGCTTCTCTTTCCTAAGCTTTTACCAAAATTAGTCCCACGCATCTGATGGTAGCAGGTACAGTGTTTTCTGCATGGTTTTGGGACAACCAATGTCAGCATGGGGCAATTTTGGAGTGTCTGGGTACTGGCTGCCACAGCGACACATCATGTCGTGCCTTCTTCACTAATGTGCTGCGGGCTGCTGAAACAAAGTCAGCTGGGACAAGGTGAGGAGGCATCTGAGCATGCATAAAGGCAAATGGGGAAAGCCAAAATGCTCCAGTCCTTACACAAAAATGAGTCTTCAGGGCATGCTTAGTACTTAACTCTGGAAGTCCTAGAGCTCCCGTGTTGGAAAGGAGGTTAAACGACCTGCCCTGGCAGTCACACACGTCAGAGTCAAGGTCAGGATTAGTGAGCCAGGTCCCCATCTCTCTGGCCCACCAGCAGACCAGTAGGCCATATCATCACTGTAATTATACATTCCCCTCTTGCCCCTGGGGTATTTTACTAGAGCAAGATAATTAAGCTCTCCTTCTGGCTATCTTCTTTTAATGAAATGGTGCGCGTAACACAGCTTGGTATTTATTAACGATAATGAGTTTTTAAAACAATTTGAGGCAGCAGCTCACCTTTCACTTGTGCGGTTGCAGTGCATGTCCAGCATCATTCCCAATTTAATGATGCCACGTGTCGCGGGTCAGCCTCCTCCAGAAGGCAGGCTGAAGCATAAAGCACAGCAGCCTCCATTGCAGTCAGGTCACTCCGAACAAAAAGCAGGTCCAAGCTTGAGCTAACATGAGCAGATGCTGGCTTCCCCCTCTGTTAGAGGCACTGGTGGCGGATTATTAATTTTTAGAACAAGGTCACAAGTTTACTTGCTGCTGAATCTGATGCTGAATCTGACCTCATACCTCGTCGGCAAGCAAACACAAGCCTCCAATATGTGGCACTCCCAGTGCTTCTTAATGAGGAGAAGCAAAAACGTAAACCTCAAATTTACAAGAGCCATCTGAGGTTACACATTAATACCTCGGCTGCTGGGGCAGAGATGGTTTGATTAGAGCAGACCAGCTCTGTGGCACAAGGAGATCAGGGCAGCCAAAGCCCCACTTGGAGGCTGCAGCAGAGGGCTGCAGGGCACTGAGCAGGACCCCAGGGCAGAAAGAAACATCTCTTTCCTGCCTCTGAGGGGCTGAGCCAGCGGGTGGCAGAGGCTCCAGCCCTCATCCCCAGAGGGAGCACGAAGACTGCTTGATGCAGCCCTGTGCAGGGGAATCACCACCATCCGCTTGCTGCAAACCATCCCGGGGACAGCGAGACCACCCAGGACATCCCACCTCTTCAGCAGGAGATGGGGTGAGCACCCAGCTTCCTACAAGGGTCGGGGGCTGTCAGGAACCAAAACCCGGTGGTGGGTGCAGGAACCCAAGGCGCTTGCTCAGAGACATCCTGCTTGGAAATAAAGCCTGCAGCAGTTCCCCACACGCCAGTCCCACATGATCGTGCACCAGAGGAGCACTGGGCAGCAGGCACGTCTTGCTGCTCTGGCTGTGTGTGTATTAATACAAGACAGGAAAACCCGACGGGACAGCTTACAAACTGCACGGGCCCAAATCTGGCTCACCTTCCCCAGGGGGGGCAACTCCACCAAGGACTGAGGAGTCGCACTGGCTGATGCCCAAGCTGAGCTTAGCACAAATACTGCTTAACTTTTCCATGAGACATTAGTGATTCCAATAAATCCCCGCATAACACCTTCATTAAGCGGGATTTACTGTAATATGCGATATACGCTTTATGCCTCACCTGCATAAACAGCCATGTTAACGCTATAAATTACTGCATTTGTATTAATGTGTTGCAGGCACCTCAACCAAGGTGAAATGCTTAATGGCTTTCAGCATGCACCCGAACTGCAAGAAGTGTGGAGAGAGAGAGAGAAGAGCTTCTCTAGCAACTGATGCAGAGTGCACAAAGTGCTGTAAGCCTTGCAAAATTATTCTTCCAAAAATAAAAAACAAAAATAAAAAGAAGAAAAGATCTAGTCCCGGCCCCCCCCCCCCCCCAAAGTTTTGCATATTGCAGCATTAGCGCTAGACTTCAGGGCTTGGTAGCGGAAATTGGCTCTGATTTTCTGAGATATGCATTACATCATAGTCTTCTTTTAGGGCATTATGTCATTCCTGCTGAGACGCATTATCTCGGCTTGGCCCAGCATTAGCGATTTTTGCGGGCCTACTGCAGTGTTCCCAAAGCACTGCTGGGAACCACAGATTGAAATCTGAAGCGTTTATCTTTTACAAAGCTGAAAAAGAGGAAAGATGTTAACATCAGGCATCGCTGCTTTCCTTAACCCTCTCCTGACTCTGCTTCCTGCTGGAGCCTGAGTTTGATGTCTTTGAACACGCTGCACAAATACGGTAACCTTTAAAAGCTCACATTAGAGGGGGCATAATACAGTGTTCCTTCCCACTCTCCAAGAAGTGCCCTTGCAGCTGCCTGAATAACACCTCCCCGGTCTTTACAAGGTGTCAACATGAATCAGATTGTACCTACGTGCACGGACAAGCTGTGTTCCACAGGCATGGTTAGAGCATACGTTGAGAATAAAAAGGGAAGGCAACAAAAATCTTTCTGTGACTCAATTCTTATTAAAATTTTTATTTAGTATCAAGCAACCCTGACATTCTGTTTTTTAGTACACCCAGAGACCATGCCCACCTGACCAAATCCCCATATCCTGATCCTTTTGGGGCCACAAAAGCAGAATTCCAGGAGGCTTATGCTGGAAAACAGCTTTTATGCAGGGAATTGAGCAGATATTATCTCTTCTGACTTCAACCATGAAATTAGCAGCTCATTTTGTCTCACTGCATCCAGGGCAGGATTAGAGGCTGTGCCATGGAGGGAACAGACAGGTGCTTACAGGATAAAGCAAGGATACTCCCAAGGCCCCTGAGAATCCCAACACCTCTCTCTCCACAAAAGCACAATTATAAAGAGGGGCTATGAGCAGTAAGAGGAAATGGGAAACATTCAACCATGACTAAAATACAATTCCCTTTCTTATTATAAACCAACGCTATTCATTGGAGGCCTTTATTCATCTGCTCCATTTTTTATTTAAATTGTGTGTTTCGGTGAGTTGTCACATTTTGTTGCTTTAAGGCCCTCTGCTGCAGCCAAAGTGTGTTTTCTAGAAAGATTGCAGCAGTGACTCTTTCCATCATAAAGGCATGATGAGCGGCACAACCAGAACTCGGAGGCAGGACATCACTCAGTCCTGCCAGGGATCGCTTTCCCAGCTGGACTCAGAGCTTTGCCTTCCCTTCACTTCCTTTCAGATCGCAGCACCTGTACAAAACAACATTAAAGATGGGAATAAGTCCTCCTGTTTACTTGATGCCTGCTGTCCCCATCCCAAACTCCATATTTGCAAAGTGACTTTCTGGCCCTAGCAGCCACAGGCAGAGGTTTTATGTTTTGGGAGCCAAGTGCTGTTAATATGTACTTAATATTCCCAAAGAGGTGCATGTGGCAAGTCCCCATCCTGCTGGACTTCACAGTTGTGACAAGGTTTTGCAGGTGACTCCCAGTTAGATCTAAAGCTGTCACTTACAGGCAGGAAAATCCAGGATGTTTTGTTAAGCTGGTCACAAGAGGTGGAAAAATGTGTTTCCAGATATTTTTACCAAAAATCCCATGAGTGCATTTTTGGTGTAGATTCATCTCACTGGCAAAGGGTGATGATGTGGTGTAACAACAGACCCAAGGGAAGACATTGGTTTGCCCACCACCTGAAGCAGCAACAAAGCAGCCCACAGACGGGTGGGATTGCTGGTTGCTGAGCCCTCTGAAAGGTCAGGGACTACTGTCAGATATAACATGCTGAGAGATATTAGACTCACCAAGGTGAAATTCTGTTGCAGAACAGTACTTTATGTGTCCTGCATGGCTCTGGACATTCAGCCACAATTCACTGGCAGAAGAGAATATATTGATCTGAAGATCCACACTTCTGAAAGATGCTTTAGTTAAAGGACCACAGCAAAATGTGCTTTAAATTCAGAGCAAGTAAATACAAATACTTTTGCTCCAGACCCTGAGGACTAGTAAACCTGCAGTCACGGCATTATAAAATCACAGGAACAAACTCTGCTGCTAATCAGTGTGGCATAAATCTGGATTATCTCCTCAGACAAAGAAGTGGAGCTGCTTTATGCAGGTTTGTGCAGGTGACAGCATAATTTGGCCAATGGCACCCAGCAACAGATTAACACCAGACTGAGCTCATTCAGGGGGACCTGCGCAGGTTTCATACTGGAGACGGCATCCTCCAGGCTGTGCAATGAGGCCTCCTACAAGCAGGAGGTGCTGGATGGTGGCTGGTGCCAAGTGGCATCTCCTGGGCAGGATTGTAGCTCCCCTTGTCCATGGAGATGGAAGTAGGGATGCTCTAAGCCACAGCTTCCCTGCAGAGAGCAGGTCCCTCCTGGTCCCTGCAGGGTGGGTGCAGCTCCTCCAACTTAATCATAGAAACACAAGGTTGGAAAGGACCTACAAGATCATCTAGTCCAACCTCTGACTTCTCATTGTCAGAGGGCAGTGGGCTCCACGCCCCTCAAGCCTCTTGGAAGCAGACCCAGCATAAGCAGCACCCCTCAGCTGTAAAAAAGGCGGTGAGGCCAAAGGTGAGCAATGCCAGCCCCTACCAGAATTAAATTCCTCTTCTTAAATATTCATTTGCCTCTGTCCTTTCCCTTCCAACATCCTCAGACATAATTTACAAAGGGATTCTTTTGATTTTAATTAACTTTAAACTCCTTTTTTTTGCCCCCATGGTGTAAAATTAGAAGCCTGTTCCTGATTCCCCACTGAGTAGCTCTGGTTTTACAACTGTGTAGCTCAACTGATTTTACTCTTCCAGGAGCTGCAAGTCTCATTGCTGAATTTACGTCAGAGGAAGACATGAGCCTGCTGCAGCCCCAGTGCAAACACCTCAACTCACAGGACTGCAGCTCACAGCTTTGACTCTGGATTAGGTGGGGAAGGAGTCTTTCTGTCAATGAGTGGATCTGTTAAATAGTCATGTTTTAAAAAAACATGGTCAAACTTGGTAAGTTTCCAAGGAAAAAAAATGGCAAAAATATATCAAGGCTCATACTTTTTGTGGCTTTGACATGCAGAGGTTTGCTTTACAATGCTGTACCATTTCCATTCAACGTTAACTTCTCTACTCTTTATTTTGAAACACCGTTCTCCACTTTAAAGCTGATCCAAGTGCCCCCCTAAAAAGGGAAAAAGGTTTTGAAGAACATTAACTAAAGCCAAAATGAAACTGAAATAGCTTTAAAAGGTCAGCCAGCATTTTGGCATTAATTCAGTAAAATTCTTCAAGCTTTCTTATTGCTTATTTGGTGGCTTTCTCACCATATTTATTTTTGACTGTCCACACAGTCACAAAGCCTGTTTTTCACCCAGCTATTCTGCACACGTCGCGGGCAAGCCAGACTGAAAGTGATAGAACACGATAAAAGCCCCAGCCCTTACTGTGAGCACCTGAACCTGCCCTTCACCCCAGAGCATCATACATTATCAGACCACTGGCACAAAAATCCAATTGTGCAGTGCCCACAGCTTTTGGCTTCACATGCAGCCCTCCAGCCATGCCCTCAGCTGCAAGGAACCAGTGTTTTTGTTCATCCCCATCACTGGAGATCATTTATAAAGAACATCTGCCTTGCATTTTATTCACATGACAAACAACATGGGTCTGATAAAAGCCCATAGTAGCTGTTCTGTTGTCCTCAGCCAGCTTTGCATGAGGCTGATCTTGAAGAGCAGGCTTTCATCTGCTCGCTGCAGTGTTACAGGAGATGGGAGATTTTGGAGTGGGCTGAGAGTGTGTGTGAGCAAAGTAGATATTTTTTCAAAGTGTACCTGTAATGGACTACATCCGTCACTCTCTTTACAGCCTTGTAACTTAAAGGCTTTTAACTTTCAGACTATTGAGAAAAATTCACTTCAGCTGAACACTAACGCAGTCCAGCGTCCAGAGTGAGCTCTCAGACCCTGTTACAAGGCTCTGCTCTCTGCTCAGTGCAACTGGAGCAACTGGACAAGGATGTGCTGGTATTTCTGGAGAGAGGAGTTGCTGCAATATTATATTTCACTGTAACTGTTACCCTTTACAAGACAAGTGCTCCATGTTGCATCAGCACGCCACCATTAAGGGCAGGGCTGCAGGAGGTGAATTTGGGTGATACCTGGAGTGACAACACTTGGGAATTAGCAATGCAATGCCTCTAAGGTGAAAGCCTTGGTTTTCATCACAAATTCACCAAGATAAAACGAGAAAAACCCATTTATGCTCAGTGGTAAAATGTGGGAAATACCCTCCCCTTTCCTTACCTGCGTTACAGAGAATTCCAAGGAGATGTTGGATTGTACTGCAAATGGGTGCCAGAAAGGACAGACTTACACCTGAGAGACTGGAGAGTTGGGGGCGTTCTAATGTTGTATGGAAATAGCTACCAGAGATATCTGAACTCTGCTGCTGCCAGGAAATCCGTGACCTCAACAGCCAGCCCGTGCTTCATACGCACAGTCCTCCTGGGGCTGCAGCAGAGCGTGAGCAGAAGGAGCATGTCCCACATCCTCAGCCAAGAGTGCTAGATTTGAAGCAGGTGCTGGGACCTTGGGGTGACACGTCAGCTTTTGAAGCTCTGCCTGCAGTGGCCTTGCCCTTGTGCCCAGGGCTCATACTGCTGCCCCAGAGGCTGCTGAAATGCCAGGAGGTCAGGCACTTGCTGCACTGCCCTGAGGGCCAAGGGGCTGGGCAGTGCTCCCATGCACTGGGCAGCCATATTCAGATCTCTATTGCGTGTACAGAAATGAACTTCAAAAGTGGTGGAGACGCCAAAATACCACATTGTCCTCTTGCTGGCTGGATTGTCTTCTCCTTCCAAGCCACCTTGCAAAGTCTGAGAGGGGCCGCTCTGCATTCTCCCCTTCTGTAGAGCTGAAAACCTGCCCACCCTCACTCTAGCACCTCTTTAAAAGCAGAAGCACCAGAAGCATGTCTCAGCCACGGGGGAGTCTCCTGGGTGCAGCAGTAGAGACATCCTTCTTGGGGAGGAGCAACTTCTTTCAGCCATGAAACAAATGAGTATCAAGACCCATCTTTAAGTCCGTGCAAGTGAGAGCCACCTGTAACAGTTTGCAAATCATTGCTGGGAACACAGCTGACGTCTGGAGCCCTTCTCCTCAAGCACAGGCAGCAGCTGTCAAAGGGGGGACAGAATAAGGGGTTTTCCCCAATTTCCCTCCTTTTCTTTGCTCTGCCAGCAGAGCTGCAGGCTAACTGTACGGGAACAGAGTGAGCTCAGCTGACACAGTTTTAGAAATGAACTCAGTGAGGTGAAAAGATCATTTTTCTCTCCTGACATTTTCAAATACTTAGTCGCTTAATTATCTGTTACCAGAATGTCTCCCTATAAGCACCAGCAATTTCACCCATTAGCAATTAGTGAGAACAGTTATTCTGCTGAACTTTGTGCAGTTGAATAAACAGATTAATGCCCATCCCTCTGATTATGACTACATGGGGCAGATTCCCAGTTGGAGCAAGCTGACTTAGCATTATTCACATTAACATTTTACTTGTATATTTTAAAAGCATTTTGAAAAGCATATATATTTTTTTTCTGTAAGAAGAATGACTTTATCTCTTCCTATGGTATGCTAGCAACCATATGCTCTTTTGTCATGCAAAAAAAATCAGCAGTGATCCAGGGAACAGACAAACTTCTGCCTTGCATATATTCTGGCTATAGACATACACAGTTTTATGGAGAGCAGCCTGTAAAAATCTTCTAAAATATGCCAGATTGTAGTGAGCTTTAATGAAATAGCCTTCACATTACATCTTCTGGCTCCTAAATATCATAACAATTTTAAAGAGGATAACTTCTAATGAAGTTAGACAGCAAGTAATAATTACACTGGACAGGTAAAATTGTCAGTGGAGGACTCATATCACAAATGTGATACTGTAATTAGATACATTTTGTCATCTGCAAAAACATACCTATGTCACTC
This sequence comes from Stictonetta naevosa, assembly GCA_011074415.1. Lineage (NCBI taxonomy): Eukaryota > Metazoa > Chordata > Aves > Anseriformes > Anatidae > Stictonetta > Stictonetta naevosa. Next base: position 20,388,464 of record CM021729.1, read on the forward strand.
CAGAAACCAAACAATCAGTTTCTGTCTTTCAAAGTCTGTAATACAGCAAATTCAGCAATTCTAAGTTAGCTGTTTCTGTATAAAAATCAAGAACAGAAAGAGACTAAAGAAGAGGTCTGGCAATC
>CM021729.1:20403340-20466009 GCA_011074415.1 Stictonetta naevosa
GTTGTGCACAAGGCACTGGGCTAGCCTTTTCCATAAGACCTCCTTCCTCTGCGTTGGTGCCTGTCTTGGCTGCGGTGGGACAATGCCGTGTGATTGAAGAAATTGTGGTTTGGCTGCAAGAACTTCCGAAGTCCCAGCAACTGCAAAGGTAGGCAGATGTCCACCTGCTCTTCTGCAAGGGCTTTTCACAGAGTTTAATTGGCCAAGAAATATAAAGGACAAACAGCCTTCTTCTTAAATAAAATAAAATAAAATAAAATGGTTGACTAAACAAAAGAAGTGACTCAGAGTAATTCCAGCTGACTTCCTTTGTGAACTCTGTCACCTCTCCGAAATGAAAAGTTCAAGACATTTACAGAATAAATATATTTTCCAATATTTGAAAATGATAGTCTTGGTAAATCCATCCTCCTGCATCTCTTTGAAATAGGGATAATAGTCTCTCTCCTGCAGAAGGTTTACAGCAATAAAACAGTATATTACCTTCCAATGTACTTGAAACTCTGGTTAATTGAGAAAACAATTGTCCCTTGCAGAAATTCAGTCCCTCTCCTTAGATTTGCTCAGGCAGCTACCCCACTCCCCACCATGCACACACATTTATACCATCACTGTCACTTGGTTACTGTCATGTTTTCTAAACTGAGCCCACATTGGCCAGGCTGCCGTGGTGCTGGGTTGGTGTATACCCATAGCAGATAAACAATTTAACAGCAACAGACATGAAGCCAGACTAGACTCTGAGGTACCAGTTGGTCCTCATTAAACTGCACGTTACCATGGTCTTGCTGTTAGTAGTATCAAAATTAGCCAGTTTATAATTGCTATAATCTCCTTGTTCTACTACAGCAAATTGTGAACCCAGTTAAAGAGTCACTGATTAATCTTCCTTGGCTTGAGATTTCCTTGTGTGCCACCTGTCAAATCAATGTAAGCACACCAAGAGGCTCCAGAGGAGATTCTCAAGGTGCTGAAGAAACTCCCCTGAGGCCATGAGCATCCTCTGGCCTTCCTAGACACAGCTGCTCTCAGCAGCCTGATTTCTTCAGTACAGGGAATATCCCATCACAACTAACATAGCAAGAGATGGGGCTCATTCCTTGCCATTGTATCAGCTAAGGTATAAGGTGAAAGCCACGACTCTGACAACTTCTTACTGATCTTTGTATTGGAAAATATCTGGGGCACATGAAATTTGGCACTACCTGTCCTGCAATGCACTCCTGGAATGAACAGGCTGAATCAAGTGAGGTTCCCAAAGTCCACAGTCTTGGGAGACACACCTTACCCACAATTAGTACTGCTGTGGATTGTAGGAATTCCTCTCTGATAACGGAGAAAATGCTACTCTACCCATGACAGCTTGATTTTCTACCAAGATAACGTCCCTGAAGGCAGGTTTATCCACAGCCATGTCCAAGCATGACAATGGTCCGTGCCCAAACAATTGAGTTGTTTGTTACTCCATATTTCAGCATTTATAATAAATGGATATTGTTGCCAATGGTCACATACCTCCTCTTTTAAGGTGCCTCACTTTCTGTTCCTCCGTGGGATCAGTGTGTTCAGATCCCACCTTCCAAACCAGAGTTCCCATCCACTGTGTATCCCAGCTATGGCTAATCTCCAGGCAATGCAGAAATTATTGGCAGAAGGATTTTCAGTGTGTCTTCCCAAGAGAAATGCTTCATCACTGATTGATGAATGAAGCATGATTCATTCATCATGCTTCTATTTGCTTTCTCCAGTGGTAGAGTTTCTGATGGTGACCTTGGCACCACAGGAACATGTTAAGGAGGTCTTTGTAACGATCATACCCACAGGCTGTCCCAGATCAGAGACAGAGGATGGCTTCCACAGGCTGCCTTGTGTGGGTGCTGGATGCTGTCAGGAGCAGGGAGCTGGACAGAAGGATCTGGAAAGCATCAAAAAATCTTGTCATTAAAATAAAATGAAATTTAAATTCCATGTAAAAACTTAAGATTGATTTTGAAGAAGAATTCTTCTGAAGCTTTCTGTATCAACCATATGTTGCTTTTCAGTAGGTCCACAGCCATCATTTTTAATGTGACTCTGAAATATAAAACCAGATTGTACTTGCTTCCTACCCGATGACTCTGATTCATTGACACTCAACACAAACCCAGAGAGACACCACTAACTTTAATGACATTTTACCAGATTCACGGTCATGAAGATCAAAGCAGAATCTTGCCTGTATAAATTGCTTCCTAAAAAAAACGTATAATTTCCAAAGTCAGCAGCCCATTTTGAACTACCACCTGTGTTACGTTGACTCTGGTGAATTTATTCCAGATCTAACAAAGACCAGGATCAGTGCCTGGGACTCTCTTCTCTTGCAAATTCATCCAGCTCTATTCAGAAAGCTATTATCCAATGTGTTAATATTTTTTCTTATCTTTCGTTACACTGATGAGAAATTAGAATGCTTTCTCACTGTCCTATCTTTCTTAAGTTAACAGGCTGCAATATGGTTTTGTATAGATAGAACACCCAATATATAGGCAGTAAATTATTCTGAAGCAAATGTTGATATGTGGAAGGCTAGTGACATTTATCATGGTTCAGCCTGTAAATTAATTGAAGCTCTTTAATGTAACCTATGACAAAATTTACTTTTTGCTGGACTATGATCGAAGTATGGTTCTTCAGCCCACAGGCTGATTGACATGAAGGAGGAACCTGACTCCAAAATCTTGAAGTGCAAACAGCCCCTGTGGGGAAGGAATTGTGTTTTCCAGTATACCCACACACTTCTATAAATCTACCCTTCAACCCAATGCTATTTCTATTTTTTTTTCTTTCTTTTTTTTTTTCTTTTTTTTTTTTTCACTCAACTACTGTAACAATAACATGGGAGTGAAAACCTCTTGCATTTTTTAAATGGGTCACATTTCCTGACACAGCCTTGTTGAACACGCCCTTTAAAATAAACCTGCACCAGCACCATCTTGCCAGCTAGAAGGGTGTGGGTATGGAGCTTATGATCAATGATATAACAAGTAGATGAATATGCATATGAGGAAAGAGTGAGGTAAGAACCACAGAATCATTAGGGTTGGAAAAGACCTCCAAGATCCTCTGGTCCAAACATCACCCTACTACCAATGTCACCCACTAGACCGTGTCCCTAAGCACCATGTCCAACCTTTCCTTGAACACCCCCAGGGACGGTGATTCCACCACCTCCCTGGGCAACCCATCCCAATGCCTGACTGCTCTTTCTGAGAAGAAATGTCTCCTCATTTCCAACCTGAACCACCCCTGGCACAACTTGAGTCCATTCCCTCTAGTCCTATCACTAGCTACCTGTGAGAAGAGGCCGACCCCCAGCTCCCTACACCCTCCTTTCAGGTAGTTGTAGAGAGCAATAAGGCGTCCCCTGAGCCTCCTCTTCTCCAGACTAAACAACTCCAGTGCCCTCAGCCACTCTTCACAGGACTTGTGCTCCAGGCCCAGAAGAATAAGTTCTTAGCTAACAGCTAAGAAGTTCTTAGCTAAGACCAAACCACTGACTAATTAGCAAAAGCAGGTGAACCACCGGTTGCACCTTTCTACTCAAACCATAAACAAACAGATAGCTTCTCAGTGGCTCCTATACAAAACTACATTGATATCTCATTCTGCTGGGAGTGAAGTCTGCAAACTCCATAATGTAAGTTGCTAACTGGGCCTACTACAGATAATACTCACAAGCTCCCGTTGCTAACTCCAGTCTTGTTTTTAGATGGCTGTTCTCTCCTGTTGTTGATGCAACTTTAGAGCAATTTCCTAAATGTTTCTGTTAGGTACCACTATCAACAGTTGCCACTATAAAGAACAGCAGTCAGGATATCCAGTAACCACCGCAGGCTCAAATCTATACCAGACTGTATACGCCACATATCCCACACATACCCATTTCAGAAGCCTTGCATTGAACTGAATCCTAGGCCATAAGGTTTAATCACCATCTTTTCTACATATTCACAATGACAGCTATCTTCAGAGCAGCTGCTCTTCCTTCGTTTTTGTTGTGCTATCCAATCTATCTATCTGCACTTGACACAGGGACTAGGATGGAAGGAGAAAGATGGCACTATCCATGATCTTTGAGATGCTTTACTTCAGCTGGCAGTTTTGATCTTTGATCAAGAATTTTGTTCTTACCAAATGCAGTGCTTTAGTAAGGGCAAGGCAAGACGTCTTGGCCACTCATGTGAAAAGGCTGCCCAGTGAGGATTAAATTTTTGTATTCTTCCATAGTTAGAGAAGGTAAGTGGTGAAATCACAAAACCAGCATGCTCACCCCCTCACATTCCTGCATTGCCCAGGAAAGTCTCTTCCACATGAAAGGTTAGCCAAGAACCTGCCCTGAGACTATGGTGGCATCCAAGGATTCCCTACAACTTGAAACCTAAAAAGACCTAGCTGTCAGGCTATGCTCTTATGAGCTTTAAGCTAACACCTAGGTTCTTCTAATAACCTTCTTCTAGTGCTCTTGCTTCTTGGGTTTTTAATCAGGCTTGTCTGAAATATGCCTCAAGAGTCCAGACGGCTATGTGATCTGGCTTTGGAGCTATATTCTTGATTTCATTGCAGTGACATGTACCTTCTCTAGTCTGAGCACCTTCCAGGATATTTTACAATATTTTGTGTTAAAAGAAGGAATGAGGGAGTTACTAAATAGACATTTTTAATATCATAGATGAGTAGCTGATTTTCCTCCAAATTTGCAGGCACCACTGGAGCCCTAGTGAATGAACAGATTGAGCTATAGCTCTATAGATATTTACCTATAATGTGAATAGTAGTTTTGCAGTTTCCAGAGGGGGCAACTCTATTCCAAAGCCATAAGCTCTGAGTGGAGAATAAATGCTCATGGTCTGATCTCTACCTCCAAGCACTGTGTCACCAACTCTCACTGGTCTGCAATGTGCAGCAGCACATTGATGGGCAATATAATATATATGAAAATGAAGGATCAAAATATATGCGAGGCTTCAGTGGTGGTGCAGAGGACTGGAAAATGTCTTGTATAGTGCATAATTTCACTGGAATTTCTGATTTTCAGGACATTGGTTCCAATATTACTGCAGTCATAGTGTTTAATGTCCCTGTAGTGGAATTCCAATATTAGAAAAAGAAAATCTATGACTGCTAGCCAGGAAAGTGTGCCTCACTGCTTTTGACTGGGCTGACTGTTTTAGGACCTACGCTTAGCTCTGCCAGTGACAAAATTTCTAGATGCTGAAGATGGCAAGTACCTGCTAAGAAAATCTATTATAAGCAAGAGCCCATGCAAATTCATGCTTGGAAATGCTGATACGGATAGCAAAAATGCTATTGAGGGACAGCATGTGTTAATTTAAGATTTTGTCTCTGTCCTTTCCTCTGTATTTAACAACTGTGAAGTAATTAAAGACGCCTGCTGGAAGGAAACTTGTTTATGAGACAGACCTCTTGGTAGCTCCTCAGACCGGCCGGTTGATTGAAACCCACTCTTTATTTAAGACCATCTCTGCCTGTGCTTTCTCTTTATACAGTTCCTTATCTAGCCAGTATTAATTGATGCTGCTGTGTTGTGCTGGGGCTGGTGCTGTACGTCTCTCAAATAAAATTAAAATTCAATATAGGGACATTTAGAATGGTTTCAAATGACCCACTCATTCTGATTATACCATTTTCACCATTGTAAATGGCCTCCCTTTGGAAAACTGGGCAACATTATCCACTCTAGGAAGCACACCATTCCCTCAGCCACTTCTTACACAGTGCAGCTCTATTACAAAGGTTTTATGAGCCTGCTGGGACAAGGCAATGCAGAACCAAAAAGGAGAAATAACTGTTTCTGAGGATTCCCATGGGTGTGTCTCCCCTCTCCTCATCAATGCATCAGGATGCAGATAGAAAGTTGCATTGGCAGGGTCTTCAGCTCCACCAGAAAACTGATGGATTTGCAAAATGCAACATTTCGCTCAGAGTCCTTCAAGTCCCAGTGCTTCCAAGTGCTTACTTGAGATTTGCTGCTGTGTATCAGCTATTTATGAGCATAATTCACAATACCCGGGGTGATCCCTACACAGAAGATGTCTAGCAGAGCTACACAGCTACTGCCAGCCTCCAGGAGAAGCGTGCACTGTTGGTTTGAGGAGCAGGCTGTTTGCAGCACAGCATCTCCAAGACCCTCCTGCCAGTTTTCCTCACTCTGAACTTGGGAGCTGCCATCACCTGAATTAAATCAACCTGTTCAATAGACAGAATAAGCTTGCCTTTGCCCTGCCTTGTGCTGATGAACAACAGCTGCCGAGGAGAAGAAGCAACAAGACAGGGTAGAGTGGACAAGTCTCCAGCCTAGTCCCTGTTGCTCCTCTGTGCTGGGGACACACTTTGCCATGTGGTAAACTTACCAGAGGAGCAAAGGAGACTGTCTTCCCCCTGCAGCAGGAAGTCTGAGCCACGAAACCCTGACAAAATGCTGTGCAGGCTCAACCCAAAAACTCCTACAGAGAAGACATCCACATCCTTTCCAGCCCATATCAGCCAGGTTTTCGTGTCAAGGAAACCCTTGTGAGCTTAGTTAGGTTAGCTTTGAAGCCACCTTTCTGAGATGAATTTGAAAAATCACATGTGACATAAGAAGATTTTAGTTTTTTCATTGACTATAAAATCCTTATGTATAACTTGAGCTTGATCAGGGACACCTTCTCCAGCAAAATCCGGGGATCCCTAGAAACTCACCCTGCTCATACCAATATCAACACAAAAAGCTCTTTCTTCCACATCTTTTTCTTTTTTTTCTTCTTTCTTTTTTTTTATATTTTTTAGTTCTAAAATCCATAAATCAGCTTTACCCTTCCAAAAATCTAATGAAAAATCTACAGCACTTGGAATACAATTCTCCTTTATCCACATATCAAAATATCCAAGGGAATGGGTTGTTGGAAGTGTGAAAGTCAAAGACAGTTTTGGCTGCAGTGACCATGAAAATGTGGAGTTCAAGATATTTTGGACAGTGAGGAGGGTGCACAGCAAGCTCACAGACCTGGACTCCAAGAGACCAGACTTTGGCCTTTTCAAGGATGTGCTTGGTAGAGTACCATGGGACAAAGCCCTGGAAGGAAGAAGGGCTCAGCAATGTTGGCTAATATTCAAGGATCGCTTTCTCCAAGCTGAGGAGTGATGCATCACAACAAAGAGGAAGTCGGGCAAAAATGGCTTTCATGGATGAACAAGGAGCTCCTGGACAAACTCGAACACACACAAAAGAAGGGAGACTACAGAGGTTGGAGGCAAGGACAGGTAACCTGGAAAGAATACAGAGATGTTGTCTGAGTAGCCAGGGATCAAGTTAGGAAAGCTAAAACCCGGAGAGAATTGCCTCCATGACAGAGGAAAGACTAGGGAAAATGTGGGACCTCTCCTGAAAGAAACAGGAGACCTGGTTAATCCAGACAGTGAAAAGGCCAAGGTACTGAGTGTCTTCTTTGCCTCAGTCTTCACATGCAAGTAAAGGCCTTCAGGAATTCCAGGTCCCAGAGGCCAGGCTGAATAGCTGGAGCAAGAAAGATGTATCTTTGGTGGAAGAGGATCAGGTCAGGAAATACTTGAGCAAATTGGACATACACAAGTCCATGGGCCCTGGTGAGATGCACCCACGAGTGCTGAGGGAGATGGCAGATGTGATTGCAAGGCCACTCTATAATCTTTGCTCAATTATGGCAATGAGGAGAAGTACCCAAAGACTGGAGGAAAGTGTCACTCCTGTCTTCAATAATGGCAAGAAGGAGGACCCAGTGAACTCCAGAGAGGTCAGCCTCCCCTTGATCTCTGGGAAGATGGTAGAACAGCTTGTCCTGGAAACCATATCCAGGCACATGGAGAAGAAGGAAATAATCAGGAGTAATCAGAATGAATTCACCAACGGGAAGTCATGCCTGGCCAACCTGATGAGCTTCTATAAGGAAATCACCAGCCTGGTGGATGAGGGGAGAGCCATGGATATTGTCTTCCTGGAACTCAGTAATGCCTTTGATGCTGTCACCCATAAGATCCTCATAGGGAAGATGTTAAAGTATGGGCAGGATGAGCAGAGAGTGTGGTGTATCAAAACTTGCTGAATGGGCAGACCCAGAGGGTAGGGATTAGTGGTGCACAGTCTTGTTGGAGGCCCGTAAATGAGTGGAGGACCACAGAGGTCAACACTGGGTCCGGTTCTGTTTACCATCATTAGCAATGTGGACCATGAGGTAGGGTGTACCCTCAGTAAATTTACAGAAAACTAGGGGTGTCTGACTCACCAGAGGGCCGTGCAGCCATCCATAGGGACTTTGACAGGCCAGAGAGGTGGGCTGATAAGAATCTCAGGAAGTTCAACAAGAAGTGCAGAGTCCTGCACCTGGGGAGGAACAACCCAAGGCACCAGAACAGGCTGGGGGCCACCCAGACGGAAAAGTAGCTCTGCTGGAAAGGACCTACAAGTCCAAGTTGACAGCAAGCTGAACGTGAGACAGCAATATGCCCTGGCTACCAAACAGTCTAATGTTATTCTTCGCTGCATCAGGCAAAATATCACCAGCAGGTCAAGAGAGGTGATCCTTCCCCTCTACTCAGCACTGGTGATGCCACACTGTGTTCAGTTCTGGGCCCCCCAGTACAAAAGACAAGAGTCCAAAGGATGGCCAACAAGGTGGTGATGGGACTAAAGCACCACCCTATGAGGAGAGGCTGAGAGATCCGGACCTGTTCAGCCTGGAGAAGACAACACTCAGGGGGTATAAATACCTGAAGGGAGGGTGCAAGGAGGACAGAGTCTTGTTCTTTTCAGGGATGCCCAGTGCTAGGACAAAAGGCAATGGGCACAAACTGGAACACAGGAGGTTCCACCTAAACATCAGGAAACACATCTTCACTGTGTGGGTGACAAAGTACTGGCACATTTTGCCCAGAGAAGTTGTGGAGTCTTGAGAAGGTGTCTGGACACGATCCTGGGCAACCTGCTCTCCATGTCCCTGATTTGAGAAGCGGTATTGGACCAGCTGTCTCCAGAGGTAACTTCCAACCTTAACCACTCTGTGGTCTTGTATTTCTGCATTTAATGTCTGTGGGCATCCAGCATTAAGTGCTTTTGGTCTGAACCTCAAAATGGCAATACCAACTTATGGGAAAAAAATAAATCATTCTGCTGGAGCAAATAATGGCAGAACAAGGGGCACTTGTGCCCTGCACAGAGCTCAGCAGTGCCCACAGGGGAGAGAAGACCCCATGCAGCCCCAGAGCCACAACAGTCTGCAGGAGCACACCTCTGCAACCAACCGTCTCCTTTTCATACACAAGAGACCACCTGGGGCTTTCTTGTCCCAAGGTCACTACTGTGCCCATTATCACCACATAATGGGATGTGGGGCTGTACAGGAAAGGAGCTAAGCGGACTTTTAGCCAATTAATTTCACAATTGATTCCCTCTGCTCCTGGCATCCTCTACAGCCAGCAGGGCTCTTCACTGTTATCCAATGCAATGCACACACCTTTGAAAAATGATGCTTTCAAGCCTGCCCTGTGGTGCAGTAAATTTGAAAGTGCTCTTAATAATAATAAGGATCAACATTGACTTTAATGGTCTTCAAACCCTACGTGTAATTTCATTAGCTACCCAACACAGATGCAAGCAGGGGTGATGTCATACTTTTTCCCTTGCTCTGAAACCTGAGTCAGGCGCCAGAGATAGAAACCAATTTTATTGCCTGTAATCACATTAAAGTTTCTGGCGGCTGGTGATCAATAGGTGATTGCCGGAGTAACCCAGAAATATAGAAGGTCCTTATGAAGATGCAGCATGGTTCAGACTGGGGCGAGGGTCTAGCAGACTGTATGCAGAGTTGTGGATATCATCAGATGCCTGTAAGCACCCTGAATTAGCATGGGCAATCCGGCATATAATAGCATTCCTGTCAATGCAAGCACCAAAAAGAGTGCAGTTTCACAGCATCAAGCAAGCTGTTTTCATTCCGGTGGTGATTCCCAGACCTCCCCTTTTCATTGCAAAGCCCATTGGTATAAATATCACATGTAGATAGAATCACAGAATATAATCATAGAATCCCTCAGGTTGTAGAAGACCTCTAAGAGCATGTAGTCCAACCTTTAACCTAGGACTGACAAGTACACCACTAAATCATGCTACTAAGTTCTACATCTACACATTTCTTGAAGGCCTCCAGGGATGGTGACTTGACAGGGAGCAGCCTATTCCAATGCCCTATAGGGCACCCTATTCCAATGCCATACAACCCTTTTAGTGAAGAAATTTCTCCTAATATTCAACATAAACCTCCCCTGGTGCAAGTTGAGGCCATTTCCCCTTATCCTATCACTTGGTGCTCAGGAGAAAAGCCCAGTCCCCATCTTGCTATAGACTCCTTTAAGGTAACTGTAAAATACAACACTGTCTCACTGAGCCTTCTTTTCTCCAGGCTAAACAACCCCAGATAACCCAGCCACTCCTCGTAAGACTTGTTCTCTAGACCCTCCACCAGCCTAGTTGTCCTTTGGATATGTACTGTAGACATTATACCACCATCATATGGGCAACCCAACACGAATCTGTGTGTACAAGTTCTTTCCTGAGCCAAACTCTTGTTGTCTTCCTCTGCGTGACACAGTGAGCATCATTGTAGGCCTGAATTTGTAAGCACCATAACACAGTTTGCTGTCTTTGGCAAGAGCAGGAAATAACTGTGGTAACCCTGTGATATCCACATAATACCCATTACATACCAACGTAATGACCTCCACTCCACCTTGGAGAACTCAGACCCAGTGGATCAAAAAACAAAGAAAAAAGAAAAGAAAAATCAGAACAGTAGTGAAAGAGAAATTAGGAAGCTGGGGAAGTCCATGACCATTGAGTGCTTTAACAAGACTTTTTCAATAAGCTGATAAGATGCAATTACCTCATCATCTGAATATTGCAGCAGTAAAATCAATGCTACTTAAGGAGTCTGACAATCAATTAGGCACTCTCTCGATATTTGTGAAAGTCAAAACAATTCTGTGTAAAACATTGATTCATGCAGAGATATCATTAAAGCACCACAATACTAGTTCCCTAATGGATATTGAGAAAATTAATTTATTCCTGGTGTGGAATTCTGGTAAAATCAGACCTCTGAATCTTCCTTTTTAGCTGGATAAAGGTGTGGGTTTTTGTTGGTTTGGTTGTTGTTGTTGTTTTATTTTGTTTTGTTTTTCCCTAGCTGAGAACTCTTCAGTGATTTCATCAGATTTGGGCAAGAGGCACCCATGTAAGCCTCAGCACATACCTGCCTCACATGTGAGGATACAGACCTACTTTCTGGTTGGGCTTGTCGTATATTAACATCATAACATCATTATCCAGCGGGTAATGCTAGATAATGTGATTTTGGCTTTAGCTCAATGTATCTGACTAGTAAATAGACCTGCAAATGTGTAACAAACAAAAATCAGGGTCACAAAGACCCAAATCATCAAAAGTATTTACGTACCTAACATCTTCTGAGTGTCTCAATAGGCAGACAACATCTAGCTGCCTTTCAGCATCCCTGCGTGTCCTGTGACTTACGTACACTATGGATGTCAAGCATAGGAATGGATTGCTGTGAAAGGCTGTGGAATCTGCATATTTCAAGATTTCTTAAGAGCAGATTAGACAAAAAACTGCCAAGAATAAACTGGGCATCATTGCTACTGTGTTCCAGCCAAGAAATGGGCTACACATTCTCTTGAGGCCCTACAATTCTATAACACTAAAAAAGCCCCTGATACCCATTTCATGGTTTTCTGATTCTATAGAAAGTCTCTCTGGGCTTTTATCAGATGTTTAGATAGTAACCCAGTATTAATTTAGTCATAGCAATCAAACCTAGAATAACATGGATCAATTTTATTTCTGGCATGATTTGGCTTCCCTAGGATTATATAAGGGATAATTTAGTTCAGCATTTGGATAATTAATAATCTATCAATGTCTTACATTAATGTGCATATTGAGTTATTCTACCATCATTTAAAACAGTGGCATCACTAATGAGACCATTAACTACAGAGAATATGAAGTCACATTGGATTCATGTTTTCATTATTTCTATCTAAGGTTAGATTTTAGCCCAGTTAGTTAATAAATGCCAGGGTGATGCTGGAACAGAAAATATGCATCTCTTAATTCTCATTAAGATGTCAGGGAGAAAGGTAGTAAATAGACGGATGTGACTGTTTTGTATCACAGGGTCCCGCCAGACAGAGGAAAACTAAAAGGTATATTCTCATTTAGAATATGATATACACAGTTGCTTTTGGCATATTATTTCTGAAATTACTTGAGCTGTACCGAATTCAGAAGCTAATTAGAACTTAGATCTAGAAAACACATCAGTTCCTGCTGAGCTTTAAATACACAAGTAGCTGTACTGAAAACAATGGCTAAATTTAAGCTCACACCTGAGCACTTGCAGGATAGATTACCATGGCTCCTCAAGTGTGATTACAAACACAAATCTTATCCCAGCTCCCTGACAAATTAACAAAACCTGACAACCTTTTCCAGTTGAATTGGGTTGTAAGTGAGTCTGAGGTCAGACAGAGGAGTTCCCACTGGAGGCTCTTTTACAGACTAGTTGAACACCAGACCAAAATGGTCTGGTTCCTTAATTTGGGGATTCTTAGAATTCAGACTTTAAGACTGCATATGTGAGGTGACACAAACCAAAATGAAAACAAATTATTACAAGAGCCTCAGCTAACTGGAACCGTTAAGGCAAGCTTTAGAAATGACATCATGCTGGGATGGTCCTGCTATTACATCTCTAGCAAAAATGAAATAGGCTTCAAAAGATGAAAATGACACCTCGGTGCATCATATATTCAGTCAGACTGGCAACATAGAGTCAGTTTCACCTAATTGGGCATCAGGCCCATTCTTCATTGACACTCATATAGAATAGATATTATGAGATCAAGAGCACAACAGCAGTCAAGATAAAGAACAATCTGATCCTTGTGGTACAGGGTGGTGCTTTAAATATTCACAGTCTACCCCAGTAGTGATATCAGCCAGGCAAAATGAAGTATTCTCTTGGGTCCATCAAAATAAAATCAACCACAGCCGAAAAAACATCAGAAAAGAACAGAGGCAGCGATGGCTACAGCTGAGTGGCCACTGGTAGCCATGCATATGTGTAGATTCTCCATCAAGAGTTATCACCAGCTGTACCCATGCCTCAGCCCTGGGTGTGGTTCACACCAGCACCTTCAGCATTGCCCTTGGTCCTCTGCCTTCCTACCTCTCTGCTCTCTGCTAACAAGGCCATCTGGTCAGCATACCTTTTCCCACTTTTTCCCTGCTCCACATAATGTTGGGTGTTCACTGGCAAAGGTGTTGAAGTGATATGCATCTGTTACAGAGAGCAACAATTCCAACAGCAGTAGATGCGTATTAGTATGGATAAAAAGAGAAGACAGAAAGAGGGTACTCTCCAGGTATTTTTCTTTCCATTCCCATTTTTCCATTCTCGTTCCCTCTTTCTGACCTCCATCAGTAATGAATCAACTTGTGCTCTTACTGACTGACACAAGGCACATAGGCAGGAACTCTGGAAATGATCATGTTTTCTGCATTCTCTTGCCCTGCCACAATTTCTCAAAGCAAGGCATGAGCTGCTTCTTCTCCCCAGGCCCCATCTCCAGAGACATTTCCTGGTGATACGAAGCAGTGAGAAGAAAGTCCCACTAACGAGGAAGAAGATTGCTTGTTCCCCTGTATGCAGCACTGTCAGTCTACGTGGAATTTCATGGACCAGTAGTACATGAGATAAACTGACTTTTTCTAACATCTTCCACATTGTAGTATCAGCACCTGCCACAGGTGAAGCAGGAGCTGTATCCAAGGGAGGTGACACGCCACCGTGCACCCACGCAGCCCTGCTCCCAGCAGCAGAGCAGGAAACCAGCCTGGGGGAAGACCTCTCACTGGGTGCTCCAGAGGCAGGAAACCCTATATAACCCAGATCAGAGGTGGGTGAGTTGTGCCCTCACGCCAGGACGCCCCTCCACTGGTGACACTGCAGGAACAGGACTCCAACATGCAATGCGTATGTGGATCATTCCCCTTGGTAAGTATTTTAAGTGAGTTGTGGGGAACAAGGACCCCTGCAGGCCAGGAGGGAGTTACATATTCCTGCCAACAGGATTTCCCACTCTAAGCCAGTCTCAACCACTGATGCAATTGATTCAGTTGACTGATGTACTGATCCAGTTGATTCCAGCAACTGGAAACTGAGCACGTTGAAGAGAAAATTCTACAGGCTGAGCCCTTATGTGTAGCATTACTTGCTGAAATAAATGAGGTTATATGTGAAACCCCACTATTTTCAAATGTCACTGAAACTATAATTCTGTAGGCCCTGGTTTTGTGTGGCTTTAAATCTCATTTTTAACAGTGTAATAACACAAAGGCTGGGAGGGGAGGGAGAAGGAAGGGGTGAATTTATGCGATGAACTGTTCTTGGTTTTTGCTAGTGAGAGACTGCTACTTAAGGATGTAATACTTCAGGGTTTCATGGGGTTTTGATTAATAATTTTTAGGCCTAATCGGAAGGTGCAGAGAGCAACTGAGTGTTACTAGTTACACAGTTTACACAGCAAAGTGAAACAGTCAGTGTGCCAGTATTTGTATAAAATTAATTGGTTCATTAACATCAAACACGGTCAAATAAAAGAGTCTAGGTGCGTACACTTTCCCTCTCTGTTCCTACAGACAAGTCACTCCTATTGATATTAGGAGAGATTTAAGGTAAAAAGAGATATTCAGAGAAAGAAAATTGCCTGTAAATAAACCCAGTGCCACATAAGAAAACATGAGAAAGTGCAACACCTGTGCTAAGAATGGCATGCTGACTGCGGTGTTGTGCTTGCAGGAATGATGAGGGCACACTCCAAAAAAAAACAGGCTCCGTTATTCCAAAGTTGATACACACAAACCTTAGAAAACCCTCCCAGAAAAATTCCTCAGCCTGCTGAAGTCACACAGACTCTCATGGTGCCGGGATGTCACCTTCAGACTCCAGAGTAGCTATTAGAGGCCATAAGAGCTCAAGCTCACTTTTCTTGGACTTTTCCTGGGAAGGCACGCTGAACAGTGCTAGCAGAAGAATGAAGCCACTCTGTGCTCCCAGTGACTTCGCGAGTTAGGTACTGGATGCAGCCAGACATAATTTTATGCCAGGACCTTCCTCCTCTGTAACACAAAAGTTGTTAAGGAGTCTGTCACCAGGTAGTCAATTCCACTCTGTGCAGGGTCATTCCTAGATTCATCTCCCAGTCTCATGAATATGGCAAAAGCAATTATCTCTTGCTGTTGATGTAAGCAATTTCAACTACGGAGCAAAAGAGAGTTTAAAAATTAAGACTTCAAATAAGGAATCACTCTAAGAAGGTAGTTTTTTCTGCTGAAGATACTCAGACTTCACCCTGGTGCTTGTAACTGCTCCCAGGGAGGGCTGACAGTGCTTTTAACATGCTCTTTGTAACAGTGCTGATTTCTCCTGTGGGTCACACAGTTATGCCTCATACCGCGTGCAGGAAAAACAACGTAAGAGAAAAGTCTGCATTGCAATTCCTGGGCAAACTGGGATCAAAAATGCTGTTAGGTGACCCTCAGTAGTAAAGTCCAACAAGGATTGATAATTAGAACATAAATAGCCATTTTGGTCATGATTAACAGCCGCAGGTTCGGGTGCTGGGTAAGAGGAAATTCAGAGGCTGCCGGTTGTGCAGTGGCACTGAGCAGAGCCACACTTAGCATCATCACAGCATTCCAGACAGATTCACAGTCGGTCATTCTCACCCACCCAAGGAAAAGATGGGCTCTGTGCCAAAGGGGCTTTCCATATTTGACATTTCACTGCATGTGCCATCAGACAGTTCAGGGCAGAGAGTGGGAAGTTTACTAGCAGTGTCTGGAAGAGTTTAGACAGCTGTTGCTTTCCACTGCCTTTCTGAAAGTCCTGAAGCACCAAACTTGTGCACAATGTTATCTCCAAAGCTCTGATCAAGAATGCATCCCTGGGGGATTCAACTTCAAATACATAAAAGATTACAGCAAAGAGGAGAAAAACTGGCTGTCCCCATGTCAACAGTGGAACAGACCAGACAGAGTGGGCGTAGTGCACCAAGCTAGCTGGATGTGAGCTGGGTATCAGGAGTGAGTATAGCAAAGCCCTGGAACAGCTCACCTGCAAAGGCACCAGAGAGCCCCATACTGAGGGATGGTA
Organism: Stictonetta naevosa; assembly: GCA_011074415.1. Classification (NCBI taxonomy): domain Eukaryota; kingdom Metazoa; phylum Chordata; class Aves; order Anseriformes; family Anatidae; genus Stictonetta; species Stictonetta naevosa. The sequence goes on from CM021729.1 coordinate 20,419,648, forward strand.
ACAGCTGTAACCCATCTCATCACCGGACAAGGAGATGAACTTGGTGAGCTCTTGAGAGTCTTTCCAGACTTGAAGGTCTTTACATGTTTCAAGCAGCAAGACCATAGAGACATTAGTGTCATAACATTAATTAGTGTCATAACATTAATAACACACTCCTTTCTGAAGCCAGATAACTTTCACATAATGCTACGGCTTGATTTCAGCCTATCTCAAATGGCTGCACACACGGAAGGACCGTGCTGTCCCTCTACCTCCTAGAAGTTTCTTGCTGTTTGCTGAAATGCTCTTCTTTTCCCTAGCCCATTTGCTCTAGGTCTCTCCCTCTGTGCTCTTCTGCATTCACACAGGCTGAGACATCCACCTAGCTTGGACTCCCAGTGCAAGCAGCTTCACACCTTTGACTGGCATCAGTGATACCTGGAAGAGGGCTTGGTCTGGACTCTGTACTCCCCTCCAACTTATTGGAGAGATCTCACATCCCTGCTAGTACCACTTTTTCATGAGAAGACAAAGATGGTCAGAGATTGTCATTATTAACATAGATCAAGTGGCAAGTTTTGGCAAAGTACATGGCCAGAACTCATTTTGTGGCAATACAAAATTAAGATTTGACTCTATAAGCAACTGGGGCCAATAAGGAGTCTGGAGGGAATACTGTGTCCTACCACAAGACTTAAATAAGCGAGTAGATAAAAAGTTTAAAGCAAGAAGGGACAGACCAGAGGCAGTGCTGCAGAAATTCCTGGAGAGGCCACGGCCAGCACAGGGCACAGCTGCCCTTCTGAATTTGTCACATGCATTTCAGTTTCCTTGAAAGGTTGAAATGATCTTTGACCAGATATGTTTTACAGAAAGTCTTTTTAATTGACACAGTTTTTTTTCCGGTGCTAATGAAAACCCCTTCATGATTAATTCAGTATCCTGATATTTGAAGAGCCCTGATGCTGTGGTATTATATAGCTATCACAGAAAATTACCACTTCAGGACAGATGGTGCAATGGTGTTGATGAGTAACAATTAAGCCCAATCATTAAGGGCTCTTCTGCTCGTTGAAGACATACACTGAAGACATGTGTACATAGAGTAGATATGACTTGTTTTCTGCTAGCAATATCCTCAGACTTTTTAGAGAACCTTTTTCATCTTTAGAGGAATTAATTAAAGGGGTTGTATCTAAATTATGACTATTAGTTCTCATTCCTAAGTGTTAAGCTAAAAAAAAAAAAAAATTTGAGGGCTGATGTATTATACCTTACTGTTAAGTTTCTAATTTTGAACAAAAAGGTGTACCAGATCTTTAAAATTTGGTATCATAGGAACTCCACAGAGTCACAAGGAGGACTCTCCCAATTCCATCCCACAAGGGGACAAGTGTACCTTTATTTCAGCACAATAAAAGTTGGGTAACCTGTCAAGTGAGCAGACTAGCAAGGACGATTTAATAAACAAAGGCATTTGGTATTTTTTCAGTAGAAGAAGAGAAGGGTGATTGAAATGTACCATTGGACTGATAACAGCAATTCATTACAGATTTTAAATACTATAAAACCCACCTGACTCTCAAAGAGGATGGGTGACGAGCACATCCTGATAAACTGGAAGCAAGCTAGTGATAGGTTTGACCTCAGTTTGGTGGAAATGCAAGTCTTCATTTACCTTATTTAACACACCTCACAGGTCCTAGGCAAACAGCAGCCTGCTCCGTATTCAGCCTGTGGCATTCTTCCCACAGGTCAAATGCCCTGCCTACCTGGAGTCCTCCAAAGCAAAGGAGGTCCTTGTGGCAGCATGGAGGGGAGAGGGCACAGTGAGGGTGCTGCATCCTTTGCTGTAAAACAACCACAAGGGACATGGAGAGTGATGATGGAGTTGATCCAAACTCCAAGAGAGTCTTTACAGCCTACTGCCTTCACCGGGATGTGCGAAAAGGCAGACAGCTGGGGCAGACAAGGCTTGGCCTCAGAATTTATTTTGGAAGATGCTGACAAAGACAGAAGTCCCAGCATTTGTTTGTGGTGGGAGGCTTGAAATCTAGCACCAGCACATGAGCTGAGCACTGGCGTCACAGACTCCGAAGACAACACAGCCAAGCAAACGAAATACTGCGGCACTGAAGACTGTAATGGTATCATATTAAAGAGGTGCACCTAAACAAGCCTACACTGCAAGACAGGATCTGCTCAAAAGAGGGAGAGCAGAACGCTCTCTGTAGCTGCTTGCATAGAGCTGGGAGGGAAGAGCAGAGCCTTCCCTGAGGAGGGACAGCTCTTAGGGGCAACTGTCCAGCACTGGCAGGAACACTGGGCTTGCCTGCAGACTCTCTGCAACTAATTCCCTTAAGAAAGAAGTAGGTTTAAAGTCAGGGGTTCCTCTGTGCCATGAGTGATGGTAACAGGACAAAAAACTGCTGGAGGAAGCCATGTGAAAACAAGGCTGGGTGAAATACCCATTCAGATATTTGCAGAGATAGAAGCAGAATCGTGGTTGCTTCAAAGACGATAGTAACTATTCATCACCAATTTTCTGATGAGAGTCTATAGACAGGGTCATGCTAACCCATTGCCCTCTTCTCCCAAGATAAAAGCATGTACGACACCAAGGGGAGCAGAAAGCATATGTTAAATAGCTAACTTGTGCCTTGCTATTATACTCCTCCTTCCTACATAATAACCTCCTCTTCTCTATTTATATTCACATCTATATTTAATGCTCACTGAAGACTACAGACTTGTGTTTGATGTTCAGCTGAAGACATGATTCATCACAATCCTCATTTTTAGTAATGGAAAAAGGCTGTGGTAGAAAAAAACAGTTGAGACTGCTTTTCATCTTGGTAGCCATGTAACCTTTTCATGAACTTGGAAAGTCATACAAAGAATGGCAGCCGCAGCCTGTCGTGGGTGATTCACAAAGTTTTCTGAATGCTGCACGATCTCCCTAGCAGTATCTGATCTCTCCTGCTTTAAAGGAAAAAAATAGACAGCAAATCACCCATTTCTTGACCCGCCATTTCTGTTGTTGTTTTTCACATGAGATGTAAAAGATACTCTATTTATTGTAAAAAGTTAAAAAAAAAAAAAAAAAAAAAAAAAACAGATGTTATCAGTTCTGTGTCTGTAGACCTAAGAATGAAAACAAGGTGCATAGGTCAATTATTAACTTGTTTTTCATGCTCTGCCCTGCAGCCAGAGCCACCAGTGTTATGACTCCCAACCAGCTGACGGGAGGGCAGCATGGCACTCCCTTCAAGGCTACCAACAACAACCCTCTAAGAACAACCTAGTGCACGGACACTGAGTGCAAATAACCTCTCATGTCAACCCACAACAGAATATAGTCTAGTGCTCTTTCTTGTGAGAATAACTAGAGCACAGGACTATTTTCTGTAATGGAGTATTTATGCTCAGATTATCCTAAGTGTTCTTGCATCTGGTAGCATGGAAAACTCAATATTCTCGGGGTTGAAAATGTTTCTATGCACAGAAGCTAGCTGCTAACTATTATTTAGCCACATCTTTATAAATCTCTTTGCACATAAAATATATTTACCTCTGTCTTTTCCAAACTAGCTAATTTGCCTTAAAATAACTAACATCAGCCTGTAAGAGATCAGACATAACTGGGTTAGATGACACTATAATTTAAGAATATAATTTAATGCTAACTTTTAATACTGAAGCGAAAGATTGAAATTCCACTGGAATATGTGAATTCATTAAACCAAAATTATTTCCATCCTTCAGAATGTGTTTCTTACAGAAGTAAGAAGTAGTATAAATTACCTCCAAATTCTCATTTGCTATTAGGGATATTACAGTTTCATTTGAATTAAAAAATCTTTGCATTTCTGGGTAAAAGACACAAAAGCGTCCTTCACCTCTCTTGTTTCTGCCTTCTCCGTAGAGATTTCAGTCATAGGGAGTTACGGTGAGCAAGGACCTAGGGACTTCTTTCCAAAGAGCATGCCGTTTCCCATCTCCCCTCTCTTCTGCCCCCCAGCATTACCTATCCCTGTCCCCTCACATCACTATCTGAGTGGCTAGCTGCTGGGGCAGGGACCTGGCACCTGATTAAGCGCTGCTGAGAGGCTGTGGAGGGGAACCAGGTGATGCTGGATGGCCCTGAAATAGCGTGCTAGAAACCAAGAAGGCCACAATTTCTGCCTGAAAGTAACTCTCAGTCCCAGTCCAACTCTCCCTTCCTTCAGCATAGGCATCACAGCCCTGCGAAAGGGACAATCTGGCCCATGCACCCCTGAAAATCTTCCCACAGACTCAGGAAGAGACTAAAAACAGAGGACAGATGACAGGTGCAGTTCTGTTTTCCTTCTACCCCCAATCCTCCCTACACCTCTATTAAAAAGCAATGATTGAAACCCATTTCCCTCCTTGTTATTCCTGCATTATAATTGTTTGTAAATGCCATTTTTTCTTTAATTACCCCTTCCTACATATACATGAGAATGAGAATAAAGAACAATCCAACATTGCAATTGAATTACAAAAGCATTGCACGCGGCTGTCCTATTAACTTCATAGCAGTGATGTGTTATAAAATGCAAAGTGCAGAAAAGGGGGTAGTAATTTGTTTGTAAATATGTTAATTAGGTAAAGCAAATGCCATACTGTCTGAGAAAAGAAAATCACTGATTGCAAAGTATGCCTTCTAGCATAGATTTCACAGGGCAAAATGTAGTTAATAAAACTACCTTTATGCTTTGTATTACAGCTTTTTAGCATAAATAGCTAATAACCAATTTACATTAATGGTATTGGCACAAATGTAAATTAGGGTCTTTTTGTTTGTATTGCTGAAGTGCAATTCTATTGCCAGACAATTGTATTTGGCCATTTCATTAACTGGAGAGATCTAAGAAACAGATACAGTTCCAGGGCCTGCCCCAGGAATATTAACATGGAAAAGAAATCACAGCGCACACCTGGCTGCAAGCTGGGGCTGACGAGGGGCTCTGTGCCCCACAGCCCGTTCGTTCCTCCACCACCCGGGCAGGCAGGGAGAGACCACGGCTCACAGAGGCCGGTGCTGTCTCAGGTCGGGCTGAAACCTCTTTGGCAGGCATCAGCTGCATTTCTGCTCCGAATCACTGGCAGTGAGGTCTTGGAGCGCTGGCTGCTGTCCCCCTAACAAAAAGAGAGGGCTGGAGAAGCATGACCAAAATCCGGGATTCTTTAATTGAAAGGGGAGAGCTAGTTTTAAGCCATCTCCACCTGGCTGGCTCAGACCCAGCAGCAGCTGTCCGGCACCCTGCCACACTGGGGCCTGCTGCCCCAGACGGGGCCAAGACTGTAGGCCGGCCCTTCTGCCTCTCCCTCTGCTGCCCTTCCCTCCTTCTCTGGAGACCAGACATTTGACTTCACAGCCAGAAAACACCCTCAGCACACAAATTTTCAATCAGCAAGCAGGTCGTTTTTGATGACTGCATTCCCAAACAGCAAAGGATGTCATTAAGGGGTCGGGCACCTGATGCAGGCTCTGGGCACCAACCTCAGCAGAGGGAGGATGATGTGTTGCAGCGAGGACAGAAGTGGGCCTGCCCTGTCCCCGACATGACCATGCTATCTCCTCTGTTAGCCAACAGTCTTGCACTCCTAGCGCGATTTAGAGCACACCCCTCTTCGCCGTGGTGAAACCTTGCTCTGGCAGCTGGGAGAGGTGCTGTATATTTTCTCAGGCGTAGGAAGCCGTGTGGAACCTTGCAGGGGATTTACACCACAGCTTCTCTGCATTCCCTGGATAATGGCTTTCCTGCTTGACACCTAGAAAAAGGGACTGTTGCAGCATAATGATTTTTATCAGGTTAGATAGCAGGTGTGGAAAGGGGCCTTTACAGCCCACTAAATCAATGTTTCTGCTAGCCAAAGATCAAATGTAAATGTTGGCAAATTACTGACAATGCACATGAAAGCCACACTGTCCCGTCTGCTATAGCAATAGAGGTTTTCCATTTCAGGCCTCATTCATCTGGGACCTTTCATATTCACAGGGTCTTTCTTTAGTCATGCTATATAAGCAGCTACTGGATATACTGAAAGCCAATTTTCCTGTATACTTAAGTGTGCTGCTGGAGGGACAATAAATCATGAATCTATTTCCAATTTCATTACCCTTTATGTGATATTGATACAATAGCATCCTTTGCCTTCATCCGCTTGTTTCTGAGATGAAGACTAGGAGAAAGTCGTCTTCTCTTTATATAAATTGGCAATTAGCTGTTTTCCTTTCCTTTCATAAGGACTGAAGGTGACAGACATTTTCTACAGCAAGGTTTTGGAGAAGGGACATCTATTGGTTCTCTGTAGTTTCACTGAATGACATGGAATACACAGGCCGATTTTTACTGCTGTTGACACCAGTAAAACGTCTCCAGAAAATTCCTAACAAACTCAGAATATAATTTGGCCATTTGAATATGATCAGCCATTTTAAAAAACATGATGTGGCTATACATAAATGAATATATTCATCAGTCACACACACACACATAGCCCATCATCAATGAGCAATGTTGTTCTAGTAGAACAACAGAATCAGAGCAGATCTCTGCCTTGTATTTGTCCTGCATTGTTATAAATCAAGAACATATTCATTAAAGTTCATCAAATTCTATTGGTGAGACTCCAATGCAAATGAAGTCAGAACTGGGCTTCATGACCTATGCATCCTCTGCCCACTACAAGCACACAGCATTACGAACTAAGTAAGTGTGGTAGGCAAGATAATGCTATCCCCATAGCATACAGAATATTAAAAGCAATTAACAACATCAACAAGATGAGTGTTATGAATGGCCAGTACTTAAGAGAAGCAAAAGAGGAGAATCATTTCTCTGGAGATCTGGCACCAGAAGACAGAGCCCATCATGTTAGGTCAGTGCTCCAAGCTGCCTCTGGTCTGGTAATTACTTAAAGTAGTTACCATCTGATTGTAATTAGGTGGACTAAGTGAAAGACTTCATAGTTTCTCTTGCATTCCTAAGCAACTAGACCAATGATCCAGTTGGCTCAAGTGGCTCTCTTGCATATTATGAGCCATACAAATACAAAATTGAACTAATTATGATTCATGTTAAACTTATACAGTCCGATTCAAATCCCATTATCTAAATACAAAGATTCCCAAGGGGTTTCATGAGGTTTGGATCAAATCTACAATGACAAATGCCAAGTTTGTAGGGCCAAAATGAGCTGCTACACCAGTGTAATTTCAGCATAACTCGTTTAAAGTCAGTGGTGCTACACTGATTTATGTGAGTCCAACTGAGAAAATTTAACCATTAGTGGTCTGCATAGGAGTACAGCATGCTTCCCATTTTATAGCAGCCCTAAGGATTACTTTTTGTTCCAAAAAAGCCCTGTGTTTTCTTTTTTTTTTTCAGCTGTAGCTGTTGCATGTTCTCTTGATGGTTTTTCAGAGCTTTTTTCATACCTTGTTTAATGAGCTCATGATTCCTCCTAGCAAAAATATTTGTTACAACCTATAATGGGGCAGAAATGCTCTTAGTACAATGTAGCCTTTGAGTGAAATACAGCATTTACTCACACTTAGAGGTATTCTGTTCTCACTTGACTTCAGTGATGTTGCCTGAGAGGAAAGGAGAGAGGAATTTGGTCAATTATATATGTATGATTTTTACAGAACCAGCTTGAGAGTGACAAAAATAATCATTAATGAAGGCTAATGGGAAGGTTCTGGGGTACAGAAATAATGTTTTACAATTTCACTGTAAAGGCAAGGATGGAAGGACTAGAAATGAGTAATTACAAGAGCCACGACCCAGTATGGAACGCTGTGTTTGGGAGCATATGGCCAATAATACTCTCACATACTGGTATTTCTATATGAATATGACAAAGCTATATCTGCTGCTGCAGCCTTGGCTCATGTTTAAGGATACTACCCACTAACCAGAAGCACCGAAGAGGTTCGGATGCTGGGTTAAAGGGTGTTTACTTGTGCTGAGGAGGGCTGGTGGAGGCAGGTCAGGTAATAGAGAGCTGCTCAGTGCTTCCCTGCTGTCAGTGTCAACATCCCAGCCACAGGAGCAAAGAGAGGCAACGCCAAGCGCCTGGCATTTGGGATATTGATGCTGATAGTTTGTCTGTTAGTGGGAATAGTACTGTTTACATGAAAAGGGCATCACATGGGGCCAGCCTTCCCAGAAAGGTGCTACTGACAGACAAGGCTGAGAAAAGTTGGGCTGCTGATTCAATGCTTCTTATAAGCCCTTTGAAGCTTTGAATGCCTCAGGGTCATTATTAGGAAAAGAAGTGCATATTCCATAAATACACCATAATCTGGCAACTTCTACAAGTGCTAAATTCCCTTTAAAACAGGTGTTAAAAAAGTACCAAGGCACAGATTTAATAGCTCAGATTTAGTCAGTCAGAACCAAGGGCAGGTATGGAGTAGCTCTTAAAAAATATCAAGCAGCGTGCACACCAAACCCGGCGGAGGTGTGTGAGATGATATATGGTGTAGTTCAGATTGCCACATTTTCCTACAGTCACTGCATTTCCAGCACTATAACCTGACTTAACTGCTTTGTAAAAGTGCTCTGAAATAGGGAAGTGCGAGAGGAGCTATATAAAACCAAATTTTGCTCCATTCTATTTAAAAGTTAAAGGCATCAGTAAAAGAGAATAAATATCAATCCCTACTTTATGCAGATGGGAAAATCCATCACAAAGTGATTGATAACCCTCATTCCCAAGGCAGCCTTCATGGTGCCATCCTGTACCCATGCCAGCTCAGTTGCTGGCCCCCAGCCTCTCCATGCAACCCCAGGGCAGCCTGCATAGGCAGCAAGCCTGCTGCACTGTTTTGCTTGGGCGCCTGGGCACGAGCTGCAGTGTGCACCCCAAAATTCAGACCCAGCATTTCCCCAGCACAGGGCATGTTATTCATCTGCCCACCAGGACAGAAAACGTTTTACGACCCTCCGGGTCCTCCCCCCCAGCTGGAGGTAGGAGGCACAGGCGTGTTGGAGCAAGAGGGCAGCTGTCGGTCACAGGTTTTGCAGCTCTGCAGCTTTGTCTCCCCTGTTACCAGAAGTGCCTGAGCAAGTCACTCCATGCATGGTTTCTCTAGTACATACAAGCTCTTGCCTGGGAGCTTTGCAAGCCCAGAGGGAGGGCAGGAAAAAACAAATTGTCCTAGCCAATTTCATTTGCCTGGAGATCACCTCAATGCCCATTTACAACACCTGTCAGGAGAAATGGGGGAAATATTAAGCGGACAGCAGTCAGTAACTGACACAGACAGATGCATCTCAGCATGAGGATGGGACAGGATTGCAGAGACGTAAAGAGGGAGAAGCTCCCCACTGCCCTCTTTGCCTGCAGCCATCACCTTTGCTTGCCTCCGGCCAGGGAATCCATTCCAGTGTTTAGCTTCTAGGAGGGCTTCTAGAGGGTCTTACTGATAGCTGGGCACCTGCTGCATCCTTATTAATCTTCCCTCATTGCTGGGCAGTGGAACATTTAAAACAGCCCTTTTGGTGACTGGATTGTTGTCCATATTGCACAGTTTTTGTGCAATGTCTATTTGAGGATGTTTATTTCTAAACTCTAGTGTTTTCTACCCATCTGTGTGTAAGAACAGGTGTAAAAGAAATCTCTTACTTGATGTTACTAATGGGTATGTTTCTGAGAAATAAAAGATCAAAGAGAATGAGTAACCTAATATATATCAATATCAAGATGGACTTAATTAAATCACAGATATAACAAGTGTAGTTGATAAAGATCCCAATGTTATTTCTAAAGAAGGCTTCCCTCAGAGCCAGAGGGAGTGCAGCAGACCAGCACAATGATCTGCCACCATCATGGACGGGTCTCTGCGGGGCAGCCAGCAGGGGGACAGCACAGCTGCCTCTGGCTGCCACATCGGTCAGAGCAGCTGGTGAGGTGCCAGCAGAGCCCACGTCCTTCAGAGGATGTCTCTGATGTAGGACCAGGGACAACTCAGGTCACACAAAGCATCACACCAATGTATCATGGGCCACAGGTTCTAGAGAAGATGCTGGGCAGGCTTCATTTCATGGAGTCCTAGAATCATTTAGTTTGGAAAAGACCCTTAAGGTCACCAAGTCTAACACCATTTCATTACTTGCTGACTCCCTGCGACCCTCAAGGCAAGACCCTCAACTCCATTATGCTTCATGTCACAGCCCCGTAGAGCCCCACAATTGCATCCAACCAAAGAACAGTTGGGTTTGGTCCAGCTGATACATTTTGGCCTCTTTGGGCAGCCAGCCATAATATGAAAACATCAGGAAACAGAAATCCATGGTTTACTCAAAATCCACAGTTTATTCCAAAAGTGCCCCTTATCCTGTGCTATGGCTCCAGCCACTTACTCTTTTCCCCACCACGTTAAAGACTCTCTTAATAGCTACTGCTCTCAGTTGTAACTCACATTGCGAGTAAATCACGTCTCTGAGAGATAACAAATACAGCAAATACTTTGATCTGTGGTTGTGTGGGCATTAAAATGAGGTGAATCTGGAGCAGGCAGCGTCTCTCCAACCCTCTTTTGGGAAGCACCTCAGGTAGGAGTCACCTTCTTTAACTCGGCCAAGGCCAAAACTAGTGATCACGGTGCTCCATTTGGTAAAAAAAAGGGCCAGTAGCTCTCTCTTTTTGGTGTGTAACTTACTTTTTCTACTCTGAAATGTATTTGATTAAAATTAGTGCACTTTATCTGAGTGTAATGTTCTCAGCAGTAATTACCGCTCCACCAATCCTTGCGGTGGCACTAAATTTTGATTAGAAGCTATTTTTCCTTTGGAAAAAAGATTACCGATAACAATGTTGACAGCCAACCCTTCTTCCAGACCTGTCATCCCATTACTCAGTCCATGAGCTTTCCAATTTTTTTAAAAAGGGAAAAAGGGAGTGGGGGTGCATGGGAGATTAGAAGACTTTCATGAAGCGTGAGGTCAACCATCCACATGCATCACATCTTCACAGCTGGGCCTCACAGGCAAACATGTCCCCTGGTCTAAGGAGTGTCCCAGAAAATCCTGGTAATCTACATTTCCTGAAGCCACCTCTGGAAATCAGATGATGGCGACCACTCAGATCAGTGACCATTTCTATGGCTTCCTGTTACGAGAGGGGTGAAAACTGCATCTGCGTTCAAGGTCACCAGGAGATAATGGAAGTTCAGTCAGCAAATACGACTCAATGTACAGAAAATGTCTCACACGTCTGCCTGCAAAAGCTCTGGTCAAAGTGCAATAAAGCTCTTGTAGCTGTTTGCTGCCTCCAGCCACATTACCTCGGGAGAAGCATGGAGAAAATGCAGATTTCCTTCCATAGAAGGGCTCTGTTCAAAAGCAGAGTTCCCAAAGACAAAAGCACTCACACACTTCCAGCTGGAAGCACTGCCCAAGAGCTCTGCCAGGTCGCCTCAGGCCCATAAGGGAAATGCATTCATGTGTTATCAGCCTGTTGGTAAGGCTGTCCCTCACCGCTAGAAAGTGTCTCTTTACATGGTCTTGGAGGAAGGATGGTATAATTGTTACCATATGAGTTTGGGATTTAGGATTTCCTGGCCTGCGATAGCTCTGTGATCTTCAGCAAGTCACTTAATACCTTCCTGGCATTTCTTCTTTCTTTAAAAAACACAAGGATGAAAATGCTTTCCTCTTCCTGGCAGGTTGTGAGGATAAACACAGCTCAAACACTGAAGTGCTGAGATACCGTGATAATGTATGTGTCATAAAAAGGAAATGTCTCACAAATACACTGAAGACAGAAAACAGGTTAGACTTCAAGGAACAGCATATGTCACTCTGGCAATGTACAATCAGACTTTACAGCTTTCTCCTTTTCTGCTGTGAAGGACTAAAGCCATGGCTCACTAGCATTCATCCACTTGTCATTAAAGCAGCAGTCCTAAGTCAAAAGTACAAAAAGCTTCAGACAAGATCTTGCACTAGAAATTTGTAGGAAAGTCTTCCTGGTACCTGTAGCGGCTACACAGAGGTCATGGTGCACAGGGAACTGTTAGTTACGGAACTTACTTTATATCATGACCCCTGATGAAATCTCGAAGAGGTTTTCAGAACAAAGGCTGCTAAATGTAAACAGATGAGTCCCAGTCCTCACTCACATTATGGCCTGGGTAGACTTTTCTGGAATTGTAATGAGTCTTTCAAGGGGGTTCATGTTTAACTTTCACTGCTTTTCCAGCATACACTACTACCAGGATTGCTGGCTCAATAAGACTCATTATTTCTCCATGAAGATGTCTTTCTAGATGAGTGTTCTGATCTTGTTTGTGTTTGTGACTGAAAATGTAATGTCCCCAAAATGACAGTGTAAATCCGTAGAGTTTAATGATCAAAACTGTTTCCTCCTCTTAGCAATCTTTGGCTAAACAAGTCAATCTGAGAACAGAGGAAGACGACAGAGTTTGTAGACAGCTTGTACACGGTGTGGAGAGCAGTGCACGTGTGAGACTTGTACTTCAGGAGGCTCTGCGGGATCAGACCACATCCTTCATACTGCAACAGGCACAAACCCAAGCACCCTGCCTTTGTCTTCAGATGATTATTCCCATATGGGACTAAGGGAATCTCACCCAAATTGATCCCCATTACAAAACTCTACAGTGGTTCTTCTGGGCATCCACAGGGGCGATCTGGTTTTGGGTCCCCTGTCCACATCTGAACGGATGATGACAAACCCAAAATCTGTATATATGTTATTCAAAAGGTAATTTGGCCCTGCAAGAAAGTCAGCAGCTTGGATCTGTGACCTTGACAGCCTGATGTGCTGAATCTCTCTATTCAGGCAGTTCAAGGGCAAAAATGTATAAGTTTGCTAGGACCGTAAGAACATTTCCAGTTAATAGGCTGCATTAATGTCAAAAAGTTAAATTACAGTCTTTACACTTTCCTCTGAATACTCAGCTCCATTTGTGCGTATATGGACGAGAGAGATTTTGAATTAATAAATGTGGTATTATGGCATGATCCTTTAAGCAACTGAGAGATAAAAGTCTGATTTTTGTTTCAGTCCTAAGCACACTGACATCAGGGGTAAATTTGGAGCTTGATGCAAGGGAATCAGCTGTGCAACTGATATTAAAGCTAATAGGAGCCACAAGAAAAACAAAATGACATTCTCTTCCCTGGACAAGAAATTAAATACAGATTGCAACTTATTCGAAGAGTTCAAAGTCAATTACTTTTTCCACTGAAATCAATGAGAAGGACTTTCCATTTCAGTTCATCAGACTTGCTACCCGCTGAGAAGAGTGACTTTATCTGGGATTTTTATCACCATTTGCTTTCCAGGGTGGTTGGGTTTTGTTCTTTCTTTCTTTGTCTGATTGATGATAGGTCTTATAAATACAACATTCTTTTTCTTCATTTCTTTTTTTTTCCCCAAAAGCTGCTTTCAATAACTGGCTAGAATTTTGAATAATCATAAGAATTTGCCTTTAAGACATGGTAAATGTCACAACAAAGACCTGTATTAGCTGGACGAAACATCCAAAGCACCTGTCCCGTTCCCCAGCAAGACTACCGAAGTGCGTCTGCAGCCAGGGATAGGGCTGTGGAGACATTCTGACTAGGGTCAGCCTCTGCCCAGTGACCTGTTTTAAAATGGTGTGCGTACTTTGTCTTCATTTATCGCTGTTTGGTTAGGGTGGGCATCACTTGGAAGGGTTTGTTCTTTCTCCTTCCGGGGTAGCAGCACCTACAAAAGCGTACAGCCATTTTTAAAACCACTGCAGAAAATGAAGTAAATGTAGCTGAGGTACATTAGGCTGATGTCTACATTCATTCACAGACGCCAACTCTCTCTGCTTATATGCACCAATCCCAAATTTTGTTTGGGGGGATTGTATGTTGGCATTGTCATCTCCAAGATCTGCCTCTCAGCCTGACAACTTTCAGTCATTCCTTAAACCATGTGTCCACACAAACATGATGTCTCTTCCCCTTATTTTCCATGCAATGTTTGATTGTTTGATTCCCTGGGTGACCCAGGGCTGGTATAAAGTCAGCATGCCCTCTCAGGTTATGTACCACTACACCGGCTCAGGCAAGCTGAGGATCTGGCAGATGAATCACAAGGGCCCAATTTCAAACATTATTTAATAATCACCATAACATTTAGCCATTAAGTAGCCACAGTAATTAATCACTTCACTCTAAACTTCCCATGCCCTTTAAGTTATCTCACTCCCTGTGGTCTTTGCTCTGCAGCCTGCCCGGTGTGCATGCAGCAGCTGGGGAGCGATATACCACTGCATGCAGGAACTAATTTCACCCATGGTCATCTTGTGGACAGCTTGTGCTTCTAAAGATAGGTGCATACAGTGGGCTGCACCTGGGAGAGCCACAGCCCCAGCAAAGGCAGACATTTTCTGAGTGCCCTTCCATCCCCTACAGGGTAAGGAAGGGCTGGGGAGGTCTCATCTTCCCTCTGCTCGATGTTTCACATCTTTCCAAAGCCAAGGTTATCCAAAAAAGCCAGTGCCATCACAGCCCGTGATGCAGGCCCCACATACGAGGCACAACGGTGTTCTCCATGCTCCTGGGCAACATGGGGCAGGGCAGCCAAAGACGCCAGGTCCAGAACCAACCACCCAGAGAAGCTCTGGGTAATTCAGGTTACCTGAATGGGAGGAATTAAATTTTGGCAAAGGCCCATTAAGTGAAAGAGTATCCTTTTCAAATAGTATGCTACATGTAAGTATTACATACACACACACACATATATAATATATGTAGGGCTTGCTATCAGTTAGCTAAAGGAAACTATTATTTATATTTGTTAAAGACCATTGTCATGACTGATTTCTTATTCTTGAATTACGGTTTCCAGTTTAAGGGAAAAAAATCAGATCCAAACTCTTCAGAGAAAATCTTGTTTTAGACTAAGGGAGAGGGAAACGCCCAGATCTCTGTTTTGTAGGAAGAGCAAAGAGGGTGAAACATCCCCAGCAGATGGGCAACAGGCTCTGTATAGAAACACCACTGTCCACCACCCAAACAAACCATCGGGAAATACTTTCTGATGACTGGCGTTGCGATAAGAGGCAGAGTTTGTCATTCAGCAAACAAACACACAGGACACATGCTGAGAGCTGGTACCAGTGTTTTTCTGCCCTAGCTGGACTGCACTGTGCACCATCACATCCATCTGCTCGGGGGGGGAGGGGGGCTCGGGGCAGCTTCTTTTCAATGCACCAAAATCAGCAAATTTCCCCTAAATGAGTTGTGCTCTTCCTGACACGGTGGACCCAGTTGTGCCATGGCAAAGGTGATGGCCAAGTGTTTGTAGAGCCACCTCACAGATCCCTCACAGATCACCATGCAAGGGAGGTGCCTCTACATGGTGGGAATGAGCTGCTTCTGGTGCAGTGTGTGCCCAATGTGTCAGGACATGGCAAGCAGTGATGGAGGGCTTTAGGACAATAGGACTTTATTTTGGTCATATAGTCCGTGGAAGTGCAGTGTTTTCAAACAACAGAGGTGACTATACAGTTTTGTAGACTTTTAATTGCCATGGTTTTGGCACCACTTAGATATTAGGGACAGCCTGGTGCCTGAAACTCTGTTTTGGGATAGTAGAGACATGAGTTCAGCCCAGCCACAAACTTCCTGGAGATAAATTGCTCGGACTGTTTGGTGACTCATTCTCTGTCTATGAAAACAGAGCCAAAATCTCACAAGGATGTCAGGAGAGTGAAATAACCTACTGATTTTGGTGCTCTCACCTACTCCAGTGGAAGACTAGGGAAGCTTCCAGGGCTCCCACTCTCCCCGTTCAGCCAGCAACCAGTCCCCAGGACTGACTTCCACTCCCAAAAGCTCAGAGCTTTCAGGCCTGGTTGGATCCCACCAGAGTTTTTATATGGCCTTGTACAGCCAAGGTTATAAGACAGGCCCTGAGATTACTAGAGCAAGTTATAATGTCATTAAAAAAAAAAAAAAAATACAGTGCATTTCATTGCTTCTCACATTTCATAAATAAAAGTTATAAAGCTGGATTTTTTTTTTTTCCAGGAGTATAAATTTATTTGATAAATTAAATTCCTGTAGCGTGGGCCTTCTCAGAATAAAGACTTACACACACCCAAGGGATAGAGAGGAAAGAACCAGAAGCCTGTCTATACTATGAATATGAAAAGAATAAATGTTATGATCTATGCAAAGCATACTTTTGCTCTTGATTTTATTTCTAATCTCTATGAGCTGCCTCATCCCTGGTGTGTTGAGCACAGGTCCCAGGGCCAGGTGCTGCCCTGTGCCTCTCCAGGTGGACCCCACGAACCATGCTGAGAGAGCCAGAGCCCACCCTGGAGCCCACCTCTGCCCCAGATGCACTGGGATGGGGACAGCTGCCTGCCTTCTGTATCCCTTTTTTAAACCTTGTGGGAAAAAAAAAAAAAAAAAGGAAAGAAAAGAAAAGAAAAAAGATAAAAACATAATCATAAGAGAGCCCTCTACTGGTAAATTAATTTCTGACTGGAGAAGAAATTACAAAATTTGGCTTGTGTTGGGTTTCTTTTCTACCTTGTCAGCAGATCTATAAGGTTACAGAAAATAGCATCATTTCATAACTGCGTTAAAGGAACAAGGACATCTGAAAATCCATGTGCTGGGAAGACGATGGTGAATAAAGTCCCTGTGTTAGGGAAATTGAGTTAGGACAGTTCGCTGCTGATGTCCTGGGGCAGATTTAACTATTGAGTTAAATCCCCCTGACGTTAGAGGTGACACTGCAACGCAAGCCAGCATAAGATGCTGCATGAAACAAAGACTCGGTGGGAAGCCAGGCTGGGAGCAGGGGAGTGGAGAGGCTCCCCATGCCCTGTTTGCACACACCGATCACGTGGGTGTGCAGCATATACGATGAATATCAAGTCCTCACCCAAGGCACCGACCTGCCCTGCCATTCAAGAGGGTATCAACACCACTAACCCTAATCTCTGCATTTCAGCCATACCATGACAGATGATTGCATTGATTCTGATAGCACCGTATTATTATCTTTTAAAATGCATTTAGGGTTGAAATAAACCTGGGGGGAGCAGATAGTGGGGTAGGTGTAGGGTGGCAGTGGCAAGTGGCTGGGAAGTCATCAGTGCTGTTTCCCTTTGCAAACAGGCAGATACCATATCCCAGGCCTGGAAAGCCATCCTTCCTTCCCTACATGTCTTAATCACAGCCCTCCCTGAGATTTTGCCATCATTACCCATTCTGCTAACCATCAGGCACAATCCCAGAGACACCCTCTGGTATGAGGGCTCTTGGGGGCCAGGAGGACTGGCACAAAGCCCTCATCACCCTGCCCACCCAGCTGTCCCATCCTGCCACCAAGAGGGTGCAGGGTAAATAAATAAAAATACGGAGAAACACTAAACTGGATGACACGTGACATCAGGAAATATACAGAGGAGAAAGTGGTGTCTTGCTGCAGTTTGAATGTGATTATCTGAGGCAAAAATGCACTGCGAACCACTTGGCAAGAGGTCGAGTGTACTTGGGCTTCATGGTTCCTCTGAAAAGCCTGACAGCAAAAAGCAGAAGGATGCTACCTTTGGAACAAATTGCTTGGATGCTTTTTCTCACTAAGACCCGTTTTTTATGTTCATCTATTGAATTTTAAAACAGCCAATTTGGAGAAGAAGCCTTAATAAACTGACCTATTCTCTGCAACACTGGTTTCATATTTTTCATCTCTTTCCTAATATAATCGATAGTAAAGGAAAAAATGGGCTGTAAGTAAAATTGCTCATGTGGGCAGTCAATGGCAAGCACTGAAAGGATGTTTTAATAACAATTAACATCTCCAGGCATCACGTTGCAGCTGTCAGCGTGGCCAGGGTTAGTGCGCTGTCAGCGGGAACTGCTTCAGACCATGCACCTCTGCAACAGCACAGGCTCCTCAGTTTTTGGAAAAATGTGTTGTACCGGGTATGAACCGAGCAGAGCATGAACTAAACAAGTGTGAAATAACGTCTTGTTGCAGAAAGTGTACAGGATGCTCAGTCTGTGCTCCAAAGAGAAGAGCTGGGCCCCACTACAGAGAGAGGGCAGGTCAAAAGGAGTAAATGCCTCATTGCAGCCCAATCTACCCCTGGTACAAACACTTCTTGCCAGCAGCACCCAGGCTGGGTACCTCTCCACGCCATGGTACACAGGGCACATGATCGTCTCAGGTGAATTTGTGGTGTAGTCACCAAACCATCACAAATTCTTCCCTGGCCACCAAAGGCCCCATCCACAGGCCAGCACACAGGCTTCTTTGACCTTCAGGTTGGCACAAGGCTATTCCCTACCTCCTGGGAATGCCTGACACACCTGGCTGGATCTGCCCTGTAGGAAAAACATCAAGATCTTCTTTCAGATATCTAAACTGGGAGCCTGAAGTTCATCTATGTACCATTTGCAAGTAGTGGATTTTATTATTACTTTTTTTTTAGTACTAGGTCAGTATATTTTTCCAAGAATAGGGTACAGACCTCAAAATGGACTTTATTATTTTATTTATCAAAAATGTATGATTTGTACTTAAAACTGAGAATGCTCTCCAGCTGTCGGCTGTCTTACTCCATTATTCACAGTCCTGATATCAATTTTTAAATGCTAAGCTATTGTCCAACGGCAGGTTGTGACACGTGGGAGGATGGAGGGCTTGGAAATGAGCACAGGGCTTTACAAGTGGGCCGGACTCGGGAATTTTGCACAGACTCTGTTGGGACCAGGAGTGTGGTGGTGCTGTCCTCATGTCCTCCGCAGCTCGGGGAGATCAGAGCCTTGCCTCAGCTGATGCCACCTGAGCTTTGTTTTTCCTCTTACACCTTCACTGCATATCCTTGGGCTTATTTTCTGTGTGCAGTGTATTATTTGTTGGCTTGCTTTAGCCAGTTTGTTCCAAACTCCTTACTACTCTGGATGACCAAAAGTTATTATTGAAATAACCACACCAAAGCAAGGAAGGAGAAGTTCGTAGAATCATAGAATCACAGAATGGTTGGGGCTGGAAGGGACCTGGAAGGGATCATCTAATTCCAATGCCCCTGCCCTGGGCAGGGACACTTCCATGAGCAGGGACATAAAATCAAAAGCTCAGATAAGAGCAAAATTCTCATTTGTGTCTTTGATAATTCTCTCCCTGATATTAAAAGCACATCTTAAGAAAGATGCCTGATAGTGACAGCCCATACAGCAAAAGAAAGTTGATGTTCAAATAACAGGAAACCTATTTGCCAAAACCCAGTGCAGGAACATCACTGGATCATGTCCCAGGTGTTAGGAACCTTTCCCCTGGCGCTCCCCACTCATGCACCTTTGCTGTATGTCAGACCTTTACTCAGCACCCTCTTCAAAGAGAAGAAATCAAACCTCTTGGTGAATCTGGTGGGACAGCCAGAATCAGGGCTGTAGCACAGCACTCGCTTTGCAGTGTCCCCAAAGCCACCCAGCAGATGCAGCATTCCTCCTGCTTTCTTATTCTGCTTTCTGCTCGTTCTGTGAAACTGTAAGCTCATCTCTACATGAGCTTTTCTCTATAATTCACTCTCCGGTCTCTGGTTTAAGACACACCAGATTCCAGCTATAAACTGCTTCAAATATCCTGAGAACTTCTGCAAAGCACAATGCAAATTTGAAAAGTTCAAGCCTGGTGCTAATGCAATAAAAGAAGGCGAATATGATTCCAGATATACAGTTGGTGTAATGCCTTTAGGAACCGCTCCATCAGTTTGATTTAGAAAATGATTGTATTATGTTAAAACAACTAAATTGGATAAGAGGGAGAGGGATTTGTTGACGTAAATCTTGTCTCTGGGTTCCAAACCCCTCAGAGTAAATGCAAATAAGAAAATATATACAGAGAGAACCGCCGATTTCCCCTGAGGAGATCTTTTTTCAAGGAAGTAAAAGTCCATATTGGAAATCAATCCAGTTGTTTATACAGCAAGAAACCTCTGTTGGAAGTCAGTGGGAAGGAACATTGGAAGCAAACCATCAAATAGCAGAACAAAGGAAAAATATACCCAAACTATACATCCCAATCTTATTGTTTTCAAATAATGGTTCTGATTCTGACCTCATCTGGCATAAATCAGGAATAATTTAGCATGTGTCAGCTGAACATCAGCAGCTCCGGGCAAACAAAACACAATGGAAGAGAAATCAGGAACAGGCCCAACAGCTTCAGTAAGATTCACCATGAACAACCAGCGCAGGCAAGAAGCAAGGCAGGGGCAACATTAGGCAGCAGAAATTCTTCAAATATTTGCACGGACTTGACATTGTGCACCTGGGGCAATCTCCAGCAAACCAACTGACAACGATGGCTATTCGCTTTAATATTTCTCTTGCCAGAAGAGCCCTGCCATACAAAATCAGCCCTGAGGGAGCTGGAGCCCAGGGTTAGGACAGGGTAGGAGGTGAGGGATTGGCCTCCCTTCTGCTACCCAAAATGGGGGAAAGAGCATCAAGGAGCTGTGCCCACTGGAAGAAGCTTTCCACAGAGAGTTTAGGAGCCAGCTATGATTTTACCAATTGGCTCTTCCTCCAGCCCAGCCTTGTTTGTCCCCAGCCTTCTGCTTAAACAGGTAATTGAATAGTGCTTTTGCTGAATTAAATAGAAGATCTGGGAAATAAGCAGCTCCATGCTGTAGAAATGATGGGGAAAATTATTGATACATATGTCTGTGTAATGCTAACAGCTGTCAAGAAGTAAAAAGGAACAAAGCTGAAATGACACTGTTACACATCTCCATATAAAATTCTTTCCCCGTAGCCATCCCCGTTCCTTCATCTGCTACGCCAGCAGGGAACCATTTCCTAGGTGGTGAATTAACTCATTAACATTATTCAGAGCTTTGATCGCTAAACAATGGCCTGAGGCCTGTTGGGTATTGTCCCTCTACCCCCTTGCAGACCTACAGCCCCCTGTCCAGGCAGGCTCAGCCAGCAGTGCTGATGGTGATGATGATGGTGATGCTGGTGATGATGATGGTGATGGCAGTGGTGATGGTGATGGCCCAAGAGCAGGGGCAGGTGCCCCCAGCAGACCTCATGCCTTGCTTTGTGCACTGGTTTGGGGGAGCACTGTCTGTTCTGAGGGTTGCCAACCTGGTGGTGCCTGGATTCAGCCTCAGCTCACCCTTACCTCGAGCCAAGTCGTCGTGAGAGCAAATGTGAGTAATGTAAACCCCAACAGGCGGCACAGTTGCAAAGTTTATTGTGGACACAGGCTGATAGAAACGGAAAAACCCGTGCTTTATCTCCTCCTGTGTGGAGTGAAATCACAAGGGCATCTTGTCCTTGCTGCAAAGCCACAGGTCCTTGGTGATGGCAGGAGACGGCGACTTGCCCTGGGCCGGCCACGGGAGCAAAATGGCTGCAGCGCCTCTGCTCGCCCAGCTGCCACAGGTCCTCAGCCTCCTCCAGCCTTCTCCTCCCTGCAAGTGACCTCCAGCACCTCTCTGGGAAGGCTATCGCCTTCTTGGTAGAATGAAAAAAAAGCCACCAGGAGGCTCTTTCCATTCTCTTTAAGTGGCATACAGCTTGGTCTTTGACAGTGAAGTGTGCTCTGATGAGAGGACTCTGGTCCTGTGAGGACACAGGCAAAGTTACAGGCCAGCATTCCCGGCCACCAGACCTTTAGAGGAATGGGTTTGTGCTCGGGAAGGGAAAGCTGTGTGCCCTTCCCAGGACATTTCTAAATTCTGTGTGACTACAGCCTCTCAGCCCAGGAGAACCAGGTTTCCTCACAGCCAGGGCTACGTGCGGTGTGAGGAAAGGGCCAGCCGCTCGGCCCTGCTCTGCGAGGGAAGCGCCAGCTGCTCTCCTGGACGCCTGCACCCACAGCTTTGTCTGTGCCCAGAGCTGTAAACACCACGCGGAGCACTTTCCCAGGGAGGATGAGGACAACAAGCTGATTATGTGACAAAAACACCCAAAGTCCTGTTTTGAGCAAACTTGGGCTCCGGAGGAGAGCGAGGTCTGCGGGAGACACAAACAGGGCTGGAGCCAGCCCAGGGCTGCACCTGTCCCGCGCTGGGAGCCCGCTGTGTGTGGGAAGGGGGGAGATTGAGGGCTTAGGGCTCAGGCACTGACAGCAACGGGCAGCTTTGCACAGTGTTTCGATGGGAATTGCACATAGAGTGCCGCAGTTATTAATGAGGAGTCTCTCTCCCCTTCATTTCCCTAGTGGAGGAGCGGTCTCATCGTCGTGACTGAACTTCAGTAAAACTTTGTAAATCTACAAAGATTTGTGTCTGGTTTCCTCCACAGTTTTGCAACATTCCCAGTCACTTTTGTGACAGCAGTGAAACAGACAGAGATTATAGAAATCTCACATGCCATTAGGGCAATATTTTATTAAACAAAAAGTCTTCTTTTCTCCTTGAGAGACAGTTCTCTCTAGTGTTCACAGATATTCTTACATTGTCAGCTCATATTTTTGTGATCCTTTCCAGAGGACTTGAAGAACCTTATTAGTATGAGATAATTTAGATTTCTATTACCCTGCCTAAACTGTGGCATGAGGAGCATGGGTACAAATAGCAGCAGCTAAGTGCTATGGAGGTCTCACCTGGTGCCTTACAGAAATCCCTGTGGAGAGAAATTAGCTCACTGCGAAGGCCCATCACTCAGGCCATGGCAATTCATATTTAATCACGGGATGGAGCTGGTTGAGCTGGCATCATACAAGAACACTGGAGAACAGGGGAATGTGCACCCCACAGCATTTAATGGGGGGACGAAGGCAGTTTACATGCCAAGGGGAAGAAAAGGCAATAGCAGAAGGAATCTTAAAACACTGCCCGTAGAGGAACTTTGCTGGGCCACGTTATGCCTTGAAAAGTCCAGCTCGTGTCCCTGCAGGATCAGAAGTGTCAGGGGCATGTATACCCCTGAGATGTTTCTCCTCCTGCTTGGAAGCCCCTAGGTCAGCTGCACACTGCCATCTCCTGGAAGAAAGGGAAAAGTACATTCATCCAAAAGCCTCAGTTACTGGAAAGAGGGGTTTTCATCCTGAAATGTCCTGTTGCTGCTTCTGCTGCTGGCAAGAGACATTGTGGCCCTGCACATGGCCAGCTTTCAGCCCTGGTAGTAATTTCTTTTCCCAAGGTCACCTGCAGGAAAACCAGAAATAGGAACAAAACATCCTGACTCCAAATCTTGCACTTTAATCATATGGCCACTGCCTCCCTCTTGCCTTTGCCAATTTTATACTGTCTTGCTTGCAGCGACATTCATGCTCCACAGCACCACTCTCCTCCAAAACGAAAATCAATAGAAGTCAACACTGATTTAAAAACCAAAGCAAATGAACTTTTCAGTAACTCTGACAATCACTCAGAAAGGACGAAAGCACTCCAGACACCAACACCACGCTGGGTTTCTAGGGCCTTGAGTGTTGTATCCAGACTGCTCTGCTTCCCCGTGCCACTTCCGCTATGAAAAACCAAGCTCTTAAATCATGTTTTACACAAGAGAATGTCAAAATCTACCATCCTGTACATGCCTGGAGAAAGTAGGAGGGGGAGTATAATAGCTATAACTACCAGCTCTATTTATGTATCAGCCAGACCTATACTGCTAGATAAATATACTGTATGAAAATCCCTAGGAGAAGAGCGATTACGGTAAGAGTGGCTTATCTGCATGATATTTGATTAACAGATAAGGAGCTAAACAAACAGTGATTTCTGTTTGGCAACCTGTCCTATTTCCTCCTTGAATGGTGGAATGTTTAAAAAAGAAAGCAAAAAGCCTATTTTTAGAAGCAGTGAGTTCTTGGCAATGACCTGTTCCTACATCCCGGACAGCTGACACCCAATGAAGGTTTGGGGAAGGAGGGCATCCTCGCTGCTGGATGCCTCACTGGCCCCCTCCAGCCCCACAGCCACCACGCACAGCACTGCAGCCACCATACTGGTACCTCCCAGGGGACCTCAGCAGCTAGATGTGCAAGGCAGAACCCAAGTCCCCTTGAAAGTAATAGCAAAGCTTCTGCTGAATTCAGTCAGGTCAGGGCACAGTCCAGAGATGTTCTTAGCAGAGACCTCTCATTTTTTGGAGGAGCTCATCCTGCTCCTCCTGGCACACTCCTCACCATGTGAACCTGGGCATGATGATTCACCCCAGGGATGAGGAAGAGTCTGCTGGTGGTCAGGGGTGGTGGAGTCAATGCTGGAGGAACACCTGCACAGTTGCCTGAGAGCAGACCAGGAGCTGACAATGGCAGAAAGGTAATTCAACTCTCTTTTGGAAAAAAAAAATCCCTGTGGAAAACACTCAAATGCATATAATTCGCAACTGTTCTTTTTTGCCTGGCCACAAGGTATGTATAAGGATGAAAAATAGAAAAAAATAGAAAAATTCTCTTGCGGAAAAATGAACTATGCAACCTCAAAAATATCCTTCACATTAAAGATGTGTTTCTCTTATACAACTGAAGAAAATCCTGCTTGAAAGTGAACTATTTTGTAGTTCACATTATGTTCTTTGCATCGAGTTGGAGGTGGCAGAACTTCTCTGGGGAGCCTCACACAGACATTTCATGGGTTTCCTTTTTTTCCCCTTTTTTTTTTCAAGTATTCTATGTGCAAAACCTAATGGCTTGTTTTTCTCTTTTCCCGGAGAGAAAAAATGATCCTGATTCAAAGCAGCACTGAAATACAAGGCTCTGCCAGATGTTACATAAACGATGATGTAATGCCAAAGTATTTCATTACACATGCAGCTCTGTTCTTCAGCCCAGCAGTGATTTATTACATTTTGTCAATCCCATTTTATGTACCCACATCATTTTTACATCATTTTTCTTCATGACATTGTTACATTCTCACAGAAGCACATAGAGATAACATCATAACAGTGCAGGCAATGAAGTTAGCATTTTACAAATAATGTTACTAATAAATAAGTATACCAGTGAGGGGGAAATGGTCTGTTTGAGAAAGTGAAAAGCAAATTTACCTTTGAATAATCTGATGGGGGGAAGAGGCCATTGCTCCAATAAGAAAATCGAGGCTGTATCCTCTCGAAGCATCTTCTGCCTTCATGCAGAACAGTGAGAAAATGTCTCTCTTGCCTCTTTTCAGCTTAATCTCACATTCTCTTTGTTTTCCTAATGTGCTCTGTGTGCTGCCAGCTAGATCTGATACACCAGCTGCTTGGTCAAAAAGATTCATCAGCAAGTGCAAGAAGATCAACACTTAAAATCTGTTTTGACCCTGAAATTTTCAAGCTATAAGATATATCAGCTTTTTTTTTTTTTTTCCTAATCTTCCATGAAGATTTGTTAGAAAAAGCACACCCAGCAACATCGTTTGGTATACAGAGAAAAGGAATTGCAGAAACAATAAGCTGAAAGGATATGAAGGTTGCATCAAAATAATGCAGCAGGATACTTAAAAGATGCATTCCTACAGAAATATGGTTAAAGAAAGTAACCCCTCTGATGAGCTGAATGCCAAGAATCCTGTTAGATGACTGAAGCAGGGAAGGTATCTTTCCTAGCAGGCAGCCATTAACCTGCATCATGCAAAATGATGCAGTGAGAAGATGCACCTAGTAATAATTTGAAGTTTCCTTGTTCCAAAGGACATGGGGCCAAATTCTGCTTTTTCTATGTCACTAGAAAATCAAGTGACTCTGCTGTTTTAAATACCATGTCCCCCTTTGGCATATAAAAGGCATATCCCCCTTTTAAGCAGAGTGTCTGCAGGACAGTATTTTTTACTTAGTGGTTAAGGAAAGGGTCAGGAAAAGTCTTGATTATAGCTTAATTCTCATTAATTTCAATGGTTCAGCACATGCTCAGAGATTTGGCTAAACCAAAGCCTCCTTCTCCCGCTCTCTGTGATATGCTTAGGCCCTACTCCAAAGCCCATTAAAATTTGTCAGAGGCCACCCACGGACTGCACTGTATCTTGGATTTCATTGCAGAGTACTCAGCCTACCCAAAAATGTCAATGTTTCACAGAGACATGCTTCTGCACTTACATATAGCTGAGTTTTTCCCAAACGTGGATGTCAGAAGGAAGCTGTCCAGCTGTCCAGAAAGGAAGCATTGCTCTCTGCTCCAGGACATCTCTGAGTAGATGTCTGGTCCACAACATATTCTTACTGTCTAAAGCCAGCAGAGAGATAAGCTGGGGTTTATTTTTACTCTCTGCATGGGTTTCAGAACATTTTTAACTAATGCTCTAGTTGCATTGGCAGGTTGGGACTTGCCATGTCCTCTTGTTTCTCTTCCCCAGCTGATGAGACTCAATTTTCCAGCAAAGGTAAGGAGAGAGTAGAAGTGGAGAAGCCTCAACATACCACACATTTCCACCTCTAGTTAACACTAGATCTGGCCAGGCAGAATCTTTAAAACAAAAGTCAAGCCTTTATGCAGTTGCTGTTTGCGTATTCACAAAATGTAGACCCAACCAACCACCTCATTGCGATAAGTCATCTCTACCGCCATTAACTCAAAAGAGGGATGTGTGGGGAAGGGCAGGCATGGAGAAGGGAAAAGACTTGCCCAAGGCTGTGCAGAAGATAAATGGCAGGGCCAGGAAAAAAATTGGCTCTCCCAAGCAACTTGCTATTATGGTAAAATGTCACCTGAGAGCAGAGCTTCATCTCCTCGGAGTAACTTCACTCAACATACTCATGGGTAGCCTTGGAGGTTTGGCCTCTTGATCAGCATGCATCTCCAGGTGCTCAGCAGCTGGTGCCTCAGCAGCAGGTGAGACATCCTTCAGCTGGTCAGAGGGCATGTTACTGGCAGGGGCATGGGGAGCCTGCAGCCCCCCTCACCAGCCCTTGAGGATGGTGAAGATAGATCAAAGGGGACTCATCCCCTCTCAGGTCCAGTGGTGCAGGTGGAAGCTGACCTGGGCAAGGTCCATGGGGTGACACCTGAGTTGGGGAGGAGGGACATGGTGCAGAAAGCAAATATGCGTGCAACACAGCCGTCTTTTCAACCTGGTTCTTTGTGAGGATACACAGAGATGAATAAAGAGCTTTTAAGGAAACGTGGCGTACACAAGGATACAACCCCTCAGCCGGTGCAGGCTGCTTTTCTTTTCTCATCGGAATTCCAAAAAAAAAAAAAAGAAAAGAAAAAAAAGGTTATTATCTAACTAGCCATGAGATTTAAACTGGGGCAAATAGGAGTTTGATTTCTTTTCAGATAAAAGAGATGTTACAAATGACAATTTTATCTTGCATGGAGGCGTGACAAAGTATGAGACAGAATCCTTCTTGATTACAATCTTCCATCATTTTGATTTTATAATTACTGAATGGAATCAATCAGCTTTCAATTGTTACCTTGGCGAAAGATTAAAACATCATTACTTGTCATACATATTTCACACTTTAGCAAATTTTAATAAACTGAATGCATGAGAAATGGTCGTATTATCTTTCATGGCACTGGGATGCTAATGACATTTCTATTGATTTTAATTCACATTTGTTGGTCAAAATTACTCAGATTCAGGCAAGGCATGGGCTCCCATAATCAACACTAACAAATGAAGACTGCTGAGCACTGAAATGGCTAAAATGGAATCATTAATCAGAAATATCATTAAAATAATTGCCAATGAGCTAGGGAGGTCTTATCTTCCTAATGATCATCCTTTATGGTGTATCGATCCGTATATAATTGGTACGTGTTGGTGATCTCTCCATGAGAGTGCTAAGGTGGAAGCAAAGTGCAGCGCCACAAAGTAGGTGACACAAGACAACCACGGAAAAATGTCCTGGGTGCAGCTGCCTGTGAGCACCAAGGGCCATGAAGGCCACTTTCTCTGCCCCAGCTGCTTTGGTGGGAAGCCAGGGTGCCTCCTCAAGGAGCCAGCTTTGGTGTGCCACGGCAGAGACCTTTTGCTTACAGTGCTCATTGCCTGGGTCAGGCAGGATGGGCACTTCAGACCCCCAGCGAGCAGCATCCCCTGCCAAATCCCAGCTGGTGCCAGCACTGGCTGCTACACCTGCTGTGGCAGCCCCACAGCACTCTGTTCAGCTGTGCAAGCCTGGTCCGTGCAAGACCATGACACATCTCTCATAAATAAAGAGACAGGGAGCATCCACCAGACACCATGGGGCCTCCAACAAGGGTGTCTCCTCCAGGTGAGCCACAGTAACTCATGGGGCTGGGCAGGGCAAGCTTACAGTCCTCAGTGGTACACACAGACCTTAGAGGAAACACTGAGGATGACACAACAGCCTCATAAAAATGCATTATATCATGCTGTGGTTCTCATGCTTATAACATGGTACCTCCTTTCTATCACTATTTGCATAGTAAGACCACGGCCTCATCAGTTCCTGTAGATTTTCCTGTGTGTTTCTACACACAGCAAACGTTGAAAAAGCCTCCAGCTTTGACACATTGCTTTAAATACCTTTTGATACAAATTATAGGACAATATGCTTCTCTCACTACATACACTGTGATTAAACCAATAGTCCAAGCTACCCTAAATAGCCCTGTCAATTTAGACAAGAAGACATACTCAATATTCCTGAAAACCAAGCCACGCTGATACACCAATAGACTCAGAACTTTACCTTGAATGACAGTTTTGGAAATCCATTCCAACCAGCATTTTTATGCTGAATCACTTTTTGTTATTTGAAATCATATTGGTGCTTTCTCGTCCACTTCTAAGCAAGACTTAATAGCAAGGTGATGTCATTAGGTCTTGAATTACTCAGAGGTCATTACAATTATCAATACACTACAGAACATTTACTGATATACTCTGAAATATTATAAATAATTAAAACTTAAATACATTTGTTGAATTAATAGAGCACATTTTGTGATACATTTTTTTGGTTCTTCTCCTATGGTCCAATACTGGGATGCTATTAGCCTACAGTTCTGCAAGCTTTTAAAAATCAACTTAGAGAAAGCCCTTGAGATGTGCCATTAACACCAACAGAGCCTGCTGCCTACTACTGATCTCCTTGAGATCCCGTGCCAGTCAGCGGAGTTAGGTAGGTTTATCACCCTGTAGCGCAACTCAGTAATACTGCCTCAAGCTTTATTGCTTTAATGTGTGTACTCAAAGACACATGCAATTCACTGATTTACAGCTGTATCTCACCAGTCACAGAGCATGTTAGAGAAATTGTGTAACTTAGCCAAACTACCAGCTGATCTCAGCTATTACCACCAGAAACCTTCATTGTCCCTCTCTTCATCATCATCAACCATAAACATGGGTGGGTTTATGTCAAACAGCAGTACTATAAGTCATGTTTTAAATGTGCATAATACAAAACAGCATGTTTAGTAGTGCCCTTAAAAGCGGTGTGTTTCTTCTAGTGGTGCTGTGTTTTTTGTTTCTCAGGTCTCCAGCACAGCAGTATGGATATGCTGTTGCATCCCTTTAGAAAATACTGCAATTTAAGATCCAGCTTTACCAGGGGTAGAAGATGTATACCTGCTGTGGCATACATGTGTTTTCCTCTTAGAAACCATGCAGCATCCTGTTACACAGTTATGTGCACACCTAACAATTCGACAGGCCCTGCCCTAAAAATTGCTAACTCATTTGCAAGGCATCATAGAACAGCAAATAAAATAGAATATGCCCATCATTCACTGCAAATCATTTGACTACATAAAGAAAATGAGATATAGGTCTTTAGAAAACAAAATGTGGTGAGTTCCTCAGTATATTCCTGCTGAAAACAGAAGACAGGTTCCCTGCACCTCCTTCGTCACAGAAATTATCAATCAGCCAGTTCCAGCTTCTCCAAGAACAGGCAAGCTGGTCCTGAGTCTCTGTTCTGCAATGTACAATATCAAATGAAATCCAAAGATATCAGGAGGAACTAGAGAAATCTCTCTACAGTTTGGCATGGATGAGCAGAATTTTATGGACACCATGAACAGCAAACATATGAAAGATATTCAAAAAGCTGCATCGGCTGAAAGTCTGGTTCTTAAATGTTTTAAAGATATATCAGGGCTGAGTGAGAACATCACACTGGGTCACGTTACAGGCTTGAGAACTACATTTCAAGGCTATTCGCATCATGATTTCCTGATACTCTCCCTCTCCTAAAAGACATATCTGCTAAGGCATTCTTGTAAACAGCAGAAACATTTCAAAAGCCAATAAGCAATTTGAGATCAAACTCTACTAAAGGTAAAATACAAATATATGTGACAGGAAAATTGAACTGAGCTTGGAGCCATAAAGAAGGGAAACACAGAAACACCCCCTAACCTTAACCCACTGCTCTGGACCAGCAGTACCAAAAAACAGTAAGCATGGACTACAAATACTAACCTTCTCCCATTCCAGGACAATAAAATATGCTTCCCTTGTCCCCCTGCACTTCTTGAGAATGGGAGGGACAATAACCCCTAACTGCTTCAGCACAAGCACATACTATACTGTTTCTTGACATTTTTTTCATGCTTAAAAATCACTTTTCCAAGCAAAGCTGCTCTTGCATTTCCCTTCAATTTGAGGCCCCAGGCAAGCTCTCCCAAACAACTTGTTCATATCCATAAAATCAAGAAATTCCAGCCTCTGAATTTCCTTGGCAACTGGTGAGCAGCCAGGAAAACATTCTCTCATATCAGCTCACAGGATTTCACATATTCACCAGGAAAATGTGGCACCATGAAAACAAAACAGCACTAACTCACCAGGAAGTCGGCAGCATTTTTCTTCCGATTATAGTGTCTCTGGAATAACCAGGCACTGTCCTTCACATCCAAAAGTACAAGAAAAGACACTGAGTTTTATCTTGTTGATGATTTGTTGATTAATGGTTTCCTAACAATCGAGGTCATTTACTGCATATCCAGCATGACTGATGCAACATACTGTGGTAATAATCTCACATCAGAGGGACATCAAAAATGAGCCTTGAGGACAAAATTCTCCCATTCCCATTCCCACTTAATGATCATTTATAAAGCTACAACAAGCCTCCAAGTGCACCTTGAAACACCAGATTTAAGCCTCAGAGACTGACTTGCAAAGTAAAATAAATGCAGAAGAGTTTACTTGCTGTATGTTTCTAGCTTTAGAGGTCTCTTACGGTATCACTATTTAAAAAAAAAAAAAAAATCAATACAATTACAGCAGTGACACAAAACCAATAAAGCAGATAAATTCAGAGTTGAGGAATCGCTCTTACACTACATCAGTCCCTAAGAGAACAAAACGTGTTGCTAA
Organism: Stictonetta naevosa; assembly: GCA_011074415.1. NCBI lineage: Eukaryota > Metazoa > Chordata > Aves > Anseriformes > Anatidae > Stictonetta > Stictonetta naevosa. The sequence goes on from CM021729.1 coordinate 20,450,879, forward strand.
ACTAAAGCCTCATTAAGATGTCATGTACTCTTCCTGTTTTCCTTTCCATGGTCACTGGTTACCAGGGCTTCTCCTTTCTAATCAGTTCCTCTTTAATATCTTGCTCTCACTGGGTGAAATGTTGGCTCTAGAGCCAGTGTGAGATTTTCCATTCACTTCAGCAGGACCAAGACCTCACACTCTGAGTGTACTGTGCCTGCACATTGGCATAGCCCTGTGATGCCCCTTCTGCCCTGCGCTGCTGCCCACTGTGTGCCCTTGCCAAACCTCTGCCTACCAGACATCCCTAAAGCCCCACCAGCAACAATGAACTCCTGCCTTTTACTGAGCATATGGCTCACATATGTGTATGTGTATGGACTGGGAAACAGATATGGATATGGATACTGCTGTACACATACATATCTCTGATTCCGAGGAGGGAAGGTACGTACACCTAAACTAGAGACTTGTAATATGTACGGATCACACTGCTGTGTCTGCTCATGCAGCTGTCCCAGGTGCATTAGGCCATGGCACCAGCTCCAGTGCTGCCCAGAGATCCAGCTGCACAGCCCAGGCCACTATGAAGCAACAGGACACTGGAGAGGTGTATTCTGATCCAGAAGCTTCACCTCCCCGCTGCTCTAAACCAGGTGGGATTTGGACTGTAGTTCCCGAGGGTCTGATACTCACTCAGGGCTATGGGGACAGCAATGGGGTTGACCCATCATTGAGGGGCAGAGATCTCCAAGGGATCTCGTTTCAACATTTATCCCAACATTTATCCACTTGTGGACTGACACAAGTCCATTACCAGTCATGGGGAAGAGACAGAAATGGGTTTCAGGGCTGGGGAGGGGATGACGGTGAATCAGACTCTCATAACTTGTTGTTTTTGTCTTTCTGCTAAAATCATAATACACTTTTAACATCTTTATAGATGTATATGGAAGTGTCAGTTCTGTTATTGTTATGTACTGTTAAAGAAGCTATAAATGCCTTATGATTCAAGGATCTCCAGCCAGAAGAGTAGAGCTTAAAAATGGAACAAAATTGCCATCCATAATTTAAATGGGCAGCATTCCCATTGAAAAATGCTTTTCAATTTAAACTCTATTAACAGGAAATTAGAGATCTCCCATCACAGTGTTATTGTTTATTTTAAAAGAAAAACTAAGAATATAAAAATACTATCAGCACAAATCTTTGATAGACACAGAAATAAATTAAACCATTTTATTATGTCTTTTACCCCCAGTGTTTATCTTATAGTTTCCAACAATTTAAATATATGCAGAGACAAAACTATCAAGGATGGAGTGCAAATTGAAATTTAGGGCCAACTCCTTGCTGCTCTGAAGTCAGTGACAGAACTGCCACTGATGGCCATATGATCAGCTTTTAGACTGAGGTGTTTGTATTAACAGCTACTACAAAAAGGGCTGACCCTTGACTCTTCGCATGGCCGATCTACTGTTGTCAAGAGGAGATCACCACAATCACCATGTGTAAAACAACATTTTTTATCCTGCTGCCTGGATTCACTAGTAAAAAAATAAAACTAAAAAAAAAAAAAAAAATAGATATAGGCATAATGTATATGTATTTTAGAAATGAAAGCCTGTATACATTCCTATGTAGCTCTGGGTGCAGCTGAGTGTGTGTCAGCATGCATAGCCATTTTAACTATCAAAATGGTAAAAAGACCGTAACATAGATGAGAAGCTGAGTCTGGGATTCAGTTCTTGTTAAATAGTTACTTGTACAATGTAGGGTTCAGCAAAACAGGCAACTCAATATTCCAGCTGCATTTTTATTTGCAGAGCAACCAGTAGCCTGAGGCATAATTTTAAAGGGTCCAAAACTACCTGATTTAGAAAAATGACAACATCACATGCTTTTTCTTCCAGGAAAGATTCTGAAAGTTCCTCATTCCAGTCTGGCCAGAAATACAATACTGTCAGTCTTTCTTATAACACTTGAGTTCCTCTGTTGCTCATGTCTAAAACCAAGAAGTATAAAGAGGTGGGGAAAAAAAAAAAAAAAAAAAAAAAAGAGGGAGAGAGAGAGAGAACAAAAAGAAGGCTAGCTAGAATTTTGCAAACCTCAAGAAAATCACAAACCATAATTGCAATGACAATTAAAATGTTCCAGTCATTGCAAGACAGCCAGGAGAGTTCCTGGCTGTCTTCAGTTTGAGTATTATTTTCTATTTTCATATGAACTGTATTAGCTCAGTCATTTCTTGATCTAGTGTTATCAGTTTGCTTTTCCCATACCATGTTTTTAGCAAAGAATTTCTACATGTTTACAGTAAAGAAACGTGACTTGTAGCAGTATGGGGCTGCTTGTTTTTCTAGCTCATATCCCCCGTCATATGCCCTGAAGGCTTGGTCTCTGTGAACCAATGAAACACCAAAGAGCACCAATAAAGCTTGATAATAACTAACGGTGTCAAAACATTTAGAGAAATCGGGACAATGCCCTTCAGTGAGCTACATTTTATGGGAAGAAAGAAGTCAGTAGGATGCTGTTGGTTTCAGCAGTTTTCGGTAGTGGCCAAGTCCACGGTGGCACAGCCTGGCTCATGAAGGCACTGCCTGCCTCACAGCGGTGGTGGCTCAGAGGTCTGCAATCCCCTGGAAAAGAGAGGGAGAGGACAAGGGAGGGAGAGAAAGCTGGAGAAACAGCACCAGGAGTCACTGCACTTCTTGAAGTCTGGCTTCCTGCTGCTTTGTCTCTCACGCCTGAGCTTTCTAAGAGGGCAAAACTTCTAGTGAAGATTTCTTTTACGAGGAACTTCCAAAATATCACTTTCCAATGGCGATTTTCTATGGAGTTTAATAAAGAGTGAATGCAGACAGCTGCCTTCCCCTCAAAGGAGTCCTTCATCGTATTTCTCCTCTATCCTCTCTACATAACTTTCATAAAAAATACTTGAAATCAATGTTTCTGCATCTTTGGCTCAAATCAGCCCAAAGGTTTAGGTGAGACATGCAAACATAAAGACAGAGACGCACATCACATGGCTAAAACAGCACTCTCTTTTTGGGGAAAAAAGGGCAAAAATGATAGGTCTTAGCTGTTATAGTACTGATGCTAAACTTCTTGACAGGAACACCAACAGGTGAACACGTCACTTTCTTGGTGCTGCAGAGGGTATCAAGCTCTAAGAGATGGTAATTGACCAAATTAAACCCACAGCTTTCCCCCATAAACTCCTCTGGAGATGCAGTTTTCTATGGTGGCTGCATCACCAGAGGGTATAGGGTCAGGGTGTCTCCTCAGTGAGAGTGGGACCTCTGAGTGTGGGCCTATCCTCAGTGGGGGTGGGCCTGGGCACCTCTGGGCTCCCTGCCTGCACTGGGGAACCAGGCTGAAAGCGGTTTTTCACCAGCATCACCACAGACACACTAGACATGTCTATGTGGTAAGTCAGAAGGAGGAACAGGCCCACGTCGCCTTCCAGGTGCAATGTGAGCCATCCCGTCTTGGGAAGCACATGGCCACATCAGCCAGCTTGCGTTCACCCTGGCTGGGCCTCCCACCACCACGCACACACGGGCTGAGCTGCTTCAGGCCTGACCCGCTCTGAGCACAGGCAGAGCTGGCACCGACCCCTCCAGCCTGCCCTGTGGCTGTGTTTTAATGGCTGTTAGACCCAAGCTCTCCATGTCACGGCACATTTAAAGTGCTTCTGGCTCCTCAGGGGACGAGAAAAATGAGCCTCACTAACAGACTTCACTAGAAGGTCTGAGACATGACATCTCCCTCAGCCCAGTAATCCAATTAGTCCACAGGGAGAAGCTGGATCTTCTCAGGTCTGGACTAGCTAGTCCAATGCTTTTTCCTGAATTCTGGTAATCTTCTTCCACATCCCATTTGGCTTTACTCTCACTACCAAATCCAGACGTGGCACCACAGGCAACTCTCTAGATTTCAGTGGCCCTGCACTTGCACATGCCAGTACCAGACCTTGTCCTTCATTGTCCCTGCTCCTACAGAGCTGCCCATTGAGTGCTGCAGTCTGAGTGCACACAAAGCAACCCTTCATGCCACAGCGTCCGCTCTGGGTGAGCTCAGTGATCTCAGGCTGTTCCTGTAACCTTGACTAAACCCTTTCTCTTTTTCTTTGCTAAATCCACCTACTGAAAGAAAGGCCACTTCAAAGGGAGACTCTCTCCCTGCCTGACATCATGGCATGTTGAGATAATTCAGAGTAGTTATGATAAATGTTCTGTCTAGTGGCATCAAGAAACAAACAACGGGCTCACAGCAACATAAGATTAAACATGTTTTTGCAATTATCTGGGGAATTGTCTTGCTGACCATGTCCTTTCTTGCTATTTTTTACAGCCTGCAAAGAACAGAGAACCTTAGATGGTAGTATGACATTCAGCTGCAGTGCTTCAGGCCCCCAAAAGGGCAAGGCAGGTCTGCTATAAGAGAGTTTTCACCTGTCATATTTCCAGTCTCTGGACCACAAGCTCCACTTGGTACATTTGAGAGGGAAGCAGTGCTGCTAACTCCTGGGCAGGTAACACCGCACCATCAGCTTGGTGGAGGTAGGCTATGCGCTGAGGTATGCTCTGCCAGGAAAGAACAAGTCTGGGTGGCAAAAGGCAAAAGGATTTGCAGTGAGGGAAAGCAGAGCCTGTCAAGCCAGAATGCAATGAAAGCCTTGATCCCAGCCACCGAGGGATGTGCCAAAGAGCCTGGTACTCTGCAGCTCAGCCATGAAAACACTAAGCTTTGCCAAAGAGCAAGTGGGAGCAGATGGAGCAGGCTGGGGAGTACAAAAACATGAGCTCAGAGCTGCATGCAGGACCAGATTACGAAAGAAAAATAAATACAAAGTAGTTCACCAGAGTAGCTCCATCTCAATTCAACTGTTCCTTGTCTTACCATACCCCACTACATTTCTTCCTTTGGTTTCCATTTTCATTGGTTCTCCAACAAGGACTTACCACTTAGGTTCCTTTCTTCTATGACACTAGTACAATCACTTGAAATCTCATAGGGTAAATAAGCTTTCAGTGCTTATGCTGATGAGTTTCCTTGGGGCCAGAACCAAACCCATGCCCCAAGACTGCCTGAGGGTACCCACTCTGTATTGAACACAGCCAGGCCCATCCTTTGGCACTGAGACCAGATGCAGCAGCAGGGCCCATGGCATGGTCTCCTCCCTTCTGCAATGGGTCCCTGCATGGTGACTGCCAAACAGGAACAGCCCTGGCTGGTGATAACTCCCAGACCGTGCCCACAAATTGCTTGGAGAGTGAAAAACAGCCAGCGTCACACGTGCCAGGAGCTAGTCTAACCATTTCACAGTGCAGACACTTCAGTCTTGTGCCCAGGTGTGTTCACTGATTAATTGACCAGCTAGGTTCACCACCCCTGGATGTGCACTTTTCTACTCACCAGCCTTAGGTACTAACAAAAACAGTAGAGGTCTCGAGGTCTCAGAGATATGTAGCTCCCTGAGCTTTGTGAAAATACACAGCCAGGCAGAGGAGAGATACCAAGACTTGCAACCCACCACAGAAAAGACTTCAACATGAATTTGCCTGAACTTTTAAACCATAGAGGATCCACATAGATTAGGACCATCATAAACACCTCAACAGCAGGAAAAGTTTTATTCGGGCTTAATTAACATTTCAGTGGCTGGAAAGTCATTCTAGATAACCGACATATCATTACTAGTTACATTTTTGGAAAAAAAAAAAAAAAAAAAAAAAAAAAAAAAAAGTTTCACATAATCATTAAGGTTGGAAAAGACCTCCAAGATCATCTAGTCCAACCATCCCCCTATCATCAATATTGTCCACTAAAACGTTCCTATGTTCACATCGACTTTTTATTTCCTTCCCTCTTCTCCTTACCTTACCTGCATTTCTTAAATCTCAAAACTGTCTTTTTGTCAACACTATGTTCTAATATGGGCAAAAATGTATCTTGGGTATAAGCCAGGATTCTCCAGGGACCAGGCCCTATTATATACCTTGTCAAAACAGGACCTGAGGAATACTAGTATGGATGTTAGCAAATAATAGTATGTGAAAAAAGCCTGATATATTCCAGGACAACAAAAAAGAAAACACCTGCCTATTCAAGCAGCACACATATATACATACAACAGCTCAGCGATGGTCAGAAATCCTCTGCTCTGCATCCTGATAAAGTGGAATGGCTGTCCCCCAGAGGCCTGCAGAAGAGGAGATGAATGTGTAATGTGAATTCTGCCTTCAATTTATGGCTTAATTTTAAAATAACTGGAAATAAAACATGAAGAGGAATATCACCCACAGAGAGAAGTCTGAACTCTGCTTTCTGTCACTTTCCTACTGTATCCATTTGTTTCTGTCAGCACGGAAAGCTTTCTGAATATGCTGGTGCCATGAGCTAAGCCTAGGGCCAGGTTTGTTCCCAAGGCTGGGCTTGCCCACCAACCACTTCTTTTCAATTCCACACATCTGCAGTCCTCCACAGCCCTGAGTGCCTGAACATGGGTCCATGGCAGGATGCAGGAACACAGGGAAGCAGATCACAGGGCACAGACCACCTGTTTTGAATTCACCATATCTTCATCGTGTTCATCGTGTTCTCATGCCTGCACTACCAGCCCTCTTCAATTTTCCACTAGAGTTATAAAACTGAGGTGGGCTAGTGGAGGCTGGCCATCAATGCTTTTATCTCCACATCATCCAGGAGGTTGGAGAGAACAATGTTTTTATTGCTAATGTTTGTATGATGGTGAATCCACAAGTGCTGCCTTCAGTCATGCTGGGGAAGGGAGAAATCTGAAGCAAAATGCTGTTGAAAGAGGTCCGTGTGGTTCGGCTTCTCAGCAGCATATGTTCCTTGTTACTCAGGACTGTCAGAAGGGAGGGAAGATGATATAACATAAGAGCTAACTGAGGCTGCTGTTTTAGGATGGAAAGTTAGCATCACATATTTGTCTCTACTCGCACTAGCCATGCTTCGTAAGTTTCCTAAAGCGGGATTCACTTTGTCAGCAGAACAGAACATGTGTTAATTTACATCCTTAGGAAAGAAAGCAGTGAATCATTTCCAATGCTTCAGGTGTTCTATTCATAGTGCTTAATGAATTTTGACTGGAAAGATGAAAAAAAAAACCTCTCTGAGACAATTTCAAGTATTTATTTCAATTTTATTATTAAACAAAGTCTTAATGAATGAGAAATTGACCTCGTGGTTAAACCATTGGCCTAGGGCTGAAGTTCCATCACCACTCAGCTCCCTATGAAACCACATTGCTTCATTGGTCTCTGCCACCTGTATTCCCTCTGCAAAACCTTTTAGCAAACCACACACACGATCTTGGGAGACGCTCAGTTTTTGCATGTGTTGCTGCCATCAAAGGGACAAACCTTTAACCAGCTCTTGCATCCATGAGGAATGTGATCAGGCCAAGTCAGCAGGACTTTATCCATTAGGGTAAGTCTCCTCAGCTGCAAAAATGGTGAAGAGCTGCTGAGCCCTACCAGCCTCACTGTCAGGCAGAGTCTATCGGGCAGCAAAGCAAAGTACAGCCGACCCCTTTCCCTCTGACCACAGGAAATAATGAGGGCTCCGAGCAGTCCCCATCTCATAAAGCCAAGTGACAGCCATACAAGGGGAGGAACTGGGATGCACCAAGGAACTGGCACGGCTAGATCATCGGTGAAGGGTATGGGAGCCTGTGGGGAACTGCACATTTCCACCACCACGCTCGGTGTGTAAGCCTCCTCTCATCTTCCCTATGCAGCAGACAGGCTCCTTCATGAGGGTGTAAAGGGAAGGGAGGACGATCTGTTTTTTCTTGCCTTCCTCAGCAGAACACTGCTCAGACAGCAGACCAGCTCTCAGCAGGGCAGCCACACTTGAGCAGGGAGCTCGGTCGCAGGGACTGACTGCCCTGTGGAGCACTGGTGCTGGACCCAGCCAGGTCCTCACCGCCAGCCCCGAATGTGCCAGAGCCCGCACTGTGCCAGCAAGGCGGCATCCGGGCCACAGCCAGCACCACCACGGCAGGGAGTGGAAGGGAAAGCAAAGACCTGCGCTGACAAATCCGAGTAACAAATGATGCTTATGTCTAAACAAAGGCTTTCTGATAATGCAAAATTGAACTGACAGGAAACAACACACACGTTAGAATACAATATGACAGATGCTTTAGGATTTGTTTTATGTAAATTTGAACAGGCACCATTCTTTGTGACCAATTTGATAAGGAGCACAAGTCTCATTCCAGCACAGAAACTCTGTGTATGTTTTGCTCCTTTTATTTTCTGCTACGTTGACCTCAACTACAAGTTTCCAAGCAAAAACACAATAGATGTTTTTTGTCACACTACAGGAAATCAAAAAAGCCTCTAAAGTGACCCTGGTTTTAGGCACCTTTCCTATTTTCCACAATCCTTTTTTTCTCTTCTCACACTTGACACATGGTTGATACCGAAGTATTACAACAGGAAAAAAAGTAATTTTTAACTCACAATAAAGCTTTCTTGCTAAGTTGCTTCTTTTTTTTTCCCCTCCAATTTATTATAACACAGAGGCCTTTTTTTATTTCTCTTCTATCACTGCAAATTTTACCAGTTTATACTGATGCTGATACGTTGATGTAAACTGATATTCAGCAGAAGTGCAAGAAGAGATTTGCAGACATCCAAGTCGCTCCTTTATTTTAGAGACAGCTCCCCTTCTTTCCTCACTTCCTTAAACACCAATTCTGAGATTTTCTGTAAGTCGCTGTGGATCACTTTACTATCGTGATTGTACTGAAACCCATGGAGCACTGATGTCTGCACAGTTCCCAGAAATTCTGCTCTCTGCTCCATTGTTCTTTGCTATCTGCAAAATGAAAGAGTGTGGCTTGCATTAGAATCAGAAAGATGAAACGCAGAAGCAAAGTCTTAGCAAAGTCACTGTCTTCTCTTGCTGAATCAGAAAGAAAAGACATTTTCTGCCATTCCAATTATTTAGTTAATCCCAGCGAGCTTTTCCTGGAACAGAGATCTGTGAGGCCATTACTCAAAAAAACAAAGCTATTAAGATATTTTCTAAACAAAACTCTTAAGAAAAGCACAACTTGGAATAAATGCCCATCGGCAGCACAGCTCTGCCCGAGCTCCCCCACATGGACATTAATCGCAGTGCTGGGTTCGCTTCCTCAGCAGATCGGGGTCCACAGCTCGCTTCGTAAAACCACTTCGGCACTCAGCGGCTGGGGCACAGGCACCCACACAAACCATGTTGTTCCACCAGGAAGGAAACTGCTTCTTTCCTGACAGACCAACAGACCAAACTAGAAATGACTCTGCAGCTCGCTACTGAACACAAAGCTAAGTACTTTTGCTTTCAGCAGTGGGGGATTTTCTTTTTTTTTTTTTTTTTTTTTTTCAATCAACTGGAATTTGTAGTCTGGAAATAGCAAAAATGAGTAAGACATTTAGAAACTGGCAAAGGAGCATGCAGTGTTCAAGCAAATAGAGACACAAGCTTTGCAAGATTCCCTGAAATAAATAAATAAATAAACAAATAAATAAATAACATAATACAAAATAGCAAAAGACACACTCATAACTAAAAGTAATATTAAATGTTTGCACATATTTTTGTGACTTCATTTTCTCACACTTTCTGCATGTCTTGAGGGGTTTAAATAAGAGCCCTTTCAAATATCCAAGACCCCCATGTCTTCAGGATGTGGCTTCTCTTTCCAGCCACCAGGTCTCTGGGTTTGGCTCTATTTATCCTGAGAAACTAGTTTCTCTCTCCGTCAGTTGCCTGTGCAGAAAAACCAGGCTTTTTCTCTGCTCTGAGTAAGAGTAATTTATCCTCACCATTCCCCTGAAGTCCGTGGTGGTGTAGCTCTCTCCAGGCCAGCCTACAATCTCAGGTTATGGCAATGTCGTGTTCCTGTCTTCATTAGAAGCATGGTGAGGTGGGATGGCCAGGCACCCCTGGCCACACTGAGAACTCCTGAGGCCTGGACCACAGTCCGATCTGGTAAGTACCAGAACTGTACAGTCAGAGAAACACTGGAATTGTGTGGCTGGTGGAAAAATACCAGAATTGCCTAACAAAAATTGCGGCCAGAATGGAAAAACACTATCTAAAAGCCTATTATCTGGCAATCCCATAAACAGATCCTACATGAGAACCCCTTGAGCTCTCCAGCATCACAGTGGGCTGTGACCTATGAACTCCCCAAGCTGGGATGCCTCTCAAGGCAGACTCCTCAAGGTTCAAAGACCATCCGCTGTCAGACGCCAACAAAAAGGAAAGGGTGAGTAATTCACTAGTAAGAGAAATACTAGATACAAGGCTAGCCTACGCAGTCCTGAGAACATACCCTGCAGTGAGTCCTGATGACATTTTGCCTGCTTTGTTGAGTAGTAATCCAGGCCGACTGATACCCTCTCTAGACATAAACTGTTGACTAAATCCGGGACTGGGGGTAGGTCCAGCTGTACCTAGACTCCTCTCTGAGCAGTTCAGAATGCAAGAAGGGGTCTGTTCTGTCGTGACTCAATGGGAGGGTCTCCCAACAGCCTGCCCAGCCTTCTCCTCTACACAGGAGATATCCATGTGTACCTTGCCATCTCAAATGTTAAGTTGCTGCCCTGTTTACAATTAAACTTCATTAGATCATTACATTATAGCAATTAAACACATCACTATTTCTTTCTTATGAGTGAAGTGTGTAATTCCATCTGCAACACAATCCTAACCAGTTTCCCCAGATGTTTCTTCTTCTCCAGTTATGGTTTTCAGTTACCCCTCCTGTCTTTACAGCAGGGCAGTGGCCATCTTTTTGTGCAATGCTGCTCCACGTCAATATATGAACATCCAAGTTCAACAGTTTTCACGCCAACCCTGATGAGGTATACTAATGTGTGTTTTCACAATACATTTTCACACGCAATAGAGTTTACATGCTGACACAAAGACACTTCTTGGCCAAACCAATGCTCAAGACTGACAAACCTGCTCAAGGGATGGACTTCCAGTACATGAAGACCATGGGACAGATGATCAACTGGCAGGTAAGGCCACATCCTAGGTATGCTCCTGCTTGTACTGGTGAGGCAGGAGTGGCCAATACAGGATAAAAAAAAAAAAAAAAAAAAAAAAAAAAAAAAGGTTCTTTTGGGGCAGGGGTCCTGCCAGGCCCTGCCACCGCTCCAACCTCAGACCCCCAGCATAACCCACAACCCAAAGGAACAGGTTGCCCAGGGAGGTGGTGGCATCACCACCCCTGGGGAGAAGTTGGACGTGGTGCTTAGGGACATGGTTTAGCGGGAGATAGGGGTAGATGGGAGATGGTTGGACCAGATGATCTTGGAAGTCTTTTCCAATGTTAATAATTCCAAGATTCTATACCAACAGGCACAGGTGCTTGAGACATGCTCAGGTGGTGCTTGGAGGGGCAGAGGAGTGAATCCATGCAGCTGCAGCAACACGAGGCTTGTGCACGCTGTCACCAGGCAGGAGTGGCAGGAGACGCTGACCGGAGGCAGCCTGCCCCAGCGTTCCACCATCTTTAAAAAGCATTGAGGGTCCACTCCTGCATCCCACAGCCTTTGCAATGCTGTCATTTAGCTCACACCTCTATTTTTGTGTCGAAGATTATGTGAGGTTTTCTCCTAGTTTTGGCCCCGGGAAGCTCTCCTCTCTGCCACCGCAGCCTTTTTCTCTCACCATCCCCGTGGCCCTGACCCAGCAGCTTGACTCCTACCCTGGGTGCACGCACACGCCGTGCTGGTGCCGGGGCCGTCGGCCCATTCCTGCCACGAAAAGCCAAGTTTTCCCTGTTTTGTAGTCCTGTCCTGCTGTTTGGCAACATCTCCCCCTCCCGGACACAGTGTACGCGGCACGTATCTAAACATTTTTCCTGCCTACAAACGCCATCGGCGTCTTCTGGTTGTTGGATTCGTGGCAGGGAACTTCAGGCTTGTGAACCGTGAGGTTTTAGGAACTGTGGATTAAACTTTTAAGGGCTGTCCAAAAAGCAGATGAAATAGCAGAGCCTAAATTTCCTTTAATGGGATTGCACTTGCTATGCAGAGGCTCCCACCTGCACTGGCAACAACTTACAGAAGTGCAAGCAAATAATAATAATAAATTAATTAATAGTAACAATATGCCTTTGCTATCTGAAATACTTTGATATGTGAAATTCTGAAATTTTCATTTTCCAGCAGACATATTCCTCTATGCTCTCATCTCTTCATCTCTCCCCAGTCAGAGCCTACTCTAGGTTATAACTTGGATGCAGCTGGCCAACACTGAGACTCATTCAACACACACTGCTAGCAGAAGCAGACCTCAGACAGGCAAGGCCAGTAGTTTCAGCCCCCTTTCTTCTCACCTCTTTGGTCTCTTCTCTCCGAGATACATAATCTGCATCCCTTTCTCTGTACCATTCCTTCCCCACTCCACCTCCCTTCATACATTAGTTGCTTTCTGTAACTCCTTTTTCCTGCCTCAGTGCTGAACAAAGAGCCAAAATCATGTGTCAGGATGTCCCAAGATAAGGGAGTTTCTTAGTTGGTGGCTGGAAAAAAAAAAAAAAAAAAAAAAAAAAAAAACTGTTAGATCAGATATGAACATTTCCAACCTTTTGCCTCCTTTTTGCCATTAGTTTAACAGGACATTTTAGTTCCCTGTGCTCTTCTGTAGCATTTCTATAAGCTCTCACACACTCCAAGAGTCATGCAGGATGTTGCTCCACTTCATGTGTGTGTGAAGCAGTCACTGTGCAGAGTTCCTGTTGTTATGCTGGAGGTTGTGTAAAACTCCCTGGGTGTCAGACAGTTTGCTGAAGATAAATGTCAAAACTCAGTGCTGTGGAGAACTTCCCAGCTTCTTTGTGACTACCAGAAAATCCTGAACAGCTACTTAGCACATGCACAAAGAAATAGAATCATAGAATCATTTAGGTTGGAAAAGAATCCTAAGATCATCAAGTCCAAACTAACATTACCAAGTCTACCACTACACCATGTCCTTAAGTGCCACATCCACACATCTCAAGTACCTCCAGGGATGCTGACTCCACCACTTCCCTGGGCAGCCCATTCCAATGCTTGGTCACCCATTATGGGAATAAATTTTTCCTGATATCCACTGTAAGCCTCCCCTGGGGCAACGTGAGGTCATTGCCTCACATCTTATCACCTGAAAAAAGAGCCCAACACCCATCTCACTGCACCCTCATTTCAGGTAGTTACAGAGGGTGATGAAGTGTCCCCTCAGCCTCCTTTTCACCAGACTAAACAACCCCAGTTCCTTCAGCCACTCCTCATACATCTTGTTTTCTTGTCCTTTCACCAGCCTCGTTGCTCTTCTCTGCAAACGCTCGAGGAACCTAGTATGTTTTTCATGGTGAGGGGCCCAAAACTGAGCGCAGTATTTGAGGTGTGGTCTCAGCAGGGCTGAGTACAGAGAGACAATCACTTCCGTAGTCCTGCTGGCCACACTATTTCTGATGCAGGCCAGGATCCTATAGCCATTATAATGGCTTAACAAGCAAAACCAGGCTTAGGTAGAAGCACGGCTATGTTGATGTCTTATCCAAAAAGTGGAGACATCAAGGGAAGGAGGCTGACTGTAAACACTACCACAGGTGGGAGCACAAATAATTGGTTATTTAAAAGAATTAAAGTTCTCAGGCAATTTGCAAAGCATACATGCAAATATTTCTGGCTCAATCACAGAATCACTAGGCTGGTGGAGGAAGACTCCAGTTCTTGATAGGTTTTACATAAAAATACGATCCCCATGTTATGTAATTAGAAATTCATCAATCAATATAGGAATACACCAGACTATGGTGAAGTGCAAAGAAAAATGAAGAGAGTCAGTGAAGAACAAGCAGCACTGTCCTGAGAAAAAGTCAAAGACAATGTATTTTTGGTGGAGTGCTTGCTTAGAGGCTTGGAGTGGTGAACGGAGCAATTCTCTCCTCTTGCTTTATTCTTACAATGGCCAGAAGAAGGCTTTGTACATCTTACATAAACAAGACTGCACCAAAAAATATTAGTCCACAGTCACTCTAATCTTCTGTTGCAAAGAACTTGCAAGGCTCTATGTATTGACCAGCTTGTTCAGAAGGAAAGGGGTGATACCACACATTGCAGCCGATTACTGCTATCATTCTGTCAGGTTCCTGCCAGCACAGTGTCCTTCAAAAATGAAAACTATTGGGTTTTACCCTTTTGTTAGTGGGAACAACTGCAACGTACATCTGATGTCAGATAGTACAATCCAGTCCCATTTTTAGGACACAGGAAATGCTTAAACCTGCTGAGCCCTACTGGATTCTTACTTTGCTGCATCATACAGCGTACAAAGCTGTGATAAGACAGGCTGCATAGCCTATGTACAAGTTCAAGAACAAACATGCTTACTTTGAAGGACAGTAAAAGTAAAGGAGAAAATCTGAGTATGGGGTGTGAAAGCAACAGTCACAAAAAAAAATCTCTAGCAAAGCTGTGATACACATGCAAGATATTTTATCTTTTTTTCTTAACAGAGGTCATTGTAATACGATGGTAGGCTGACACGCCGTGGTTGGATCATCATCCACAGCACTGTTTGATGACTTAGCACCCAAGCCCCAGGGCCTCACACCTGTTGTATAAAGGCACCTGGGAAGCTGAGGCAGGCAGGGAAGGGCTTCACCTGCCACCATGAGCAGCAACCTGCTCTCATTCCCCTTTATCTTTTAAGGCATTGCTTTCTGCCTGCTGCTGAGTAGGGGATGCTCTGTATCTCGTGTTTCACCTGGCTGACATTTCTGCCCCAGGGATGACAGAGCACGACCCCACCAATATCCTCTGGCTCTGCAGCGTGGCCACCTACTTCCAGAGCTCTGCCACCAGGCTGAGTTCTCTAACCCGGGCACAAACCACAGCCAGGGACCTGAGGAAGGGACCTTGGCAGCTCTGCCTGGCTCCATGCTGCGGCGCGCTGCCAGCACCGGGGCTGACCGCCTCAGCGGCGAGCCGGCGATACCCGAAGAAACGAGCCGAGGAAACAAGAGAACCCTTCCAGTTTATTACGTTTATGTTAAACGACCACTCAAAGAACCATTTCAGTCTGTTATTGTTACGTTTAATGACCACTCCAAGACA
>CM021729.1:20473864-20494572 GCA_011074415.1 Stictonetta naevosa
ATCTAGAAGGCTCTCTCTTTTTTAAAGAGTTCATGTGAGAGCTGTATCATAGAATCCAGTACTGTGGTAGCTAAGAAACGCAAAAGTTGTCCCTAATATGTTCAAATGGACCTAAGCTGCCTGGCAAAATAGATAAAAAAAATAATAATAATCATACTCTAAATTTGTAGAACTTGCAGAGCATATGTTTTCCCCTGTATTTCTACACCTGAAAAAATGTCTATGGCATGTTTATTTTGAAACTGTGGAGAAAATAATAATGAAATACTTTTCTTTTGTAGTGGATCAAAATTTTTAAGCATGCCATTGTGGGATGCATCATTTCACTCTTGTGGTTTTTTGGCCTTACTCTTTGTGGACCACTCAGGTAAATACATATTTACTGTAAACAAGGTTTTGTCTTTTTAAAGTAATTTTTGTGATCTTTTCCTTGTCTTCACCTTTGTTTTTCACTTTATATCTGTCAGCCTGTGTTTCCAGCATTGATTTATTTTTTTAATGGACTTTGTGCTTTTTCCTGTGAGTCTGTTTTACCTGGGAAAAGTTGCATGTAATTTTCTCCAAAACTGTTAATTTTCTTTAGTCATTGTTGGACAAGATGCTAGTGAAATTCTTGACAATGCTGTGAGTGACACAGTAAGGTAACTCATACGGACTGGGGTTTTCGTTGTTACCTTAGTGTCATTTCTGCAACCCTATCTCTGCTGCATGTAACTGTTTGAAATCCATGGCTTGACAGCTAGTGGCAGGAGTTTGTATTACTGTGCCAGGTGACTAGAATTCATTTCCCCATTTATTGCAGGGTACTGTTTTAAGTATGATGTGTTGGAATTTGGTAGCATTGGTGCACATACTCTGCACGAAATCACTTGGGCTCTTTGTTAGTGTTAAGGAATGACTAGCAATAAGAGAATGACAAAAAGCAAACAGTAGCATGTTAGAAAAGTATCTTTCCTTAGACAGAGGGAAAGTAAAGCGTTAAATGATATATTTTATGAAGTTGATGCTTTCTGATGTGTAGAGAGTAAATCATACTTCAGAATAAAACCGTTTCTTTACTGAAAGGATTGTGAAGCATTGGAACAAGGCTGCTCAGGGAAGTAGTAGAGTCACCATCCCTGGAGATACTTAAAAGACATGTGAATGTCGTGCTTAGGGACAGGGTGTAGTGGTAGACTTGGCAGTAGTAGGTTAACAGTTGAGCTTGATGGTCTTAGAGGTCTTTTCCAGCCTGAATGATTCTATCAATAATAGGATTTCTTTAAGAAATACTGTAGTGTGTTTCTGCATACTAGGTCTTCCTAGCATTCTGCCTTCCAGACACAGTCAGTAGCATGGTCCCTGGTAGATTGTAATTGTGCAAGGAACAGCTGAAAATATTGGTAAACCTGACAGTGGTTGTTACTCTCATGTTCTGCCCTGGAAAGCTGTTGATGCAGCTTGTTAGTCAGCCTTCGCTATCTGAAGGAGAAAGTGTGCAAGTCAAAATTTCTTGTTTTCAGTAGTAAAGAGGTTCTGAGGTTGCATAAGCTACCTATTAGATGATCAACACTTCAGTGAACGAGATGTTACACAACAGAACAGGGCCTCTTTTTCAGGGAGCCAGAAACTTTATTTTGAGAATACAAAATGGGAATTGTAATGGGAGTAATTTTTTCATCTTGAGCAAGTTAGTACTTTCTTGCATTACTACAAGGAAGTTACAGTTTAAGGTAGTCCATAAATGTATATTTTTGATCTGTTACTTGACTTATGAAGTTCTTTGTTTTGTGACATATCTAGATGTCACCAGTTAGACCTCTTGCAGATAGAGGCAAATAAATTTGCAGTTATCCTTTTGAGCTAATTAAGCTTGCTGTTAAAATAGCACAATAAATCTCTAACCTCACTGTCAATTAATTTTAGCTGAAATACATGCTGTCAAACTCTTGAAGCAAACTCCTTCTAAATGGACATGGGACCTGAGTGTTTATTTTGCCTTTTTTTTATAGGACATTGCTGCTGTTTGAACACAGTGATGTGGTTGTGCTATCACTCCTTAGTGTCTTGTTCACAAGCTCAGGTGGAGGACCAGCAAAGGTATTTAAATACAAGTATTACTTTACCCAGAACAAACAGTGCTTTAGACCAATTTTCATAGTAGCTGTGTGGGTTTTTTTTACCTTAATTAGTGGTGAAATTATACTACCTGAAATAAGAAATAGGACATCCAGAGAAAAACAGTGGCTGAGGCTGCTTGAGTTCTATGACAGATATCTGAGTTTTTCTGTCTGTGTCTGGAAGAGCACCTTGAGAATGATTTTTGCACTGTAGCATTCTTTGTAAAGGGATTTGGGGTTCAAAACAACAAAAGGACATATATGTATGCCGTGGTCTTGGCCCTCAGGCATTGACAGTAGCAGCACAGTCTTCAGATTCCTGCCTAACCTACTTGGTATCTGTAGCTTTTCACATACTTTATTTTTCTGACAAAAAAAAGTTTAACTGCTTTAATTTGTGTATAAGGCTGCATCTGCTGAATTCTTGTCCCTGTCTTTCATTTAATCAGACCTATACATAAGACATCTTTTGTGTGAGTCCCATCACGCACAATTCAAAAGGTATTGTCAAATCATACCTAATCAGCCCTAAATGGATCGAACTGATTTCAGCATTTAGCAGTCTTTGGTCACTTTCATTCAAAAACAGTGATAGCTCAAGGAAAATACCTGCTGATGTTGTATGCTTGAGGCTAGAGTACTTGCTCTATAAGAAGTCTGGATTTTGACTCAGGCTTTGAATTTCAAAATTGCCTTTTAAGTTCTGTTGGAGTCCCAAAATTGTTCCAAGGTTTTTCTTAGAGTAGCATGACCAGCACAATTATCTTATGATGCTCTACCACACCCACACACCTCCTCAAACTGAGATAGTTTCGGGCATCCAGCATGAAACTGTTCATCAGAAAGATAAATCCTTTCTCCAGCCATTCACTCTAATGGTAAGCTTAGAGCTTACCCTTTGAGAGAGAGGTTCTTTGTGAATCTGTATCTTAGTAGATTACACCTAGCAGTTAAGCCGCACATCTAAGATGGCAGAAACATGGGATTGATAATCATGTCCTTTGAATGTTTCAGCTTTATGAAGGGAACTGTGGTAAAAGGAAGTCATCCAAAAAGATATTGTGATAGCTGTGTTTAACTTCAGAGGACGAATTGTAATAATGGCTTTTAGCTGTAGGTCTCAGTGTTTTGCCAAGATGACGAATACCAAAATTGCAGTTTTAAGTCAGGGTAGACAAGCAGACTTCTCAGGCTGCCGGGAGTTCATAATCACTTCTGTCTCTTTGTCGTGAAAGCACTTGCAGAGCTCTAGCCTTTACCTCCCCTAGGACAAAATTCTACAGTTTTTCAACTAGATCTTGTTTATAGCTCCTTGATACTACACAGAGTATTAACTCATCAGGCTTAAGTAGCTGTGCATTCTGACGGGCAGAAATACACTGTAAAGAAAGCAGCAAACATTTGAAGTTCATAAGATTCAGTGTTCTTGTTTGTTAGAGTGGTGATTTACCCTGAGTTATATAACAAATCTGGAAACTGGAATAAATATGAAATTAGATTGTCACAGTCATCTTGCTCCTGAAATGTTTCTTTCTTCGTGCTTTTCTTACTGAACTAAAGTATGCCTACATTGACTAGGGGGTTGGGAGGGAGAGTTTCTAGAATTTTTAACATTAATCTTTTACGGAATATTATAACTGTTTTTCCTTCCAGACAAGAGGTGCTGCATTTTTCATCATTGCTGTCATCTGCTTACTGCTTTTTGATAATGATGACCTCATGGCTAAAATAGCAGAACATCGTATCCTTTCTTGCTGTGTGTTAAGAGCAAGTGCTTATTACTACTGGAGCAGGGAGAATAGAATGTTAAGTTGCATGCACCAAATTAAATATACTTGTATTTTTCTTGATAGGAATCTTAGCTTACAATAATGTTATAGCATAAGATTTTACTTCACATCTAAATGCTGGTATTTGCAGATGAATGAATGACACTGCTTGTTTTGCCAATAAAATCTGTAGCTGTGTTTTAAGTTCAGTAGTAGTTAAAGGCTGCCTTCCCATTTGCACATATCAGATCACTGAGGATTGCTTCTTTGATCAGCTTTCCTTTTTTAGAAATTCTGTGCATAATGGCTGTAGCCTCAGTGTATGCAGTAAACAATTGGGAGCCTGCCTGGCAGCCTTTCTGTTATATCCAGAAAAATTGTTTTTGTGCTCCTGGAAATGCGTTAGTAGTGACACTTCACCTGCTATTCTGAAGAATGGTGTGAAGTAGCCTGCAGTAGCTCCAGTAACAATGGAGTTTGAACTTCAAATGGAAGTTGACTGACAAGCTTCTGAAGTCACTAACGATGTGAATTTTGAAGTAAGTTTCCAACAGGTCTTCTCAGCATAGCGAAGTCTGCTGGAAAAAGGCATTGTATTGAAGGGTGAGAAGTAACAACACAGTCATATGAATGACAGCAAGGTGAAAGTAACCTTTCTAGAGGAAGGGTGAAAACGTGGAATTACAGATGCAAATGGTATATTCAGAAACAGTATTGATTATTCAATTAAAACTCAGTTAATTCATTGTCAGAGTGCCTTTTAGTAAATAGTTTTCCCAAAAGCTATCCATAGTTCAATATTTGCTGGATTGTGCTTGTCAATTACTCTTAGTTTTCTAAATTTTGTAATCAGTGTCTAATTTCTTAGTTTTCTAGATTTTAGGTATATTTGAACTGAAAAAATACAGATCATGTTTTAGACACATTTTTAATGGATCATAGACACATTTTTATAGATCATGTTTTAGACACATTGCCATTTTAGTGCTTTTAGTAAAAACTGAATTTCAATGCTATTGAGTATATTTTTCTAAGTCTAGTTGCCAAGATTAATGTAAACTCTGTATCATAACAGATATGCATTATTTAACAGTGAATGTGTTCTTGTGTTTTAAACTATTATTAACTATTTTCTGTGGAAATATTTTCATCTTTCATGACTTTTATGTATCTCCCAAACTTGTAACACTTACTTCGTTTACTTCTGTTTCTGTGGTCTTTTGCTACCTCTGCCTGTTCTTGGTGTAAGAAAAAAAATCATCTAATGAAATGCTTCCTTAATTTTGTTTAGCGGAGGGGCATCATGACAGTGCTCTTACCCATGTCCTGTATACAGTCATTGCTTTCCTGGGTGTTGCAGATCACAAGGTAAATTACTTCTTGTATTTTACTAGGGTGATGGGTACTTGAGTTTTGTAGGTAAAAATTTCAGCTGCTCAGAGTTCAGCAAAGCCTGAATCAAAACCAAAAAGTTCAACACTCCCGCTCCAGATTAGAACTAAACCTGCACTATTATTTTTGCATCTTGACCAAGTTTTGGAAATACTAGAAAGAAGCCAAATTAATACGACCCTTTGAAGTTTATGTATGCTTTCAACACTTCTATTGTTTTATAATGGAGGATGGGAAATCAAGTCTTCTGTGATTTGTCTTTCTCCTCTATGCTGTTCACTGCCAATTTGCTGCTGTTGTATGCCAGTTAATGTTATTGAGAGTTTTAAGCTTCAAGTTTTTTTAAAAAAAGTACGCTGTTGTGGATAATGCAACGGTATGATCATGTAAATTGATTGCTTTATAATTTATGTATTATTGCTTTAACTAGAATAACAATCAGAGGGAATATCCCATCTTTGTTTTCAGTTGATAAGGAAAACACGTTAACCTTTTCATGTAAATATGACTTTGTTTGGAGTGAGGTATTAGGCTCATAAGAAATGCTGATGGGATCTCTCTGCCTTCCCAGGGAGGAGTACTGCTTCTGGTACTGGCATTGTGTTGTAAGGTTGGTTTTCACATGGCTTCCCGAAAGCTTTCCGTAGATGTGGGTGGAGCCAAACGCCTTCAAGCTTTGTCTCATCTTGTTTCTGTCCTTCTATTGTGCCCATGGGTCATCGTCCTCTCTCTGACAACAGAGGTAAGATATCAGCTACACATTGGCAAAAATGAATCATTTTTTGTAATGCTTCCGTTTGTGAAATGCAACTTAAAGGTGTTTTAAAGGAAAAACTTAAAACTACAAAATTTGCCATCTGTATTTTTGTAGAAATCTGTGGTTGAGGTTGTTCCTTTATATTTTGATGTGCATCTTCATACGATACCTTAATTTTCTCTTTTACATAATAACATTATTTTATCTTTCTAGCTTCAAATGTATCCTGGATTCTTTTACTAACATTACACAAGGATTAATTACTATAAATACATGTTTTGTTTTATTTTTTCATGAGGAGTATATATTGTAATTTAAAAGAGATGTTCGTTATGACTTCCTGCTTAGATTAGGATAATTGAACAATGCAAACATGGCATTGCACATAGGATTGCTTTTAAGCAGAGGAAGGTATTTTAAATAAGCTACACAGGTGCTTTTATGTCTTTCTGTAGCTTGAATGTTGGTGTTATATGATCAATTGAAAATATAAAAGAACTGATGGATTGCTAAAAACACTTGAAAATGAACTGGATTTAATGCTGTATGTACAAACGTATCTAATGGTGAACAATCCTGTTTGAAATGTGTTTATTTTCATTGCAGAGTAAAGTAGAATCTTGGTCTTCTCTCATCATGCCTTTCATAACAGTCATCTTTTTTGTTGTGATCTTGGATTTCTACGTGGAGTCCATATGCTCTGTCAAGATGGAAGCTTCCAAGAGTGCTCGATACGGATCCTTTCTTATTTTTATAAGTGCACTGCTTTTTGGCAACTTTTGGACACATCCAATAACAGACCAACTTCGAGCTATGAACAAACCACCACACCATGAAAGCACAGAGCATGTTCTTTCTGGAGGAGTGGTAGTGAGTGCTGTTTTCTTCATTTTATGTACGTATTTATATTTCTCTTTTAATGTATCTATTATCCATGTTACTCAGAAGCCAGTAAGAAAATAGCTATGTGCAAAATGGTTTTGAATGAGCTTTTTATGGATTCCTTTGAATAAAAAGAGCCTGCAATGTTGTACCTTTACTATACAAACAAAAAACGCAATTCCTGTTTTGTTGTGGAAGTGATGATCTGATCCTACATACCAGTGAAGTGTAATGGTGAACTTTAAGATTAAGCTGGCAATCACTTTGCTGCCTTAAAATTTCATGTAAGCTTTGATTGATGATAAAACGCATTGTTTCTAAGCTTCACATCTATTTCATAAAACCAAAAACATCAATACTTTCTTTGCAGCTGCCAATATCCTGTCATCCCCCTCCAGGAAAGGGCAGAAGGGCACCCTTATTGGCTATTCCCCTGAAGGCACTCCTCTGTATAACTTCATGGGTGATGCAATACAGCAAAGCTCTCAGTCATTACCCCGGTTTATTAAAGAGTCACTGAAACAGATCCTTGAAGAGTATGATTCTAGGCAAATCTTCTATTTTTTGTGTCTAAATCTGGTAAGTCATCTTGCGTTGTTTTTTTTTTCTATCTCCGTTTTACAGTATTAAGAGTTAATTTTTAAACACTTCCCATGATTGGTTGTTTTTTTTGTTTTTAATGGCCCTATATACGGTATTTTCATTAGATAGAATCTTAAAGTAGAAGATTTTTGTGCTAATCTTGTAGTAAGTGGCAGGTTACATTGATGCTTTGTCACATAGGAGCAGTGGCTCTATGTGTAACTGTTGGACCAGTAAGTAAAAACAGGTGTAATAGTAAGAAGGGCTGGGTCCTGCTCCAGATGGAGGTATCACAATGTTACCAGCAGACAAGCTGAAACTAATAAGGCCTTCATGGCTGGGAATGGCAAAATAGTGAAGAGTGTGGGGTAGAGTAATGTCATTTTGGACCAAACAGTTTTCATTTCTAGCTTATTTATCATGAGTAGGAAAAGGTCATGAAGTAGGCATGAATCTTTCATCTGCACAGATCTCTGTTCCTTCTTTGGCAGTTACCAATAAAATAGGGAAAAATCTGAAGTATCCATTACAACTTCAAGAAGTTCCATTATGAAATTTAAGAGACAGGAAAGGAAGTCTGTAGGCAGACCAGTTAATAAGAATAGTAAATTATACAAGGAAAATGTTTGTATTAAAAATGTTCCTTTGTGTACCCTTCTCAAAACTAATTCCTAAGATTTAAGCAGCCAACTAACTAATCAGTGAAGAAATTTTTTACACAGCAGGATACTAGGATGTAATTAGGAATAGTTTCAGCAGCGTTTTTTAATAAAATTGATTTTTTTGAATTCTTCTCTCTAATTTGGAATCTGGAGCAGAACTGATAGCAGTTAATTTCATCAATTATTGACATTTGTAAATGGCTACTCATTTCAGCCACCCTGATGCTGATACTTGATTCTTCAGAGTACTCAAACTAGCCTAACATGAAGAACAACTGCCTTCCTTTAGATATTTATTTAGAAGTTGTCAGGTTATATGCCTTATATATTGCACACACACATATAAAATGAAACAGGTGTTTATAGGAGGTTTGGATTCAGATCACAGAATCCCAGAGTGGTTGAGGTTGGTAGGGCCCTCTGGAGGCCAGCTGGTCCAACCTCCCTCCTCAAGCAGGGACACCCAGAGCAGGTTGCACAGGACCACATCCCAGGTGGCTTTTGAAGGTCCAAGAGGGGAGACTCCACAACATCTCTGGCCAACCAGTGCCACTGCTCCATCACCTGCACAGTTTAAAAGTTTTCCCTTATAATTAGACAGAGTGTTGGAACGTTTTTTTCTAGTTTAATTGAACTTTTTTATTTGTCAGTGATTTACAATGACTCTTAAAAAATGAGTCCATAAGTGGCTGACTTGAAGCTACCATGAAAGTTCAATAGCTACACACATCCTGACTACGCATTTTTATAGACAATATGAAACGCTTATAAACAGCATTGCTTTCTACACTCAAGATACATCAGATCAAAGTAGTTGCACTGTTTTATGACAGTGCTTAAAATTTTGCACTTAAAATAATGCATAGTATTAGTTTAAAATTCTAAATGAAAACATAGATTTCCTTATTTACTCGTGTATCTAAGGCTTTACGGGAGGGTTGGTGCAAGAGTATTTCTTTGTAGACTTGGAATATATCACCTGTTTTTCTTTGATTGGAGAATGAAGAAGATGGTCTGGAAATATTTGGAACTGTACATTTTGAAAACTTGCAGGCATACTATGAAAAGAGTTTCTGGCTGGCTTCCAAGACATTAAATTACAATTTAATCTTCATGGAAAAATTCAAACTATTCTTCATTTTAGGCTTTCACTTTTGTGGAGCTTTTTTATGGAGTATGGACCAATAGCCTTGGTCTTATATCTGATGGATTTCACATGCTTTTTGATTGCTCTGCACTAGTGATGGGGCTTTTTGCGGCACTGATGACAAGGTGGAAAGCAACTCGCATATTTTCCTACGGGTATGTATATTAACTTATTTAATGACTACATGAAAATTATTCTACTTGCTCATTTTCAAAATGTCCTACTACAACAGTATGTTCAGGATGTTTTTAATTGTATGCACTTCTCTGGTTTTGGGTTGTTTTTTTTTTTGCTGTCATTTCTATTGTACTCCTGGTCGTGTCATTCCACTCCTATCCCAGCCTAAAAGTGTGTGAAATTTCATTAGTGTTAATCTCTACAAATAAATCTTTATCACTGTGAATATTATTTAGTAATTGTTTCACTGTATTTATGTATGTATTTCCTAACAAAAATATGTTGAAAGTTGATGTTCATATGGGGATTTCACTTCCATTGACATAAGTAAAAATTGTGTGAAGCCATTTAGCAGCTTGAAATCCTATGTATGTAGCATATATTAAAAAATATTTGTGTTATTAAAATCCTTCTATTGGTACGTGGACAGTTGTGAACTAGCCACCGATTGGTCAGAAATAAATAGCTAAGCTAAAATCAGCTAAGGCTTGATTTTGTGGCATTGAGAGAAAAAAAAAACACCTCAAAGTTGTATTAGATGTGTTACAACTTTGTTTGTTATTATTTTGAAATTTGTTCAGGATACTCCTTCTTTGCTCTCAGATGTACTTATGTTGGCTTTCAGATATGGACGTGTAGAAATTCTCTCCGGTTTTATTAATGGCCTCTTCCTGATGGTAATTGCCTTCTTTGTCTTCATGGAATCTGTGGCCAGACTGGTAGATCCGCCAGACATAGACACAAATATGCTAACTGTAAGTTTTGTGATTACATTTGAGTATTGTTTTGCAGTTGATGGTCCATTTATGTTCATCTTTAATATTTTAAAAAAGAGAGACTAAAGTTGCATACTCAAGATCTAAATTATGACTTGACCCTTTAATGCATAATTCCAATTTTGTAATTCATAACACATCTAAATCTAAAATATGGAGATATATAGAAGTGAATATAATTTAATTATAAAAGTTAAATTGATTTTTTTTCAGAGCTGTCACAACTCTAATCTATTAGATAGTTGTCTTTCCGTGACAAAAGATACTAAGGAAATAATCTTTACAAGACTAAATTTGGTTCTGCTGCTTATGAAAACAGTGTCAGTTATTACAAAAAAAATACATGTTTATCTTTGAGAAATCTCAAAAATCATCAGAATTCATTGTGTTGCTGTTGGAATAAATTCACTATGTGTTGCTGTTGGAATAAGCAATCATGGAGCTGTTGAGGAACTAAGTTAACTAACAGCATCTGTGTTTCACTGCTTTCCAAAGCTGCTTCAAGGTCTCCTCATTTAGGTTTTCAGGCTTTCATTGTTTTCTTCCAAAATGTGATAGTATATTTTTCTTGAAACTAAATTTTCTAGGTCATGGAATATTGTGAGTCCAAGCCTTCACTTATCAAATTTGTAGTTTGACTTGTTTTCTGAATTCACGTGTGTGTCATTCAGAAAACAGTGTGTTTTCACAAGGTGTGTGTGAATTTGACCTAAATAAAAAATGAATTTTTAGTAGGTAAAATTAGAGGCATGCATTGCTGGAGTCAAGGCCCAATTTTTATTTTTTTCTTTTGTCTTTCTAATCTTCAATGTTTGTCCCATTTTCACTACCAATTTTTCTGCTTGGAGGTGGGGAGGGCGTTACCCTATGTACATGAGTCCTATTTGCATAACCAAGGAGAGATCTGATAGCCTCCAGGCAGGACTTGTTTAACTCCTGTATTAGCTGGAATTACAGAAATTTTTTTCAAGAGAAGTATAGAAAAATATTCAGATGGATAAAAAGCACAACTGAAACAGTAATGCAGTAATTGCATTAACTACTACTTCAGTTAACTACAATTTTAGATGAGTGTACGTGTCCTAAATATTCTTACGCTTTTTTTTTTGCCAATGAATGGCAGCAGAGCAAAGCTTGCAGCCAAGCCACATTCTCTTTTTGGAAGTAAATGAAAACAATCCCTTCCTCGTTGTGATTTTTGGATGTTAGGCTTTGCATTTTGGTGGTAGTTGTTGGGTGGGATTTCAGGGGAGAATAGGGGGAATTGGAAAATAAAAATCCTTTGAAACCAACTTGTATACTGACATTTTGCTGATGAGGAGCCCACACTGGAATAATCATTCCGTTGATGTTAATGCCTCCAGGTTCTTCTTAGTCTAGGTGTACAGTGTTTCTGATTACCATGTTCTAGAAAAGAAACCTGAACACCTAGCAAGATGTAGTGATGTTAAAGACTTCTTTCCCTCTCACAGCCAGTCTCTGTTGGAGGGCTGATCGTAAACCTTGTTGGTATCTGTGCCTTTAGCCACGCGCATTCCCATGGGGCTTCTCGCGGAGGCTGTCATTCACACGATCACAGCCATTCTCACCACGGGCATGGCCACGGCCACAGCCACGGGCACGGCCATTCCCACAGTGACCACGGGCACAGCCATGGACATTCCCACGGGTCTTCTGGAGGAGGCATGAACACCAACATGAGAGGCAAGTATGCACTGTTAAACCATAAGTGACATAGGTGTTCTCCAGCAGAATTTAAAGATTTTCATAATCAAACCCAGTACTACATACCATCCCTAAAATATTCCTCCAGAAGTGATTTGGCAATCATTTAATTTGGTGTACATGAATTTCTCATAAGTGAGTTTGACTTGAAGAAACGTAACTTGAATCATTTCTTCACACAGCTCTCTCAGATGTTGGTAATACCCAGGGACAAATAAAAAGCATTAATCTGCAGTCTTAATAACTAGTCAAAGTTTTTATTTCAGAGTTCCATCTCAAAATGCAAGTAGAAGGTCTCTGTCTATTAAGTTACTGCCATACTTCGATGTGTCATGTTACAGCTGGTTGTAAATCACTGGGCGGAAGGGATAAAGAAGCAGGAAGAGCAAATGCAGACCAGGAATCTGGGATGTGAAGCAATATGCTTCTATTTGTATTTGAGAAGATAAAGTGGTAAAGGTGAAATTTTCTTTTCCAAATCTAAAATTGGAAGCTGATGACAGCAGTGTATTTAAAACTGCAGAATAGCTGCTGCTTAGAATCTTCTTCCTTTCTAGTGAGAAGGTAGTTCTATACCAACTGTTCCACTTACAAAAATCTGTAAAGGAATGGGCTTTTGTGTAAACTTGCCAGAGCACCAGCATTTTAGCTGAGATTGTTATTTCATCAGTTATTTTACATCAGTCATAGTTTAGTTGACTCTTCCATTGACAGATATTTTTGTGAAGTCTGCCCATACTCATTCTTCCAAATCCTTGTAGTTAATAAGCACTAGTTTTACAAATGGTTAAAAAAATATTGTTTCTATACCATTTGAGTGTACACTGGAAATTATTCCCACAATCAATGCAATATAAAGGATTATTCTTATTATTTTTAAGTAGACAATATTACAAAATGTGAACAGTTAGCCTACAATAAACAATTGATAACTATCAATACTAGCACGCCTGTGCATTTGCAGTGATCTTTTTTCTTCTGTCTAGGGTCAGTGTGCACTGATTCCTCTAGAGGGAGTAAAATGATGATGCTGTATAGTAACAATCCCACTAACAATATAAACCTGCATTTACATTTTGTTTAATTTGTAAAAGTCTGCCTGGATTATTGTACTGTAGAGTGAAAATGTAGTGTTTTTAACATTGATTTGTGATTAAACATTAGGAAAACTAAATGTTTTGTTTCATTTTTTAGTAGTTTAGGCAGATAGTTACCTTCTCCTACCTTAAGGGATACTAATACAGTAAAACCTGCTGTGTTACCACTAATGAGCATATATGTACATTTTAAGTACTAATGTTCAACTTAATCATTCAGTGTATTTTGTTTTCAGGTGTGTTTCTGCATGTGTTAGCAGACACTCTTGGCAGTGTTGGTGTTATCGTGTCCACAATATTTATTCAACAATTTGGATGGCTGATAGCTGATCCGCTCTGCTCTCTTTTTATTGCCACATTGATTTTTCTCAGTGTTATCCCACTATTGAAAGACGCCTGTCAAGTGCTTTTGTTGAGGATACCTCCGGAACAGGAGAAAGACCTGCATGCTGCTTTAGAAAAGGTCAGAACTAAAATTCAAAATGCTTTCATATACAAACATGTGAAGCTGTGCCTGCCCTTAATAATCAGTAAACTCAAGCAGTTCAGCCTGACAGCTTCTGTTGTCCAAAGACAACTTTATATCTCAATATGTTTCAAATCTACATGGCAGAGATGTGACAGGACTAAGAGTTCTACTGATTAAAGATGTTTTGTAACTAAAAAAATTATCAAAATGAGTTTTATTCATTGGCACCATATATTGTTTTTTGCTTTTATGGGTAGCATATGATTTCAGATAAGTATGGCAGCAGTGTAAGAAAGGTAACTTAATGCTAAGAAAGTAACAGCAATTCCCAAAATGGGAGAGCTGATGTGTACAATTCAGGTTATAGGATTTTATCTTGAGCCTGTGATAGGTTTTCTTAGTTGTCCCATACCACGAAGGACATGCTGGTTCAGAGTAGGTAAGATGGGAAAAGTAATGCTGTTTTTGCTAATTAACTTCCTCACTAATGCATTCTCCTCCTGCCTGCCACGCTAAGGTATCTACTTTGAAGCAGTACTTGGTCTTCACTGCTGGCTCAGTATCTGCCCAAAATCACACTGTAGATTACAGCGTGGAAGACTCCTTGGTGTCAGAGAACTACTTATGGAATCCTGAGGATGCCATCAGCTAGAGGTGGAAGGGAAGACTATCCTAAAGTTTCTTTGTTTGTCAATACAGGGAGAGATGTGTTCTTGTCTGTGTGAAAAATGAAAGAGCATGTGGAAATTGGTTAG
Organism: Stictonetta naevosa; assembly: GCA_011074415.1. Taxonomy (NCBI): domain Eukaryota; kingdom Metazoa; phylum Chordata; class Aves; order Anseriformes; family Anatidae; genus Stictonetta; species Stictonetta naevosa. The sequence goes on from CM021729.1 coordinate 20,488,154, forward strand.
GAAAGGCTTGTGTCACAAAAGGATAGTGAGGTGCAGGTTGGAATGTTACCTTTTGAGTAGGGAAGACAAAGTAGTTTTTTGAGACTGAGGAGAAAGGTACTTTCTGCAAACAGTTGAAGAGCAAGTAATTAAATGGCAGCAAAAACATTTAAAAATTGCATAAATATCAGCTGATACAGTTGTTGTGGGTTGGCTGCAGCCAGATAGCTACACAGCTACTTGCTTACATTCCCCTACAACCACTGCCACCCTTAGTGGTACAGGGGAGAGAAAAGGAAGAGCAAAACCAAGAAAACTCACGGATCTATGTAAAGATATATAAAGGAAGTTGTACAGGTGCAGGAAAGGGTAGTGGCAGGGAGGAAAGCAAGGGACACGAAGGAAATCACTCATCTCCCACAAGCAGACCAATGCCCAGGCAGTCTCTAAGCAGCAGCCACCTTGGAAGCCAATATCCTCCTTCTTCCCCTGCCCAAGTTTTTACTGCTGAGAACTCCCCTCGGGCCAGCTTGGGCCAGCTGTCCCTGCTGTGTCTGTTCCCAGCTTCTGGCCTAGCCCCAGCCAATTTGCTGGACTAGGGACAGAGAAAGCCTCGACAGTGTGCAAGCACTGCTCACCAAGCGTGGAAACACCGGTATGTTATCAATACTATCTTGGCCACAAATCCAAAATAGAGCATTGTGCAGGTGTCTGTGAAGAAAATTAATTCCATCTCAGCCAGACCCAGTGCAAAGATCAATTTCAAAAAATGAGGAATTAGGGGAGTATGTTTCTGCGCAACGTACAGCTATGATAGCTGCCTATCCTGGATAGTGTGGTAACAGATGCCCTAGATATGATGAAAAGGCCAGGCCAAAGTTGGTCTGTCTGTTGGTGTTATTGTGACCTGAAGTTTTTTTCTCATCCAATTTAGCATGATACTCTGCAGGGTTTTCATTTAATTTGACTTCCAACCTCTTGACAGTAGCAAGGTGGCCTTTAAGTGCTAATTTATTTCTGTGTGTGACTTGGCTGGAAAGCTGCTCTGCTACAAAGCTTTGTTTCCAGCTGAAATATTTGCTATCAGTACACATGTACATGCACAAGTTTAAAATGTGTTCTTAAGAGTAATTGTTGCTAATGTAATTTTTTTACAGATTCAAAAAATAGATGGGGTCATATCCTACAGAGATCCTCATTTCTGGTGTCACTCTGCAAGTGTTGTGGCAGGTACAATACATGTGCAAGTAGTATCAGATGTGATGGAACAACGAATTGTACAGCAGGTAAGGTGCAAGATTTCTAGACCATATCTCTTAATTTCTTACTCTGTATCCCTATTTCAGTCATAGAATGAAGTCCGAAGCTACAGTTTTTGATCATTTTTGTAAGCTATGAGTTAACGTTTCAGAGCTGGTCTCTAATAATTCCAGCTTGGAATTATGTGATTGCCCTAAAAGGGTCACCTGCTATAACTTCTAAACAAAAAAAAAAAAAGAGAGAAAACATTGATAGTGAAATTATATCTACTGTGAGAAAAGGAGGAGGAAATTAGGTTATTTCCATGTTTCAAAACAGGCACTGAGAACTAGGGGGATGTGAGTGCTATTCATGGGATTGTTACTTGCTTACTAATATCGTCAGCCTTGGTTTTTTCCTTCTCAAATATCTTCAAAAGGTGTTTATTTCCTTAATGCAAGGCACTGAGAAGTACCCGTTACGCAGAAATCACAAAGCTGTACTCTACAAAGCAGGTCTTCACTTTTCTGGGAAATTGAAATTCTTTATGATAATTTATTTTTAATATGCAATTATTTCACATTGAGAATAGTGTAAGTTATTGTTAGATGCATATAAAATGTTGTAATACTAATGTTAGTCATGCTGTTTTATTCAGGTTACAGCAATTCTGAAAGATGCTGGGGTAAACAACCTAACTGTCCAAGTAGAGAAGGAAGCTTATTTTCAGCACATGTCCGGCCTCAGTACAGGATTTCAAGACGTCCTTGCAATGACTCAACAATTGGAATCCATGAAATACTACAAAGATGGCACTTACATCATGTGACATAAAGTTATGTTATTTGAAGGGTAAATGGTGAAGCTGTAGGATTCCATATCTGTATTATTTTTGTCAGGAGATCTTGCACATACCTGTACAGAAACAAATGTACTATATATTTGATTTTTGTAAGCATTGTATCTTTATTAAGATCCGATCAAGATGCTTTTATAAAGGAAATTAGGACTAGAATATTTGCTGTATATGTGAGAATAATGGAAATTTTAAATACTGTACATGATGTTTATTAAACAAGAATCTTGCCACTTGTGGATGAGCATGGATATATTGCATACTTTTCTCTTAAGTATGGCACATCATGATTGTAAATTTGTCAGCAGGGGGAAATGGACATAGTTTACATTGAAATATAAACAAAATGAACTTAAAAATATTTGTCTTCCAAAAGTAGTTGGAAGACTGAATACAAAATGTTCACATATTTATTATGGGGAGTAAAAACTAAGCTGAATACAAAGTCAAGTTTTTGCAGAGTTTGTTAGGTAATAAATATACAGTTTTTATGTTTTGTCTCTGCTTTTAACACTGATTTCTAAACTTTATTTTACTGCATCAGGGCAAATAGTTGTTGCCATTTTAAATTTGTACCAAATTATTTTTTAAGGAGAGAAATCCACTTTAGCAGTGAGAAACAGGGAGAAAAAAAATTGCAGACACTTTCATTTCCTGGGAAGACTAAGAAACTAAAAATCCCTCTGTACTTTTTTTTTTGTACTTTTTGTATAAGTAACTGCAAACACAGTAGTTTGAAGCTTAAATTCATCCAGGAGCATCCTGGATGCTCAAACTCAGCTAAGCTTTTACCTCTTTAAGATAATTTTTTTCAGTCATTTACTTGATTTTTATAGAATAACTACTTGGATGGACTTCATATTTGTATATTTTTTTTGCGATCACTAATACTAAATATTCCATAGCTTTCATTGGTGCCAAAAGTCTATTTTACATTGGAAATTGATAGACCAGGAAGAGCAGCTGAGTGACCTGGCAGGTGAAATGTTTGCTACATATGGCTCACTTTACAGCTAAGGAGCTGTTCAGTTGCTTTTTCTTCCTTGACTTTTGTTCAAGATAATTTGTTGTGACTGAATATTTAGCTTGGCAGAAGGAAAAGATACTTCCATTCTGGATAAGTAACAGGGGCATGCTTGAGCTATTGGATTTAAAAAGAAAAAAAGGTGTTAAAATTATACCATAATACAGTTACAGGTGTATTGTAGCTAATTATACCATTATATGTTACTCAAGGAAGGAGTCTAGGTTTAGAGTGCTAAACTGTGGCAGTCTGCGACTTGTCAAGCTAATGAAACAAACTATAAACACAGACTTGGTGATTGAAAAGAGAAGAGGTATGGTTAAGAAAGAATTAATGCATGTTATGGTTAAGAAAGAATTAATGCATGTTATAAACCTAATACTGTGGAGAAAACAAAACTGTCTTTAGGGAAAACCTGCTAACAGCAGTAATACATGTGTTTGGAGGTGCTTACCCTTACATCTGTCTGTCTTCCTTTGCCCCCTTTTCTAGTCTGAAAACCCTTAACAATTTTCCTTGAAATTCAGCAACCAATTCAGTGGTTAGCAAGGGCAAGTACATCTTTCATTGTTCTGCATATCATAGCCATCTTACTTTATGTTGCTTTTCAGTTCTAGGTATTTAGGTAACTGAGAGTCAAAACAAAGAATTCAATGGATGTTAGTAGAATTTGAGGCTGGTTTGTTTAGAATTTACTGGATTAGATTTAACAGCAGTGCAGCAGTCTGAAATGTCCTTGAGCAACAACTCTGCTTTTCTTGTCATCAGACTGTTGATAGAGATGGTAATGTTTCTTCTTTACTTTCTGAACAAGTTTGCATTCTGTTCTCTCCCACTAGTGCTGTATTGAAAAACAACACCTGCAGCATGGGGCTGACTTGAAAAACTGTTCTCGGGAAGTTCCATTGCTTTTGTATTGGTTTGTGTAGTCCATGATCGACCTTAAGTCGCTTATTTCTCACAGTAGCACTTCAGCAACAGCAAAATTCTCAAAAATTGATCTGTTTTTCCTAATTCATGCCTTTTGCAGCAGTTTTCTCACCTTCCCTCCTTCTCCACAAGGCTCAGGGCAGTTGAAGAACTGTGCTGCAATTGTACTTGCTCCATAACAGAACAAGTGATTTTCTGGTTTTGAAAACAGTTTTCAAACAAAAAGCTTCTGTAAATACTTAGATTTGCCACTCTTACTTGAAGTGATTGTACTGGTGCTGGCAGTATTTTACCAAACTGAGCAATAGCCAGTATTGATAGATAAAAAGGGTTGTCCATTTTTCCTTTTTTGTTTGTTTTGTCTTGTTTTGTTTTAATTCAAGTTAGCTTAACATAATTAGGAAAGCCTTCATGGAGCCTTCGTGGTTGTCACGATTTTATCTTAGCAAATGCTGATTTCCCACTTCAGCTGCTAGCAACAGGACCCAAAACACATTAAGGTGGATGGGAGCATCTTAGATGGTCATGCTCTGGCAGTGAGGTTCAGCTCTTACACGAATATTTAACAGGTAATTGCAAACCTGCATCTTAACAGGCATACAACAGTGTTTCATGTTTTACCCAACCACACATACATGTATGCTCTATTTCCTGGGTACCCCGACATTAAAACAATAACCATTGTCCATTTTAAATTAGTTTAATGAGAGCTCTTATTTGGCAGTAATCGTCCAAAGAAATGGCTCAGGCTTTCCCACAACATCTGAGAGAAGTGTGGTGAGAGTACGGGTCAATTGATTTATATTCTCCTAAGGGTACAGTGTGGAAGTTCTTATCCTAGTCATTTGATTTGCGTGCGGAAGGTTGCCATGAAACGCTTTTGAAGATTAAGCTGATTTAAAACAAACTGCAGCTGCATATTGTACATTAGAGAGCAAGCAATATATGTATGTAAAGAGGAATTATTTTTTTTTTTATTCAATAATGTTTTAATTTCATGTAGCGCATCTCTTCTCGTTAAAAGTTTGAGATGGAAACAGGACATGCTTTTAAAAGCCTGTAATAGTGTCGTCGTAGCCCCCACCTCGAGCTGTCGGTGCAGGAGCTGATTTCAGGTAGGGAGTTTGAGAATATGCTTTAAATGTTAATTTATTTGGGAAATGTTCATTTGTTTGGATGGGGAGGGGGCATCTGCACTGACTGCACTGTGTTTTGGGTGTGCAAGGCCTTTGGATCTCAGCCTCATCCGAGTGGTCCTGTGTTACGCAGATGATTACCTGCAGCTGAGCTAATTACAAGACGGGAACTGTGCACGAAACGTGCCTTTCAGTTGGTTTTTCTCTGGGAACAGGACCCGAGGGAACGGCACGGAGCTGGGACGGGAGGGTCAGGCTGGGGGTTAGGGAAAGGCTCTGCACCCAGAGGGTGGTCGGGCACTGGGACAGGCTGCCCAGGGACCGTCCCCCTGAGGTGATGATTCCGGGGTGTTTCCGCGCGGAGCCCCCCGCGGCACCCGAGTCCCCTCACGGGCCCGCCGTTTCCCCGTCCCCTCAGCGCCCCCTGCCGCCCGCACCACCCCCCTGCGCTCCGCCGGTCGCCAAGGCAACTCCCTGCAGCCGGCCCAGGGGCAGCCAATGGGCGTGCAGCGGGCGACCAATGAGCGGCGGCCGGGAGGTTTAAAAGGCGGCGGCGGCACCACACCGGCCTGTCGCTCCGCTTCCCAACAGCTCCTTTCTGCTCCGCTCCTCGCAGCTCCGCTCCGCTCCTCGCTTCACCTCACAGCGCCGCTCCTCTGCTCCGCTTCGCTCTGCTGTGCCAACCAGCGCTACCGGGGCCGTGCCGACCAGAGTGAGTGCCGCCTCTCAGATGCCGACGAGCTTGCCGGTGCTGGCCGCCTCCCTGTGCCCCGCCGCCCGGCACTGCAACCGGCCTGCGCCCGGCGGCCCGGGGAAGAGCAGCGCGCCCGCCGCTAAGGGGAGGAAGCCGGGGCTGCCGCCCCGCACCGCCCTGCGGGACATCGGCAACCGCGTCGCCGAGCCCCCGCCGCCGACCGCCCCCAGAAAGCTGCTGAGTGCTTACGGCAAGGGGCCGGGCGCCGCCGGGACAGCTGTCACCACCGCCGCTCAGCTCGTGCCGGAGCCGAAGGTGAGGAGGTCGCTGAAGGCAGCCGCCAAGAAGAGTGCGCCACCGACACCATTGCCGGAGCCCCTGCAGGTACTGCCCCAGAGCGGGCTCAGCCCGGCCGCCGCCTCCACCGAGCTCAAACGGCGGCTGTGAGCTGCTGTGGGGCCGCCGAGTGGCGGCGGGGCTTGCCCTGATGCCCTCTGATCTGGGGGGGGGGGGGGCGCGCCCCGGCGGGGGGGGGGGGGGGGGGGGGGGGGGGGGGGGGGG
>CM021729.1:20509398-20538350 GCA_011074415.1 Stictonetta naevosa
GACGGTTGGGGGGGCGGTGACGGTGGGGGGCGGTGACGGTGGGGGGCGGTGACGGTTGGGTCTCTACGCGGCGCAGGCGCGGGCGGTGACGCGAGGAGGCGGAGCTGGGGCCTGGGCAACGTTGCCAGGGGCGGGTCCCGGCGGCGGCGGCGGGCCGGAAGCGTGGCGGTGTTAAAGGCCCGCGGCCGCCGGTCGGCCGCTCTCATCTCGCGTGTCCACGCTTCCCTCACGTCTCCCTGGCGGCGGCCATGGACGCGCGGGCACGGGCCAAGCGCTACGAGAAGCTCGACTTCCTCGGGGAGGGGCAGGTGAGCGGCCCGGTCCCGGTGCCCCGGGGTAGGCCCCGTCCCGGCCGTCACGCATGTCTCACCCTGTTTCTTTTCTCTCTTCGCAGTTCGCCACGGTATACAAAGCGAGGGATAAGAACACCAACCAGATCGTGGCAATCAAAAAGGTGAGTGTCGGCGCGCCTCCCTCCCCGCGCCATGGCTATCTTATTTTAGTTCTTTATTTTTTGGTCCCTTAATGGCTAGTGGAGCACTCACTTGTATTTGTAGCGTTTTCTCTAAGTAATCCGCTTCAGCTGCCTTTATTACATCTTTTTTTACAAGAAGAAAGGTTACCTTCAGTCCTACTAGATTTGAGTTTCAGAAGCCTGCAGCTTGAAATTATTTGTTACACATTAAAACCAAATAAAGCACACACTTCTGAATTTAAGGCTTTGTTAGCCCCCAATAAAAGCTTGCTACTTAAATCTTTCTGCCTGCTGTTCATTATTTCATTCAGTCCAGGAATGTTACTCCTGGTTAACTTTAGATAGCAGTTTTTTGGCAGAATCTGGCAAAAGCATTGTCATATCTGCAGCTTAGCTATTTAAATACAAACATTGAAAATGCTGTCGTTGTCATAAAGTGTTTCATTTCGTGCTATCTGAAGAAATTATGGGAACTTTTTGTATTAGAAAGAGGCGATTAGCAGTGCTTTGTGAGGGACAAAACTAAGTTATGGTGCTGTGGTTAGATAAGAGCCCAGGTTTACTTAGGCAAGTTGAACCATATCAACAAGTAATTATGTTTCATACACTAGTCCATTTTAGTGTTACAACATTGTTCTTGCAGGACAGCTAATAGCAGCAGCTGTTGCAGAAAGTATTCCTGCTTGCTTGTATTGTACCTTCTTATTTTTATCATCTGGAAATATCAGTACTTGAAAGTTCAGCAAATGCTCAAGACAGAATGATTCTAGTAAAATTAGTGTTCTCTGTGTACTTGGGCTGGGTCTAAGGCCTTCTGAGAAGGCTGACAGTTCCTTGGCCTCACTTCTGCCAGGGGCGGGGCTTGGTACTTGTATAATAAAGCTTTTTCAGGACAAAGCATTCTGTGCTGCCAGTTTGTAACGTGTCTGTTTTCAGCCATCATGAATGTCTCTCAACTTTCATAAAAGCTAATGCTGTAGAATCAATTATCTTTTTAAGAAAAAAATGCCTAGTTGGTAAAGCACTTCCTGGTACTAAAATTCATTCTGTTTTGGAGAAATAACAATAAAGAATGTACCCTAACTGTTGGCACAGATGACTTAACCTTATATAATATGAAACGTTTCTTTTCAGATTAAACTTGGGAATAGATCAGAAGCTAAAGATGGTAAGTGTTAAAACAAGTTCATGTTGCATGTCTTTGTTTCTGCAAACTGGTGGGTTAATTTATCAGACTGTAGCTTGGCTGAGGAAAAGCAAGCTTTACTCCTTCAGTGTAAGGCTTAATTTTATTATTTTAAAACAAAACCAAAGCTTGGTATAATCTGAAAAAGTTGATTTTTTTTTCCAAGCTTGTTCAAGAACATGATAATCCAAATCTTCTGATTGTCATGATATATTTGCTATGAAAAAAAATATACATCCACCTTTATTTAGGCTTCAGCAGTCAACGTAACTATAGCGATGTACTTGGCATTTAACAAGTAGATGAGTGGTGAGGATGTGGACTGTAATAGTAAATCATCAGTGAATAACAGAGTGAGAGGTTTCTTTGAAGCTTGAAATAAAATTTTTAATTTTGTTCTCTCATCTTTTTTTGTCAATGTAGGAATCAACAGGACAGCCCTCAGGGAGATAAAGTTGTTACAGGAGCTAAGCCATACAAATATTATTGGTGTAAGTAAAATGAATGCTACTTGTAGAATTGGTCCCCAAATACTGTTGGTACAGTTTCAAAACAAATTCAGAATTATTTGGGTCATGGAGGTGCTACTTAATTTTATCATAGCTGTTTGTCACCTGAAATGAGCAGTCAAACAGTTGCTATGGAAGAACACTTATTTCAGTAACAAAGTCTTTTATTTTGAACTCCTATTACTGTTTCCACGAAACAACACCTGGGTTTTGTGGAAATTAAAGGTGGGAAGACTTGTGGGAACTTTAATCACCTGACTTTCTATCTCTGTGATAGATATGCATATGAGTGCAGTACTGAATTTATCTGAATTTGCTAGCTTCAGGTGAAAACAGTCACAGCCAAAAGTAAGCTTAGTAAGCAATGGTACAGTGGGACTCATGGGGCTTACTAGGTTTTATTGCTGATATTTAAAACTTTTGTTGGCAGGAGTAATGCCTGTATCTTTTCAGTTTTATTTAGATTGACTTTCAGCTACAGATATTTAGCTGGACCTGAAGATACTTCAAAATTAGTTAACGTAGATCATCTGAAGCTTTGCCATAAGTATTAGAGCAGATATTAATTTTCCAGATACTAGATTTAACATTTCAGACTGGAGATACAGTACTCTTTTGGACTGTGAAATTACTTACAAAGCAGTTGCTCTAGCTATCAAGAACAGAGAATATGTAGAGAAGGACAACTAAAACAGCAAAGGGATGGAGCACCTCCTTTATGAAAAAGTTGGGGATTCCTCATGGGCGTTGGAAGGTCTACAAAACTGAGGTTGTAGTTAAAGTGCATGCAGAACTGATATGGGGAAAAAAAAAAACAATACTGGAAATAGATGTGTTTACAGTATGTTTTGGGGGTTGGGAGGGAGAACTATGTTAAGTTACACAGCACATAGTGAATCTCAAACTTGTTGCCACAGGTGTTGTTGAAGCAGTTCTGAAAGGAAATGGACAAATTTGTGATCATTCCTGAATTCATTCAAGAAGAGGGTAGGAGTTTTGTAGAACAGCTAAGCAGGGGGAGAGGTGTGCATTAGTTAACCCTATTTTTAAAACTTCTAACTTCAGAAAGGAGAAGCAGTTGTATAAAATGTTACCACGCTTAACAGGGACTTCTTTGGCAACTGAATTAAGAAGCTAAACTGAGTAAGAAGTTTTATATTGCAGGTTGAAGAACTGAACCAATGCAATTTCTTAAGGGTTATGTTAAAGAAAATCAGAGCTGAGACAAAACTGAAGTGTCTGAGCTATACTGCTCTCTGATTATTGTGTCTTTGCAATAGTTGCTCTGTGCTTGTCTGCCCCAGCCCTGACAGCAACCTGAAAATCCACAGGCAGACTAAAATAGTGTAGAATTTCAGAAAACTGGAAGTAGAAGAGTATAATTCATCATAATATATTTTGTTTTTACAGCTTCTAGATGCATTTGGCCACAAATCCAATATTAGTTTGGTATTTGATTTTATGGAAACAGATCTAGAGGTAAGATTATTTCAGTATCTTCAAATGCTTTTGGAAAAAAGTACTTAACAGCTTTATATTTACTGGTTTCTAGAAAGATGACATTTCATTACATAACTTGATAAAGATTATGCCTCTAAAAAGCTTGAACAGTTGGACAGTTCTTGTCTCTTCTCAAAATGCCTTTACTTCTAATACTTTTTGTCAGAATAATCTTCAAGAAACAAATTATGTTTACTATGTTCGTTTTCTGGGTCTTCAGTCAGAGCATGAAGCCTCTGGTCACAGGCCAGGTTTTCAGAATGCAATTGTCAAGCACAATAACACAAAACGTGTACAAGTAAGCATGGTATATTAAGTAAGCAAAGTATACCAAGTGATGATCTAATGCTAAAAGTCACACACTTTTGCACCCTTCTTTTAAACATAACAGTGCTGCATACTTATGAATCTGAATCTCACAGGTGTTTCATTCTCCAAGACCTTAAATTAATTTGTCTTTGAAATCTTTGTATCATATGTTTTGATGCAGATTGTTCATTTTGGAAGACTGTTGTAGGTAGCAGTCATGTCAGATCTATGTATCTGTCTATAGTCTGGACAGAAGGTAATGTATTTGATAAGCTAACCCATTACACATGTCATTAAGCACTGGGACTAGCATCTAAAATATTAAAACATTGACAGGCTTGCTGAAACCCAGAGGAATGTGAGACAGAAGTTTTCTTTGCTAATAGAAGTTAAAGTAAGGAGTACGCTTTGTAGAGGATTCATTTTGTTTACTTAGCAACTATGTAGTATTTAGAAATGAAGATACAGTGTACAACAAAGAATGAAATGCTTAGTAGCACATAGTGCTGTGGTATGCAGAGCAGTTATTTGCATTGTTGTATCACTCAGAGGCCAACATTTGGGTCTGCAGCCTGTTGTGTCTGGGAATGTGCTGCACATTTGAAATTCTTTGTATAGTTTTAGCTATTTTGTAAATCTCAAACAACTTAAAGCTTGGAAAGGCTGCTTTTGAACTGCAAGGTAGAATTAATAAGCAATTTGAGGAGAGTAATGTAGAAAGTATTAAAAGTCTATGTGAATGTCATGCTTAAACTGTTAAAGATAAAAGAACATTGAATGTTGAGTAGGTTTGTTAAAATATGTTATAGGGGCTGTAGTACCTTGCCTTCCTGAAAAGGGAAAAGGAAAACAATGCATTTAGAAAAGTTAGGTGCTTAAGTTGCACAGAAGAAGAAGCAACAAGTAAGAATACAATTAGTTCAAATTGATTAGCGCATTTAACATTTTTATTTGCACAGCTTTGACTTGTAAGATAGGGTACCAACCTGGAATGAACCTAAAATGATAAACTTAACTTTCCACCTTATTTTATTTGCTGGTTATGCGAAGTTCATATAGGCTAGGTGGATTCCCTGTTTAAACTTCTGGTCAGTAAATCAGAAGAGACACGTTTTCCTGGAGAAAAGATGAGAACAGTAGCGGATACACGGCAGCCAATTCAAACTTTGCCTTAAAGGATAGAAATAACTGTTTTGCAAAATAACTGGAGAAAAATAATTTTGCATGAGAAGTTTACTATCAATTTAACACTTTACAGGTTATTATAAAGGATAGTAGTATTGTGTTGACTCAGGCTCACATCAAAGCATACGTGCTGATGACACTTCAAGGATTAGAATATTTACATCAGCACTGGATTCTGCACAGGGTAAGCATGCACTAACCGTTATGCCTGTAATGAAAGTAACATTTGATAGAATTTGAGCCTAAGAATGTGGATGATTTTGAAATTCATAGGTTTTTAGTCTATAAGACTTCATGCTAGCTGTTATGGTGTGGCAATAGCAACATCAGAAATGCTAAGAGTTACACATGGCTATCAGACGCATATATAAAAGTATCTCAAGTAATGTGTGACATTAATTAGAACTGTGAACTTGGTCTGGCTGGGTTGAAGTTAATATTCTTCATAGCAACCTGTTCTATTTTGGATTTGTGGCCAAGGTGGTGTTGATAACACACCAGTGTTTCCACACTTGGTGAGCAGTGCTTGCACACTGTCAAGGCTTTCTCTGTTACCACCACTCTGCCCCTAGTCCAGCAAATTGTCTGGGGCTAGGCCAGAAACTGGGTGCAGGGATAGCTGGCCCAAGCTGGCCTGCAGGGAGTTCTGTGTATTATAACGTTGTGCTCAGCAGTAAAAACTTGGGCAGGGGAAGAAGGAGGATATTGGCTTCCAAGGTGGCTGCTGCTTAGAGACTGCCTGGGCATTGGCCTGCTTGTGGGAGGAGATGATTTCCTTCATGTCCCTTGCTTTCCTCCCTGCCACTACACTTTCCTGCACCTGTAAAACTTCCGTTATATCGATCCATGAGTTTTCTTGGTTTTATTCTTCTTTTTCTCTCCCCTGTCTCATTAAGGGTGGTGGTGGTCGTAGGTGTGTGGGCTGCCTGGCTTCTGCCTGGGGCCAACCAATCCACAACACCATTACTGTATTAAACTGTACCAGATTCATTGATTTCCACAGTTGTCTGAAAAATTAGCTAGGTCTTTTATTAATTTGCCAACAATGCAGTAAAACTAATATTCCTGCAAAACTAATCATCTTTTTATGTTCTGGAGATTAAGTATTGTAATATTCAAATAGGAGTGTTTGGCTAGTTTTGATTTTCATGTGTGAGGAAATACTTGATTTTATGTTTTGTTTGTTTTTCATTGCTATGTAAACTTGTAATAGAATCAAAAGACTGAGTTTTAGAATGCTGTTTCTGCATGCCTGCTGGGAGGTTCAATACATATTTGTTCTTATCAAAACTGACAGGATTAATTCTTTGCTTTCTAAACTGACAGGATCTTAAGCCAAATAATCTGTTGTTAGATGAAAATGGGGTTTTAAAATTGGCTGACTTTGGCTTGGCAAAATCTTTTGGAAGCCCAAATAGAGTTTATACACACCAAGTAGTAACAAGGTAAGACATGCTCCTATTTGTTTCTTAGATTATGTAGCTGTTCTGTATTGCTTCCTGGAATACAAATGTCAAATCACCATGTTTAGAATTTGGTATCTACCTCATTATATAGCTGTAGTTGCAAAAGTTTTGAAACAGAAAACATAAGACAGCATTGTTTGGCAAAGTCTCTAAGAACTTCTGGAATTTGTATTGATGACAATTGTTCTATGCTATGACATTCTTATGAAGCACATGAAAATCATACTCATTTACCTATAAGCCTAGTTTTCAGAGAAAGACAATTGTTACTTGCTGCTAATCTTAGGATCAAGAGTCTTTTCTGTAGTTAGGCACATTACTTATGATACAAATGCATGAGACAAAGGGTTTACCAATGTAATTTATGACATGCTTAATTAAGACATACTCTTAAAGAGGGGAGAATTGCAAAAAATGAAAAAATTCCTTTTGTCTGCTGCAATGCTAAAACTATTCAGGTACAGTTGTTCCTTTTTTAACACCTTCATTCACTGAAGAGGCTGAATTGATACAGTTGTTTCAAATGCAGTATGCACCAGATCTTCATTGCAGATTTAAGTAACTAGTGCCAAGGTTTATTTTTGCACAGAACTAATCTCTATCTTTAGGTCTGTTGCTACAGGTGTTTCTAAAAGCTGGAAAGAATTTTCTCTGTCACTTCTTGAATATCAAATTTAAAGAAAACTGTGGTTCATAACTTGCAAACCTGCCCACTTTTCCTTTGCACATCTACAGTTCTGTTGTTTGTCAACCAGCTCAGCTGAAACTGTAGGTGATCTATGGTTATACACGTGCCTGTGGTGAGGAACACACAACTTTTTTTTTTTTTTTAAAAAAAAAAGACTTTGCAAACAGGACTTGACATCAGAAGAATCAAGTGATTTTTTTTTCCTAAAACTTTTTTCTTTTCAGGTGGTACAGAGCCCCAGAATTACTGTTTGGTGCTAGAATGTACGGTGTTGGTGTTGATATGTGGGCTGTTGGTTGTATTTTAGCTGAGTTGCTCCTCAGGGTAAGTAAGCATTTGTATTTTTTCTTCAGTGTGTTACGCTAAAGCTTTTAGGTGCGGGCTTCCTCACTGCTGTAACAGTAGCAGGAAAAGGAAGTTAGGCTACTTTCTAGGAAATTATGCTTTTTTTTTCCCCTCCCTTCTTCCAAAAGCTTGCTAACTGTAAGTAAAGTGAAGTTTTCAAGTAGACTGAGATCCCATAACTGTCACCATCATTGGAAGTCTTTAAGAACAGCTAAGCAAATAATTGCAGCAAATTGTCACAGACCTGCCTTGGGGAAGGTGAGTAGATTAGTTAACTCTTCCAGTCCTCTGAATGTTACCTTTCATAGAGCCTTCCATCAGTTTTCATTTGTGATCTTTCTAGAAATCTGGCAGCACAGATGCACGCACACTCTATTCCTTAAAACTTGTTCCCCAGTAACTGGGAACAATTAGCACCAGTACACTAACTGTGGGTTTATTTGTAATGAGATGTACTGATGTTATTCTCAGCTGTGGTTGCTTAACAAATTGGAGTGAAGTAGTTTGAAGGAATCCTGATGACCGACAGGATTCTAATGTATCACTCCTGACTAAGGTGTACAGATGTAATGATTCTTAAGTATGTTTTATGGAATTAAGCCATCTATTATGTAGCTATTTCAAGAGGACTTGAAAATATGAGGTGGGAAGTGGCGGGCAGGAGTACAGACACAGCTGAAAGCATGAAATAACCTGCTCTATAACTTAACCTTTCACAATTAAGTGGCTTCTGCTGTTTTCTTTAAACATTTGTGTGCCTGTGTGATGAACCAGACTGGGGACCTGGTCTGTCTGAAAACACCCTGGAATGTCTTTTACCTTGTCTGATTTATCATACATACAGGTGTGCAGGTACAATTTAGTTGCTGGTTCAGAAACAGAAATTTATAGTGGCTGTTGTCTAAACAGCTCTAGTAATGTGTACATAAACATGGATTAGATTCTCTAAAGTTGAGTAAGCTTGTGGAGAGTCAGAAAGCAAATACATTGAATTCTATTGAGTAATTTGGTTTCCCACAAAGCAGAAAATGTGTTTATGGTTAGGTGTTTTATCACCATTATACTTTTTAATGTGTCTATCTCTTTCTTCTTGGGTAAACTAGATTGAGGGACAATACACTTCTGGGAGCTTTGTGAAAGCATTTGATGTTCCATGGACTCTGACACCAAAACTGAATGCACTGAATGCAGGGATATTCGTTATGCTCCTAATTATTTAAATACTGCCTCTAATTCTTCCTAATTTTGCTTTAGTTCATGAAGTCCTTTTTTTCTTTCATTGTGTGCCTGATGCACAAACTACAACTCCAACTGGACAAATACCTAATTTTGCTGTCTTTTGCCTAATTTAATTAATATGTGACACTGGGTAGGCTGTTCCTGTTCTACTGGGTATGAGTCACCATCTGCCCGTGATGTCATCTTAATTCTGTTAGTCTAATTGTTATTTTAGTTGTCCAGTTACAATTCTCTTTGTTTTGAATCTATACAAAGCCTAACTTAGGACAGTAGATCCTGGAAAGATCACTGAACAACAGACAACCTTTCAGCTAAGATGTGAAATAAAAGGAAAAGAACACAGGAAAAGAGATTTTATATTAATGTGGTGGTAGTTGAATTTTATGTTTAGTTCTCTGCTGTTGAGTCAGTGATTCTAAGCCTGGGTTGCAAGAAACCTTCAAAATGTATTTGAACATCATTAGAAACCCTCAAATGTTTGGTCTACTTTGCCATGGGCAGCTAGTAGGCAAAGATGTTTTGCTGTGAATGTACAATGCAATTATGAGGAGGCACTCAAAGTTGCTTTCTAGAATTGAAGTTCAGAAGCTAATTCAATGATAATTTCTGTTGTATAATTCTGTTTTATTCTTCCCAGGTTCCTTTCTTGCCAGGAGACTCTGATCTTGACCAGCTGACAAGGATATTTGAAACACTGGGCACTCCGACAGAAGAACAGTGGCCTGTGAGTCTTTTTGTTTAACACTTTACATTAGTTTTCCTTCTTTCACTTTTTTACGTATACTTTTACTTTGTTTTAGCTTTTGAAATTAAATTAAATGATATACCAGTTAGTTGAGTAGGTTTTGAGGAAGGAGCTGCCTTATCTTGAAAAGAAAGAGAACAAGCAGCAGAGTTGTTTTTGTTTTTTTTTCTCGGCAAACTTTTGATGTAGCAATGTTGTTAGCATCAAGCAACATTAACGGAAATTCTTGGTTTCTTTTCTTGGTCCACAGTTTCCCATGGCTGTTGGTGTGAAATTAATGGCAGTTGCTTAATGTTCTTGAGATGCTTGATTAAATTAATCTGCTTTAACCTGAAAGACTTGAATTGTTCTTTCTTTTGAAGGCAATTAGTGGGAGGCTTAAGCCAGGCTGGCCAAGTTACAGGTTTGGGAGTCAGTAAGAGACACCATACTAACAGCTTTAACAATAAACAGCTCATCTCAGAGTAACTGTGCAGTAATAAATACAAATCAGTATCCATACTCTGAGTGGACCCTTTTTAACTAGTGGGTACCAGTGGGTCTCAGTGGGACAGCTTCCCTGTAGGTCCTTATCTGCCATACAGGCTGCATCTAAAGCATGAATGATAACCAGCCTAGCTGTGCTCAGTCCAAATCTGTGGGATTGGCCATGAAATAGCCAGGGTCCTGTGGGCACTTCTCTTTCACTCTAAGCTACTTACACCCAGAAATACAGTCTATATTTTCTGCTGGAACCTGTAGTCAGATTCCAGATCATAAAGTGAGGGTCTGGGTATCTGATTCTGAAATCTGTATGGTATCTCCCCTCCCTCTGACCCCCCTCCACCCATCACATCATTTATTTCCAAATCAGGTTAAGTAATCCACAGTAATGTATGTGTAATATACATCGCCACATAAAACAAGTGCTATATTTGTGGAAGAGCATGTAGAGATGTTTGTGATACCTTCATTAGCATCATGTTGGGTTTCCAAAAATGTTGGGATTCTTAAGTTTGGTTTGGGCTTTAAGAATTATTTCTGTACCAGTGGTCTTACACAGTATGTAAATTTCTATGTATTTTTGTTTCAGAAAGTCCCCTTTCTGTGTAGCTTCAAGCTGCTGGGCAAGCTTTTCCTGGGCACATACCGCCACTAGGGGGACCATGCGATGCACTCATGTCTCCATGTTAGACTGCACACGCAGCAAAGGCAGCAATGAAAGTCTAATCTTCTACTGCAGCCTGAGTACTCCATCGGGTTTGACCTAATTCTTTTTCTAGGGAGACAAAAGGCATTGTCTCTATTCAAATGATGCTAAGTATCTCTGAAACAATGAGCGAAGAATAGGCATGTTTGTTTTGAATTTCTGTAATCAAAGCAGCTAGGGAAAGAGAACAGACAGTTCCCTCAATCAGGCAATCTGGTGTCTGCGGGTGGGGCAAGGCTCCAAAAAACTCAATTAAGGCAAACACTATGGTGCCAGGGCAGATCATGATGCTGTGTACCGTATCCCACTTCTGTGACCAGAGGTGACCCAATCAACTCAAAAGTTTAGGATGCGGTGACAGACACCAGACCAATAACTGTAGTGATAAACAATTTATCTGAGAGTAATAGTACAGTAATAGATACAAATCAGTAGTACAATTATTCAGATCCAGATGACAATAAATGCAGTCATTCACTAATACCAGGCTAAACATAGCATCACAATGACCCACACAGCCATGGTTTTAAGACAGGCTGACATAAAACAGGACATAGTTCCTCCAGTGATGGTTTGTTCCATAGGGCTTTGGGAGTTCTGAATTCCCTGATCAGACTGTCCTATTTTATTAAGTTGTGGAAGCATCCTCTGTACTTGTTAACTAGTAATCACGTCCTGCCTCTGCTCCCTCTCTGTGCTGGTTTTCCTTTTTGTAAATGGTGCATGATCACCAAATGGAGCTATAGCCATATGGAGAAATAAAAGGCAGTACTAGTCCCGCACAATTATATTGTGCTAAGATTCTAAAGGAAATGCACAATTTTTTTTGCAGTGACATTTCAGCATTCATTGGAGAAGAGTTGATACAGGTGGAAAAAGCAGAATAGGAGACTTGATGGCACAACAGAAATAATATATTCCCAAGTTAACTTAACTTGCAAACCCACACATTTTGAGAATTGAAACCTTTAGAACTGAGACTGATTATACACATTTTTTCACTTCAGTGTTAGTGTTCTATGTTGCTTGGATAAGCTTAGTGTGGTGTTTAGAGATTTAAATTACTTATTAATGTTTGGATAATTGTCTATAACAGTTTTTTTATGATAGAATTTGAATAAAATGGAATGGATTTTTGTACCTAAGGGAGATAAAAGTATGCCATTCATCTGTTGTTTAACTGCTTGGTATATTTCTTGTTCCCTCCCTCTGTTCCACAAGTAAAACTTTAACAATTTTGCATTTCAAAAGTAGCTTAAAACATTTGTGATGAACAGCAATCTCTGAGGACAGCCTGTTACTAAATTGGAGAAAATGCAGATTGGTTCTTCAGTGAATCTTGTCTTTTCTACCATGTGAGTTTGCAAGAGAAAAGCCAAAGCTAGCTTTACTTCACTTGTCTGCACTCTAAAGTTCCTTCATGCTTCCTTTCATTGTTAGCAATTTTTCCTTTTGCACTGGTCACTAGTGAGGCAAGGGAAGGACAGAGTGCTTGGAAACTGAAAATGTGAAACAATTGTACCAATTACTTAGATACTATTCTCTTTTTTGATGACCAACTATTCCCACTTTTTTTTATTTCAGTGACCAAGTATTAAGAGTAGTGTCTGGAAAAATAGTTTCTGCTGTGAAGACAGAAGTTATGAAGTTCCATTTATGTGAAAAGCTGAATTATTTCAAAGTTAAAAATGTACATCAAATTCTTGTCTTTGTAGGAGATGACAAGTCTTCCAGATTATGTCACATTTAAGCCTTTCCCTGGAATGCCGCTTCAGCATATCTTCAGTGCAGCTGGTGACGATTTGCTTAGTCTTCTGCAAGGCTTATTCACTTTTAATCCTTGTGCTAGGGTTACAGCTACTCAGGTATCGTACGCTTGCATTATGTCCTAATGTTCATTAACATACTGCTAATATCAGATAAATGTCCTTTGAAGCTAGTAAGCCAGGTTTGAAATGAAATGTCATATAGCTCTGTCTTTGAAATGCTGGAAATATTTCCAGTGTTTTATATAGAGAACTCTGAAAGGCATGAATAATTCTCACTAATAATCTCCATGCCCAATTATAAAGTGAATGTAGATAAAGGCATATGAGTCGTGGTCTTCAGACAATCATTATATTTGACATTCTAAATTCAGTTACCTAAAGTTTGCAACATGTCTCATTCCCTACTCTTAAAAAGTTTTCATCTTTAATTCATCCAGTCTCTTCAATTTCATTTAAACTTTTTTGACTTGTTTTATTTGGAAATATGGTGATTTTAACCAGCATCCTGATCTGGATACTATGTTACTGACATAAGCAAGAATGATGTTTACTTAAGAGACAGCTTAGGTAAGACCATATACCACAGTTCATGGAAGCTGTGGAACTCAAAAATTTAAAATAGGGTATGTAATATCACTACATGGAATTACCCCTGTTTACTTGTGTTGGTCTTTTCTTGTTCAAACTACATTTTTCTTGCAGTTAACATTGTAGAAGCAACACAGTTAAATTGTGGGGGAAGACTTACTTTAAAAGCTAGCAAAAGAGGTGTTCAGATTCTAAATCTGATCATGACTTGGGATAGATTATTTTAATCTTTTTCTCCACTTTATTCTTTATCCTCATGTCTCATCTGTTTTTCAGAATGTAAGCTCTTCTTCAAACTTCTTGTTTGTACAGAATCCCCTGTAGTGTATTCTAGAGTTTGGATGTTTAGATGTCTGAGTACAAGTTAAAAATAACAGTTCACAATTATTGCTTGTGTAATAAAATCAAAGTACCATGGTAATCATTGAGAACAGCAAACCTTGATTTGTACCAAGGACACCTTCCAGTACAAAGGTGCCGAAGTAGTTTTTGAAGTTGCAATTACAACTGACTTCATTATAGTTTCTCTATATATGGGGTTCTGATGCTATATACTAATTATTTGGTTATTTTTCTTTCATTATTATTAAGGCATTGAAACAGAAGTATTTCAGTAATCGACCAGGACCCACTCCGGGAAATCAACTACCCAGACCCAATTGTCCTGCAGAGGCTGTAAAGGAGCAACAAAATGCACTTTTAAATTTAAAAAGAAAAAGAACAGAAGGAATAGATCAAGGTAACATCTTTATGTTTCACCTGTTTTAAAATAGGAGCTAGAAGCTCAGAGAGGAAGTGACACTTCCAGTGTTTCAGAACAAAAACTTTCTGAATGGACAACTGGGTACCAGCACCTTCTGAAGCCCTCTAACAATTTATGTTCTAGGATAAACACTTTAGGGTGAGAATGGCTTAGTTCTGTGTTCTAACAGAACTAGTACAAAAAAAAAAAGCTCTTTTTTGCATTTCTTTTTGAAATCCATTTGTTAGTAGAAATCTCTAATACCATTAATCTCCATAATGGAGTGTGGTACTACCAAGTAAGTTAGAGGCTACTATTAGGACCTTTATTTCTGAGACACCTTACTGAGGTGGAAGTCACTTTAAAAAAAAAAAGAGAAAATGGGGCGTGGCAGGGACATGAGAGAAATCTGGTATTTCATTCTTTCAAGTGACAGTTGAGAGAATGTAGATCGGATTTTAGAAGAGAGATATCTGCTGTCTCCCTTGAACTAAGCAAGTTAAGTGTTACAATCACTCTGTAAGAAGTTCTAAGCACATTGCAGTGATCCTTTTAAAAGGCAAACCTATTTCCTAATATTAACTTTGATATGGAATGTCTGGTTTTCCCCCAAACAGTGGCATATACTTCTTACCTTCATAGTAGTAAAGCTCTGAGGATTCAAGACTTGGATCTGATGCTTTAGCATCATTAGTTTACTAGGCAGACCTTCTAGCAGAGAGGCAAACACGAGTTCTTAAGCTGGGAGTTTGTTGCCTTGATAGCTGGAATTAGCTAGATAGCAGCTGTCAGGTTATTGTCAGCTTTTTTTCCTGTCAGTACAAGACTCTTTGATACAAAAGTGATATATTTTTGGAATGCAGATGCTTCCATGAAAGTACGTTTCCTCTTGAGTTCAGACAGATAAATTATTAGAGTTTAGCTTACTTCTTAGGCACTTCAACTCATTGATAGTCTTTGTCAATTTAAAAGTAAAATGCATTCATTTGTTAGAATCTTTAATATTTTAACTATTTGCACGCTGTCTGGTGACCTCAATACCATGGGTTGACTTGTCAAATTCCCATATATAATTATTTGCTTAATTTAAGCTCTTTATCTCCATCTGCGACACCATGTGAGGATCTGTGATTTGGTGTTTTGAAGTCCATGCCCCCAAATACACCAATTAACTAAAGGACAGGAAAGAGGAATAAATGCTTCCCTGAGTTCTGTGACCTTAAAGTCTTTCATTTAGCAATAAACAGGGTTCCCAGAGCTGTAGCAGAACTAGAACACTAATTGGCTTCATGTCTTTATAAAAGTCTCATCTTCAGCAAAGTGAAATCAGTGTTCAGTGCTGTAAGTTTTGAGATTGGATATAACTAAGGCATTTAGGAAGTCAGCATTACTTCCTGAGACATTTGAGCATCAGTTTAAAAAGTATATTGTTTCCTCCAAGTGCTGGTTGAAGTGCATCAGAAAATTTGTTCTGATTAGCTAGGCTGATAGAACCCAAGCATATCAAAGGTATATCTCCTAGTCCCAACTGACATTAAAGGAGAGAGCCAAAATTAGGGCTATCAAACATGCTACCCTGGATTTCATTTGTCCTTACATGGCATGAACATCAAGTTAAAATGCGAATATGCTTTTAGTTTGGAAGAGCAATAATCTTACAGTCTATTTATAAATAAAAGTGGAAATACAGCATTTTTTACTACTCTTGAGAACGAAAATGTGCAGAAGTCATTTCAAAGAAAAATAAATTTCATCCTTTGAAATTCTCAAGCTAAGTTGTGCTTGCATCTTGCACAGCATCTCTCCCTCAGCCCTGTTGAGGCAGCATTCTAGAACTTAAAAGAGTAGACTGGAGCAGTTACTACTGGGTGCCCTCTTATAAAATCTTGGCACCAGAGGCTGGCTCCTGGGAGAGAGAAAGTATAACATCCCCATGAAGTGCTGCTTTTCCACAAGAACAAAATGCTGTAGCCTTGGCGAGTGTTCACCAAACTTAAATGTGCAGCATCTGTACCCTTCAGGGGAAAAACAAAAAAACTCTATTGTCAGGGGAAAACTCACTAACTAACTGAATGACAAAGTATTAAGCATACATCATTGCTAGCTATTGCTACCTCTTACTTCTAATCTGTGAGGTATGTGGAGACAATGATGTTATCATAACATCATAGTCCATCTTCTCCACCCTGGAAAACACTTAGTCAAATACAGCACTTCTGTCCCAGAACACTGATTTCCAGTCCTATAAATTTGCATTTCTGCAGAGCTGTAAGCTCACAAAACAGAATGTAGAAGATAACAGCAATAAACTCTTCCCTAAGTCAACGCAGCATAGGAAACCTACCTAATCTCAGAACTATTCTACACTGGCTTTAAAAAAAAGTCCATTCATATCTAAGGTTAAAAACTTCTTCTGTTTGGGTATTCCCTTTAAGTTCATGGGAATGATTCAATGCCAGTGTATTTTAGAGGACATTTCTGCTTACAAGGCAGGCAAAAACAATTGGACCCTCCCATAGCAAACTTCATATCCATCATCCCAGAAGGCAGCAATGGTGTGTTCTACCTATGTTATAAATAAATAGCATGTGAATAAAGGAGAGGACAAGAGTTAGAATAGAGTCAGAAAAGTGCTGTTCCCTGTGTCTCTACAGCTGATAGTAACAAAAACAACGTTAAAGAATGAGTCATAGATATAAAGGGCCACTACCTCCTGCAGACAGCTCTCTTTCTGTGTTGGGACAGCATGTAAAAAAGATCATAAAGAGTATATGTGGTAGGGCAGGGTTAAGTCTTAGAATAGCTTGCCTTTCATAGGTTTAGAAATAGAATTAAGTGGCTAACTTTTTATACCAACAAAGAGAACTACATGTATCCCAAATGCAATTAACATTTAATTATGGAACTTGAGACTCAGGGAGTACAGCTACTGATGCAAGTTGGCTTTGATTCTGCCACTCCTCCATAGATGTACTGAAATAGCAGTATTGTGCTGCTGCAGACAGCATTAACTAGCTCAGAGTAAATGAAGGTGAAGAATAGTATTAAATGAGCATTAGAAACTCAAGGAGGGGACTGAACCCCTTTATTTTGGTAACAATGTGATTTACACTTTTTCAGGATTACCAAAAAAATTGATTTTTTGATTGCTGTGGATGGTGGATGAAAACGGATGATCATACGACCCGAGTCCCAACCATTGAAAAATGCCGTAATAGTCACTGGATGGTTATTTTTGTAATATTTAATATGTAAAATGTGAATGTAATTTTTATAACTGAAACTGAGGTATTATTAACTTTTGTGTAATAAAATTTTATGAACACAACAAGATTGCTTTCTCTGGTTTGCTGTTTCATTACTTCGACCCATGCTTTGAGGTAGTAATTCCATCAGAAGATGCTTGCTGGCTACAGCTTTACACAGCCTAATATTGCAGAGCCTTTATGCTGAATCATACACTATCCTGTACAGATGCAAAACAAGAAAAACTGCAAATACATCCTTTTCAGCTGGAGCTTAAGTGTACATGTCTGATGTATAACATATGCCGGAAGAACTGTATCATTTTAAGAGAAGGCTGGGATTCTTTTAGTATGCCAGTGTAGCAACAGGTGACTTTGCTTGTGCTCTCATTTGACATGCCTTAAGACTTTCAAAGGACACATATATTATATGGAAAACAACATGATGCATAGATAAAATGTGAAGCTGTTTCTTTTACACATTCTAGTCTTCCAGGAAAAGTTATCTGAGAGCACATATAAATACTGTTTTCTTCACAGCCTCAAGATTGCAATAAACAATGGAGGGAGATCCAGCTGGGAAAACTATACCAGCCCTACTGTCAACCTGTGGCTGTTGATCATTTCATAGTGCAGATACTGTACTCAGCTCTGTTGCCTGACTTCCAGCATAACTGTGTTGCAAAGTGGCTGCTGGGCAACCAGACCTCTTCAATGGAAAGAAACAAGCCAGTAGATGCTGTTGATGTGCAGCCTAACCCCGTGCCCACCCTTGTTGTGCAGTGGATTTCAGGGATACCTGGTGAGCCATTGTCATTTTCCCAGTTGTGAACCTCTTTCAGCATTCTCTTTTTTAATGTATATGGCAAGTTTATTAGCAGAAGGGTTAAAGTTGTAGAGGAATAGTAACCATCTTTTTGCTGCTGCAATAACTCAGTTTACTTGTACCATTAGCCAACTTGGAAATATGTTGGCCTTAAAGGGACATCAGTTGCTATTCCCTCAGTACCTTACTGTGTTCATGGCAATATTCTGCTGTGTTTCTGGTTGTTGGTGAGTGAAAATTAAATTTCTGCTAAGACCTAAATGACAATGTTATTTCATGAACATTTCCTCTATACTAGTTATAGCAGGTTTTTTATTATCTGTGTAATCACAGATCATCCTGAGTGCAGGCTGAAGGACTGAGAAGAGAACTGCAGGCCTATCTCTGACAGGGATAGGTTTAAAAAATATGTTACTCTCAATAAGGAAGAGAGAGTTAGGAGTACTGTAATTTTTTTTTTTTTTTTCATTCAGCTTCTCTAGAGCAGCATTCTGACTGGACTTCAAAGTCCTGAAACACTCAGCCATTAATACAGGTACAGAATCTTTCAGTGAGTATAGTCGCATCTAACTCTTGGGCATAACAAATAGAGCTTGTATGGCAGTGGCAATTTCGTGTTGTACCAGCTCTGCTGTGAGAGTTACATTGTTCCCTTCTTGTCAAACACAGCATATGCCTAGACCACACCCTGGCCTGAAGGGAACCTTTTCCAGTAGAACAAGGAGCAATCCTCCAAGCTGCTATTGACAAAATTTGTCAAGTAGATACTGAGTTTGAGCATTTGTTTACTGTGCTCTGTAAGAGAGGCTGAAGAGAGAGGACATTGAGCATTTTGTGACCTATGCTGCTGAGCTGTGTGCTTCCAGTCATGTGTCTACCACAGCAGACTTGAATTAAAAAAACAGTGCTCCTATATAATAGAAGGCTAAGAACCATTCTCTTCCAAATCCCACACTGGAATTTGTTTGTCATACTGTGCACTGCAGGTAAGGCTGTTCTGTGCTGTGAGTGCATATAGCAGCTCATCATCTTTTGACTTCAACTGTGTTCGTGAACGAAGCCTTCTGTGTCAGGGACTAAACTTACTTTGCTCTTAATGGTGGTTTTGTGCATACATAAAGTGTACATACACCACAGAGTAAGATAAGATTAGAAAAACCATCAGAACAATATTTTTTTCTTGATTTCAGGCTTTTGGATAGTTTGACCTAACTCTTGATTTAGGTCAGAACTCTGGAAGGAGTATTTGTGACTACTGCTGGCTATCAATTACTATGCAACTGGTCATCTAAATACCGTTTAAATTTGTAGCTAGCTTACCTTGCGAGCTTTATGTCATGCTAATGATGCTTCAGCTTGGACAATCTGTTTTATCACATCAGCACGTTGAATATATAGCTGTTGCAACCTACTTGGCTTCTGTTTGGAATGACAGCAGTCACGTATGGTTTGTCTTGAGCTTGCAACGTGCATGCTTGTGTGATTGTATAAAGGTTTATCTTGTACACTTGTGCAAACTGGAATTTAATCTAAATGCCTTCTCTTTTGGATTGAGACAGTTTCCCTGCTGTTATGGTTTTACCTGGCTGGCAGCTAAGCACCACACAGCCGTTCGCTCACCCTCCCACCTCCCTCTCTGGAATGGGGGAGAGAAATGGGAAAGTGAAGCCTGTGGGTTGAGATAAAGACAGCTTATTATGATAGGAAATAATAATAATAATAATAGTGTGTACGAAACAAGTGATGCACAATGCAATTGCTCACCACCTGCTGACTGATGCCCAGCCTGTCCCCAAGCAGCTGCCCCCCCCATCCCAGCTAGCCACCCCTATATATTGTTTAGCATGACTCCATAAGGTATGGAATGCCCCTCTGGCCAGTTTGGCTCAGCTGTCCTGGGTCTGTCCCCTCCCAGCTCTTGCTGCACCCCCAGCCTGCCCACTGGCAGGACAGAGCGAGAAGCTGAAAAGTCCTTGGCTTGGTGTAAGCACTGCTCTGCAGCAATTAAAACATCTGCGTGTTATCAGCACTCTTCTCATCCTAATCCAAAACATAGCACCCTACCAGCTACTAGAAGGAAAATTAACTCTGTCCTAACTGAAACCAGGACACCTGCCTTCATCACTTTTTTTTTTTTTTTTTTTTTTTTTTTTAACTGTGAGCCACTGCTGTTTCTTCCTGAAAGGTTAGCACTCTTCTTTGTGAAAAATTTGATAGCTCTTACTTTGAGACTTACTGGAGTTTGAGTAACTTCTGTAGATTGTACTGATATTGCTTATATAATTTAATAAAACCTTTTTTCCCCTACTATATTGGCACAATAAAAGCAGCAAAACTCACCGTAAGAGCACGCAATACAGAAAGGGAAGGTGCCTTCTGTTTTAAACAAAACTGATTTTGTTTTCTTACAGAGACTGGGGTTACTTGTGGTGACATGGAGCGGCAAGACTCCTATCTGTGGTGTCTTCCCCTCATCAGCTTGATTCTTCCTTAGTGCCAACATTGTATGATCCTTCCAGCCTTTATGCTCTTTTGACAAAGAAGCTTAGAGCCAGGATGATGTGTAACACTGTTGCTTTGCATTTGTGGTATGTTCTTATCTATGGTATAGCCTCCATACTGTCAGCATTCCAGGTAGCTCTGCTAGTTCTTTGCTTCTACCTGTGTTTGTTCTTGGTTTTGTGACTGTTCCTCTTCCCTTGACTTGCTGCATATATGCTGTTCTCTTAAGAAGCTTGGACGCTTCTTGTGGTGCATGGTCACTTATGCTCCATGTACACCAGTATAATGATTCCTTTACAAATCTGTAAAATCATAGCAGGTTTCACCTGACTTTTAGTTTGTCTGGGTGAGATAGGGGAACTTCTTGGAGAGCTAAATTGAGTTCTTTGAACACTCTTCACAGGCTGTCATGACGTATAGTAGTGTGAGAGGCTGGGAAAGAGACATGCATGGCTGTAGTCCTT
The DNA here is from genome assembly GCA_011074415.1 of Stictonetta naevosa. NCBI lineage: Eukaryota > Metazoa > Chordata > Aves > Anseriformes > Anatidae > Stictonetta > Stictonetta naevosa. Next base: position 20,530,371 of record CM021729.1, read on the forward strand.
CGGGGTATGAGATACAGTCCAGTGTAGGATAACCTTCTATTAATTCTTCTTTTCCCAAAGGCCTGATAGGTATTAGATTTATTCCTCCTATAACCCACCACCACCACCTGGAAGCCACCATCAGCAGCTCTGTTATTGCTAGCTTGAGAACTTCATCTTGCATTTCTCTAACACATCTTAATCACTGGTGCAAACTTTGTTCATCTTTTTTTGTATCTCTTTTTCAAGCTTACCCAAGTAGAACTGGGATAAAATCTAAGTTTTGATGCTATTGAAATATCCTCATGTCATCTCTCTGTTCAGTTCCAAGTTTATTTTTTTACTCCATTTGTGAGAAACTTATTCAGCAAACTATAATTTCTTTTAAGAAACCCTTATTCTTTCAAACAGTTACTTAGGGAGTTTCTGTTTTCCTTCCAAGAATTAAATCTGCAGACAGGCAGGCAGGTCCTGTATGAGAATTTTCTGAAAAACTTGCTGCGTAGTCAGCACAGAGGCTGCCAGCGTTGTGACTGTTTCTTGTAGTGCTGTCAGTTCAAACTGTACCCACAAACCTGCATACTAACAGCATTCACCACTGCCATAAGAACAGAATGGTATGCAAGGAAAGGAGGAGGAGAAGGTGGCATTTTGCTCTTAATTAACATGTGTAATGGAATGTGGTATATTGCTTACTCAGGAGATTTGTACCACTTTTGTAGGGATGCTGGCAGTTGCACTGACCTGACTTTGACAACAGAATGTGGACTATGTGCTTCATTTTTGAAAAACCTCCAGTTTGGGCCAGACTGGTAGGCAGGTACCTTCCAACAGTACTTAGGCCGTCCATCAAGCGTCCATTAACTGCAGGAGTTCAAATGTTGATATACACTCAGAGACATTTTTCCTGCCACCGGAGGTAGTGTCTGTCAGATAAATGAGGCAGGTAGTCAGATGCAGTAACAATTTTACCTGTCTTCCCGATACATGTTGTTCTGAGAACCCTCACTCGGCCAGCTTGGAGCTCCTGTGAGGATGGAAAACTGGCCTGACTCTGGGCATGTAGCTTATGCGTGCATTACTTCATATTCTTGTAGGACTTCTTTAATAAGACCCTTTACTTTGGCCTTATCTAGTAACCTGGGGGCACGCATGTTTTCTTTTTCCCATTTACTCATTAACTCCAGTAAGGCTAAATAAGGCAGCACCAGACTCCCAGCTGCTGGCTGCTTACCTCAGTCTCAGCAGTGTGTAAATGTGCCTGGGAACTCTACTGTCTCCTGCTAGCACAATGTGTCCTTAGTGCCACCAGAGTTAAATGTCTATGACAGTTATTTTTAAGGTAAAGGCATTAAGTAACCTGAGATGTCATTAATAAAAACCTGATTTAGGAGTTATAAGGTGGTCTGCATACACTTACCAACAGGTCAGAAAGAATGACGTTTATAACTGGTTGTACATGGTACTGGGCTAAAAAGTGTCAATAAAAAATGTGCAAATCCATCAACTGTAGAGTTCAGTACAAAGGTATGTACTGCTATGATAATGAAGTTTGGTTACAAAAGTTACCTATGCAGAAAGGTTTAATTGTTGCATCTCCTTAATAGACAATGCAGGTTTTACTCTACATTAAATTAGAGTTGGAGTGGGGAAAAAAAATAAGCAAACAGTTTATTAGGCTATAATTCTTTAAAATCCTTATTACACAAATTTGTCTGGAAATATTGGTTTCATGTGTTCTTAAGATTGAAATCTTCAACTACTATGAAGTGTTTTGTTACAAATCTAACAAGCAATGTAAAACAATCTGATCAGAATCTAAGCAAATTTGACTACTTAAATGCATGAACCTTTTTTCCTTTTATTTATTTATTTTTAATTATAACTCCTACATGCTAGAAAAGATGAGTGTGAGTTGCGGATCACTAATAAACATGTAGTGAGTGATACCACCATTTGTTGTTATGACCAACCTGATGTTCTGGAAAGACTGGTTACACGTGTGTACCTGGCCACACATGCACAGGCGATCTCTGTTCCCACCCCGTCTCAGAGATTTGTATTTCAGGTGTCTCTTTGTTTGCAGCAGAGCCCTTGCCTTGCTTCAGCAGATCACTCAGTGCTTTCTTTTCTGTTACGGTTGCTTTGTGTGCCTCTTGGTATCTACATACAGCCTTGAAGGTGATCATACGATTAGAGCAACAACAAATGCTATGTAAATATCTTAATAGATACCAAGCCAACGGGTGCTTTTCCTAGAGCTGCTAGTGGGAGATACTTCCAGCCCCTAGAGAGGCTGACTGCAGTGTGAAAGCTTAGCTCCTATGAGCTTAAACATCATAAAACAACACAAAATTTAGATATTTTTCAAAGTGTCAGTGAACTCTGCAGCCATTATTGTAATGCTCCTTTTTTCCTTTCCCTTCCTTCCAAAGATGTAAGTAAGATGTATCAGCCAAGATTTCAGTGCCCTTGTCAAACACTGGAATGGGCTACGCCTTGCCCTTGGGCTTCCTGCACTCAGCCAAGCACTAAAACATGTGAGATGCTGTGACTGCTTTGTGTCTGAGAGGGCTATGCCCAGCTGCTTTTTGTCAGGTCTACAGCTGGGTTATATCGTTCTGTGGCCACTGGTCCTGACATGGTTCCTAGATATGCTGGCTTCTGGGAGATTTCCAAAGGTTCTGGAAGCCCTTGGCTACCTAGGAGGATTTAGGAAGAAGTGCTCTGTCATCCCCAAGAAACTGCGTTACCAGGTGGTGGTGCATACTTAAGAAAAAATTGAGTTTATCATGGCCTGCAGCCACCTGGACTGTGAGATGGGGATGGTCTTTCAGTCACAAGTAAAACTCCTAGGTGTTGCATAAATTATTTTTACGGTCTATTCACACCTTTGCATGGTGCTCCCTTTAACTGGAATACCTTTTCCACAGGAAACTGTTCCAGAAAACATCACAGCAGTTAGGTCATTAGCTGTGTAAAAGGTCCCATTTGGATCCGAGTGGTTGTTTCCAGAACATGTGCACGAGCATTCACACATGTTTCCCCACCTTCCCATAACCATGTTTTTGATGGGTGTCTAACTCCTAGGCTCAAGCAAAATATACATTTACCTAAAAAGCAATTTCATATCTCTTATATCTTAATAGGCATACAACATGTAAATTTGTGCTATAAAAATGAACTAATTGTATGTGTCACCACCACATGTGATAGGTTTTGGTTTTGTTTTCTTTCTGATCACATTTACACTTGGAAAGATTTTATGTATTTCATTCATTTCACCTGAAACATGGCCAAGTGGTAAATTTTTTTCTCCTCATTGCATGCAGCCTTCTTGCATTCTTCTCGTTGCCAGTTGATGTAAACCAAAATCTCTTTAATTACTGAAAAAACCTGGAATTACAGAACAGTAAAAGCATCGTTCCCAGTTGCAGCTTCATTTCATAAGGTGTGAACAAAATGGCACAATTCCTAATATTCCTGCAATAAAATACGGTGATCTGGTTTATACCATCCGAGTCCTGAGGAAACACAGAGTCCTCAAATGTTCCTGCTAAGTTATGATTTCCCTGTGTTGTGCCAAAGAGCCTTTTGCTTCACCACTAACATCTTTTGAGTCCTCTATAGAGCTGGTAATATTGCATTCTTTTCACAGCTAAGGGGAACAGTGAGAGTCCCTGTTTCTACGTAATCCCTGTAGAAATGACTCGGGAATGGGTGAAGTGGATACATGCGAAGGTGCAACATCTATCTGCAAGTGAAACTACATTGGGATCCAAGCAAAGTGGCTTTCCTACTAGCTTGAGTGAAGCTGATGTGCCACCAGAAGGTCACAAGTGCATGTGAAACGAGGTCAGATATATTGTAGGCAGAGTTTTGTAGGCTGCTTGAAGGTCGGTGGCTTAAAAGTGACATGTCTGGGGCTTCAGGTTCTGCTATGCTGCCTGCATACACCCTGAGAGAGGAAATTGGCTTGCTCCCAGGGCACAACTGGCTCTTAACAGTGTTTTTCCTGGAAAAAGCCATGTAGTTACAACTTCTAACCAAGCACTTTCCTCCTAGCTTTCCTTGCTCTCCAGCACATGAACTGAGACTGGAGTTTGAAGTCTGTTCCTGGGTACCCCTCGGGCATCTTGTGGGGCCACTTGGTGCCTCCATTCTGCCTCTCGCCTCCCTGCATCACAGGTTCAGGCTGTGTAACCTTTGGGGCTGGTGCATGTCTGTTTTCTCCTGTCCTGACTAATAAAATCTCTGTAAATCATTGTTGGTAGAATTCCTTATACAAAGTAAGGCCAAATCTTCTTGCCTTTCTCAATTGGAAGTATGGATTTCCCATCACATTTATGAATGCCATGAATCAGAATTAGCTTCTCTTCAATGAGACGCTCTTTACCCTGCCAACAGGAACAGTTTGAGGCAGGAATTACTGGCTGAAGATTTCTGGCCAGGAAATCAAGTTAGGAGAATACAACAGCCACTTCTGATTCCAGAATCTATGTTTGATGGGTGAACCTTATTCTAAATGTGTGGATAGTATCAGAGTGACAGTTCCGTTCACGCAGCAGCATCTGCTCATTGCTTAGCTATTAGCCTGCTTAATCCTTGCCAGCAACACAGCAGGAAAGTTCAAGACTTTCTAGTGACTTAAGAAATAAAAAATAAAAAGCCACAGCATACATACCAAGGCCCTGGGGTGTTCTGGCCTACTGACTGGCAAGTCTGTTACAGATCTCTATTGTTTTCTTCAGTGCAGAGGCTAGGTTCATCTGTTTCAGTGATAAGAGTGCTGGCATGAACAGACCTGCATGGAGCTGCGTTCGCCGCCCACTGAATGCTTGCTGCTATCAACACAAAGCATGAAGCTAATCTGGGAGTGCTGAGGAGGGGCAGCACGATGAGCTGACACTTTGGGTTAGGCACCGGATGCAAGCTGCTAAATTACAGAGTGCATCCCTGGGGTGCTGCAAGGAGTCTCTGATGACATGAATTTGAAGCACAGCGTTAACCTGGACAAAGCTCGGTCTCTCTTCCCAGCCTCTGTTAGCTCATCCATCTCCTCTTGTTGCTGTCAGAGACTGGGATACAGCTGGTCCCCCATGCTAGCTGAGAATATGAAGAGTGATCCAAAACAGTAAAACACTGCAATGTGCGAGTCAAGGTTTTTCTCTCCACCACCAACCTCCTGATATGCTGACGCTTGCACTCTTCCACCATACCCATGTCACCTTTACTCAGCCTCTCCTTGTAAAACAGTTTATTTTTAATAAAACCTCAGATTCTCTTTCATGTTTTGATTTAATTTTGCAGATGTGGAAATTAAGCCAAACCTGACCAGTCAGCTTTTTGTGATTGTACAAGAAGTCTGGAACAGAAATAGAAAATGAACACAGTTTTGCTGAGTTCTTACTATTCTGTGTGCTGCTGTGTCTCAACCACATGCTTCAAGAACCTGACTGTGTTTCAAAGTTAAAAATACCAGTGGTTTTCTACAGCCTGTTTGCTGGCCACACTTCTCTCCTGTACACTGTTCAGTTCTTGATTCCTTCCCTTCAGCCCTGTCTTTACAGAGAGGGGCTGTAAATTAGAAAAGTTGTGCTTAGACTCAGCCCTGACCCGAGGAGTTCTCACTTGAGGTTGTGGCTGCTGATGTTCCTATAAAGTATGGGTCTCAGTAGGGTTCTCCAGGATCACTGTGAGCTGGTGTCCTTTGCCATCTGATTGACAAAATTAATCTTGTAATAGGGGTAAATACGACATCTCTAGCTTTAGTATATGTGGATGTTAGAGCGCCATCAACAATAAAGCACTTATCTGCCTCCCAAAAACTATACCTTCAGCAATTCTGGGCTCTTCAGTCCCCAGCAGAACACCAAATTATGTAACATGGGTTCACCATATGACCTGCTTTTTCTCCTGAAATATCAAATTTGCTTGTTTGCACACAAGAGGAAAGAGGAAGGGGTTTTACACAATACGTCCTGCAATCCATACTGATTTCCTTTTTGGTCCATGTATCTGTCTTATCTACACATACACACAGTACAATAGCCTGTTGTCACAGAGTTCCTAAGTCTAAGGCATTTTACAACTAGAAATAAAGTACTAAATATTTCTCTCAAATATTATTATAGCATGCACACACATGGAGGCAACAAAGCCGACAAAGTGCGGGAGTCTGCCGAGAGAGAACCTCATTGCTACCATTTTTGACTTTGCAAAAACAAAATACCCTGAAATCATGCAAGAAGCTGAGAAATCTAGGTAAAAGATAGCCCAACCAGAGGAGAAGCATTACTGGACTCGGTGCTCACCACCGCAGATGAAATAATAAAAGAGGTCAAAATTGGAGGCAGTCTGGGCTGCAGTGATCACTCCCTGGTGCAACTTGTGATCTTGAGGGATACAGGGCTGGCAAAGACTGAAGTCAGGACCTTAAATTCTAGGAGAGCAATCTTCCAGTTGTTTAAAGAACTAGTAGATGAGATCCCCTGGGACACGGTCCTGAGGGAGAGGAACTGATCAGAGCTGGCAACTCTTGAAGGACACCTTTCACAGACCACAAGAGCTCTGGATCCCTATGTGTAATAAATGAGCAGGGAAGGCAGGAAAATGGCTGACCAAGGACCTGCTGCTGGTCAAACTGAGGCACAAGAAAGAACTGCATAGGCAGTGGAAGCAGGTGTATGTGGCCTGGGAAGCATATGGGGATGCCACCCGGATGTACAGGAATGAGATCAGGAAAGCCAATACACAGTTGGAGCTGAACTTGGCAAAGGTTGCAAAGAATAGTAACAGATTCTACAGGTATATTAGCTAGATGAGGAAGGCTAAAGAGAGCGCACCCCCCACAAAAAAACAGAAGGGAGAACTGGTGACAACAGACACAGGGAAGGCTGAGGTACTCTGCAACTTCTTTGCCTCAGTCTTCATTGGCATTCATTTTTCCCACAACTCTCAAGTCTCTCAAGTCCCTGAGCCTCAAGGCAGGGACTGGGGGAATTAAATCCTTCCCACTGTGGGTGAAGATTGGGTTTGAGATCACCTGATGAAACTGAACAAGTCTACAGAGACCTGTGAGATCACAGAATCACAGAATCATTCAGGCTGGAAAAGACCTCCAAGATCTCTGGTCTAACCATCCCCCTACCACCAATGTCACCCACTAAACCACGTCCAACCTTTCCTTAAACACCCCCAGGGATGGTGACTCCACCACCTCCCTGGGCAACCCGTCCCAGTGCCTGACTGCTCTTTCTGAGAAGAAATGTCTCCTCATTTCCAACCTGAACGTCCCCTGGTGCAACTTGAGGCCATTCCCTCTAGTCCTAGCACTTGTTACCTGCGAGAAGAGGCTGACCCCCAGCTCCCCACCTCTTCCTTTCAGGTACCTGTAGAGGGCAATAAGGTCTCCCCTGAGCCTCCTCTTCTGCAGATTAAAAAAGCCCAGTTCCCTCAGCTGCTCCCCACAGGACTTGTGTTCCAGGCCCTTCACCAGCTTCGTAGCCCTTCTCTGGACGTGCTCCAGGGCCTCGATGTCCTTCTTGTAGTGAGGGGCCCAAAGCTGAACACAGCACTCGAGGGGCGGCCTCACCAGAGCTGAGTACAGGGGGACGATCACCTCCCTGGTCCTACTGGCTCCATATTCCTGATACAAGCCAGGATGCCGTTGGCCTTCTTGGCCACCTGGGCACACTGCTGGCTCATGTTCAGGTGAGCATCGACCAGCACCCCCAGATCCTTTTCCTCTTCACAGCTTTTGAGCCACTCTGCCCCAGGCCTGTAGTGCTGCATGGGGTTGTGCATCCCAGAGTCCTGAGGAAACTGTCGGATGGAGTTGCCGAGCCTCTTTCCATCATACTTGAAAAGTCCAAGCAGTCAGATGAATTTCAGTGTCTGGAAAAAGGGAAACAACACTCCAGTTTTTAAAAAGAGTAGAAAGGAAGACCTGGGGAACTACAGACTGGGGGGATTTTTTTTTTAACTGAAAGAGCGGAGATT
>CM021729.1:20538750-20579962 GCA_011074415.1 Stictonetta naevosa
AGGGGCGCGGGGGGAGCCCGCGGGGGGAGCCGGGCAGCCCCCGCCGGGAGCCGGGCACGCAGGGCGGCCTGCCCGAGCCGGGGCAGCGGGAGCGCCCCGAATGGCGGTGCCCGGCCGCGGGGCGGTGGGACCCCCGGGGGGCTGCCCTCTGGGCGAGGAGCTCTCCGTCGTCCTCTCGCTTCTCGGCAGCCGTTGGCGTGTCTGAACACCTTGCGGTGCGGGTTGCGCTGAGGCTGCCTCATTGGCAGCTCTGCCCGCCCTCAGCTTCTGGTTGTTCTTTCGTTTTTGTGCGAGCCATCTGGAAAAAAACAACTCGTTTTTCTCCTCAAGCTTGAAAGCACAGTTTAGGCTTGTCCCTCCGGCTGCGGCTCTTTTGAGGTTCAGTGGGCTGAAGGGTTGCTGAGCGTGCCTCCACGCACCCGTCATCCGGAGTCCCCCGCACGTCGCCAAGGAGGGCTGGGTGACACGGGTGCGAGCAGTGTCTGTGTCGGGCAGTGCTTCTCCTCGGGGGTGTCACAGGTCCTGCGAGGAGTGGCTGAGGGCACTGGGCTTGTTTAGTCTGGGGAAGAGGAGGCTCAGCGGAGACCTCATTGCTCTACAGCTACCTGAAAGGAAGGTGTGAGGAGCTGGGGGTCGGCCTCTTCTCACAGGTAACAAGTGTTAGGACTAGAGGGAATGGCCTCAAGTTGCACCAGGGGAGATTCAGGTTGGAAATGAGGAGACATTTCTTCTCAGAAAGAGCAGTCAGGCATTGGAACGGGTTGCCCAGGGCATCACCATCCCTGGGGGTGTTTAAGGAAAGGTTGGACGTGGTGCTTAGGGACAGGGCTTAGTGAGTGACACTGGTGGTAGGGGGATGGTTGGACCAGACAATCTTGGAGGTTTTTTCCCACCTTTATGATTCTATGATTCCTTGGCTGCTGTTTCACGCACATTTTGGCAGCGCTTGAAGCAAGGTTTAGACCTGCTCAGTCTTTTCCACAGTGTGGAAAGAAGAAAGTGCTGGTAGTAGGCACAGCTGCTGGGGGTGGTTCATGGCTGTTCACATCTTTGTTGCTTTTTGGTGTAGCTCCTGGAGAAATATCTTAAAACCAGGAGGACAAAACTGTCATGAGGTTGATGTGCTGAATGGCATGGATTTAGCATGACTGAACTTTGAAGGTTTCTTAGAGCCACTCTCAATGTGCCATGTAGTAATATCTAGTAGTAATGTGTTTTATTGACACTGATGCGTCACTTTGGAGTCTGGAAAGAAGCTGAACCATTTCGTGATGTTGGAGCCTAAGCAAAAGCCCTAAAGTGGATGCAGTCATGGTGCCAGAATTATGCAATGCCCTGGGGAGATGTATTCTGCTGGCTCAAACATTATTTTTGATGTAAGACTTATCTGCGCTAAATACGGCGTATTGCTGGACTAGTACCAGGGAACTTAGTGTGGTTAACCTTTTTATAGATTAAGATGATAAATGACATAAATCATGCTTCAGTAGCGTACAATGTAACTTTTTGAAATGGAAAAATGGTCTTTTAGTTCACAGCTAGATTAGTTCCCACCTTGATAGAGGGGAGGCTGTTATTCCTGTGTGATAATTATATTAAACAAGAAGGGGTAGAAGTTCTTTCTCTCTCAGCTAAACTTCTTAGGGCATTTTACAGGTACTGTTAATCAAGCTGAAAAACCGCGGAGGAATTTGGCTTCTCTTTAAATGTTCTGCAGGATGTAACCTTGCCTACAGAAACAGCAATGATGTGCTTGAGGAGAGATGGGACTTTATACAGTGAGTCCTGAAAAACAACCCGTACTCTGATCTCTCCTTTTTGCCTAAGAAATGCTAGTTTAATGTGTGTGATATCCCATGGTGTTTGTTTTGTTGGAATGTTGTGTTGTAACAGCAACAACAGAAAAAAAAAAAAAAAGTGTTTTTGGCCTGCATTTCTCTGCCTTGCTATGTTTCTGTGGGTCTGCTCTCCTGGAACTGACTGGGAGCGTCCTCCTCGTGAGCTGTGAAAGTGCTGATATCAAAGTTTTCTTGTGGGTTAGCATCACTTGACTATCAATTTTCTCCATTCGTAATGCCAGCAAGTTTTCCTGATGTGAAGCAGACAAGGAGTTATCGGTTCTTTTGGGCTTGGACCAAGCTGTGCTGAACATCCAGCCGATGATGCCTGTCTGAATAAATGCATTCAGGTTCCTCAGCCCAGATTGCTGTTGTTAAAGGAAAAGCTGCCAAAATTCAGTGTCCTTTGGTTATGCTGATTTTGCACTAACAGAAGTTATTTAAAATAATCTCAATTAACGTTACTGTGTGACTTGCATCCTTGCCAAGTAGACCATGGGAACTTGTTCTGAAGGAAGCAAGTCTCTCTCTTGGTCATTTATAAACTCTAATTTCTGCCACTGTTTTTTATTGTGCAACGTGCAAACGTATTTGGCAGAAAATTGTAATTTTTAGGTGTTTGTGCTGTAATAGGCTTGCTAATGTTTCTTCTTTTGCTAGCATTTCTTTGGTGGACCTATTTTCAGAATGCAGGGAGAATACAGTCTTGCTTGGGCCTCCACAATGCTTTTGATTACATAAAAACATCTGCTTAAATTGACAGGAAACAGGATTTTACATTTGGCTTTTCTTCAGTAGTTATTCTCAAGAGAATAAAGTTGAGATCATGGTTAAGAAAAGCAGCTGTTGCGGAAAATCTTTATTACAATGAATATGTTTTTTTCCAGAGTTAAATAAATGTAATTTAAATAGTTAGCATTTAGTTTTTAGGGGGCAGTATGCTCCAATTGGCTTGTTCAAGAAGATGGATTTTTCAATTAGAACTGGTAGTTATTAAAGCTTATAAAGCATTCAAAGCTATTTTTGTAGGTCTGTTAAATCTCAAGTGCTTTCTTTAGTGCTGTTCAGCACTTAGAAGTCCCATAATGTAGTAAATGAAGTAAGATGTGCCACGAGTAGAATATCAGGTTTTTATTTTATACCCAGACCTCTAATGCTGAGGGTTTAAAAAACAAAAATACGAAAAAAGCCCTATTTAAAGTCATGGCTTAGGCCAGCCTCAGACTGATGGGGTTGGTGGTCTGTGGGGCAAGGGAAGGAAGCCCCCGTGCGTGCTGGGGCTGCGAGGCCCTGCAGTGCTGCCTGGTAGCATCTGCAGGCTCCGGAGGGGTTTGGCAGCCCCGTCCCATTCATCCCTTCACGGCGGAGGTTGTGACGGACAGCTCTGTCACCTCAGCCTGCCTTGTCCCCAGCCAGGACACCGTGCGCTCACTGCTACCTCTGCTCCTCATGGAGCTCCCCAGGTGATGTCTTGCCTGCTGCAAATGGTCTTACTGGGTGAGGCCAATTGTGCTAAGCCCGAACCACACATTTCACCAATTTTCTTTTTTTTTTCCTTTTTTTTTTTTTTTTTTTTTTTCCCGTGCACCTTTTCCACCTCTCCCAGTTGCCTTTCTATGCCCCTCTGTTTGTCCGCACTGGCACTACTGCTTGTGGCTGAAGAGAAAGCTAGCTGTCCAGGGTCTGGCTTGGAGCACTGTTGTGTACTCCACTTAAACACACCTATGAAAAATGGGGTGGGAAAAGACTTTTTTCCCCATTTGCAGAAACGTGGGTTCTTGTTTTAGAACAAATGGTTGCCTGAACAGCTGAAATAGCAAAGCCTGGTTTCCTACAGCTTTGAGTGTTGAGGTTGGTATCTCATGTTGATTTCCCCTTCCAGTAAGTACTGCAGCCTTGTCTTTGTGCAGGGTTGAGAGACCATTTTTCTCTGCTAGCCTTTTTGCCTGTTTTCATGGAAATCGTAAGAAAGTAATATATTTGAGGCCCTGTTGCCCTCTCATAGCTGGATAAAATTTGCTGATGGATCCAAAAGCGTTTGGAAGGGGAGGTGGAAGCTACCAAAAGACAGCGAGGTCACGTAAGCTTTCTATTATTGATGCTTGCATTGCTGGGTTGAGTTCAAACTAATCCTTTCTCTGGCACTGCCTAAGAGGCAGAGTATACTCTCTCATTCCTGCTTAGTCTCTCATTGATGCTTCGCTTTGTTCAGCCTTTTCCTTTCACATCCTGTTTTGTCAGTTGATTGCACTGGGTGCTTAAAGAAACAGCTTAAATACCCATTGCTCTACAGCTGTGGAGTGAAGGCAGTGTAAGAACAGACCCTTTGCCTTCAAAGTCAAGGTGACGCTTTTCTGTGGGAGGATTTAAATGCTACTGCTGCTTTTATTTTATATGCAAGCATAGGCATTCCAGGGTGGCTCTTTCATTGCTGAGACTCGCAGTGCGTGTACTCGCAGTTGCCGGTGCGAGACGTTTTTGTTCCAGGGCAGCAACTGGGTGGAAGGAAAGCCTTGGCTACGAGTGCGGGTGTAAGGTAGAGGTCTCGCCTGGAGCCGGTCATCCCAAACGCCTCCTGGGTTCTCAGCTTAGCTGTGTGCAGATGAAATCCTTCTCACATCAGAGTTAATGGCACTACCATTTCTTTCTCAGCTGTACAGGGCTGTAATAGGTCTGGACATGTTAAATGCCTGGCTTCCTGAGTTTCTAGGGCATGACGGACCATTCCAACTACCGAATTTGACCTTCTGCAATGTTCAGGTCACCCAAGAAATAAACTTCAACATCAGCAATGAGAGTGTATTTGTTCTGAGGGATTTCCTTGAACTGAGTGCTGTGGAAGGAAAGCGACGTCTCTCGTTTGGGCTCCTCCATCTGAAGTAAAATCACCGCGTCTCTCTAATTCTGGATGCACGCGCTCGCTTCTCTTCTCCCAGCGGCAGGCTTAGCCTTCGGCAGTTCTCAGTGCAGGTGGTGCCCGAATGCTGCATTGTGCCGAGTGTGAGGCACCGGGTGACAGACGGACAGAGCTTCTGGGGTGACAGCAGCGGTGGGAACGTGGGTCTGCCTTTGTTTGGAAGAGGGTCCCGACACACCTAGCAATCTCACTTTCATTTTAATTCATCATAACTATGTGAGGATTGATATTTGCCGTTCCTGATTGGAACTGCCAGCAATTAGAGATGGCACATGTGCAAATATTTACACGTATAAGACAGTCCACAGCCTGAAAATGTGAAGTTTTGCATTTCTCTTTTTGTACAGCATGACTGACCCAAAACGTCTCAATGTGTCATCTCTCAAACAGAAACTGTTCCTGATGTTTTCTGAAGAGACTCGTGTGTTTTTCTTTGCCTTTTTTTATATATAAATATATTACAGTCACTGGCAAAGCAGCAGTTTAGGAATACTACTCGAGGCATTTCTGAAGAAGTTGCTGTAACTGTGTATTTTACAAGTCCTGCTCTGACAGCAGGAAATGGGAAGAGAGGAGCAGGCTCCGTTTGGAATCTGCCAGCCTGGAAGTGGGTGTGAAGTTGGCTGTTGTGCCTGGAAGGTCTTTAGCAATGTTTCTGAAAGTTAGATGTTTTTATTTATTTTGATGTGGTGAGAAGTAGTTAGCTTTTTGTACAAATTTATTGGCTTCTGTCACTTTGCATGAGGTATTAATATCTCTTTCCCCCCATTTCAAGTCTGCTTGAACTCAGTACCAGAAGCACCTTTTAAAAACACAGCATCTTTGTGGGACAGCTCAGAGCTGTCAGTTCATCCTGAACTGAAGCAGCAGTTCCAGCTGCATGCCTTTGAATCACTGCAGGAAGAAATTTCATTTCAACTGCCTGTTCCCTCCCGTGGTACACAGGTTTAAGCCCTTTCGCCTGTTCTTGGACCTCTGCATCCATCTCTGCTGAAGCACCACGCGGTGCCTGTGTGCTGCCAGACTCCTGGCCTCAAACATCAGAGCTAACCTAGAGAAAATCTGCTCGCTGTATGAAGTGATGGCCTGGCACTGTCATCAGACATTGCTGTTGCTGATAATCTTTTGTCTCCTGGTTGCTCTGCTCGTAGCTCCTTTGCTGTGGATGTTGGGGCAGTGGCTGATGTACAAGCTGGAGCAACCTGCAGGTGAGAAAACAGTGAAATGTGCAGTGGTAGGAGAGCGCAGCCGAACTCATCACCCAGCAGAGGTAGCACCTGATCATCAGGGGTCGGCACAAAGAAGGCTTGGGAAGGTCACTGTTTCACCAGTGCTTTCATGGGAGTGCTGCTGGGCAGAGCCTTGCCCCCTCCTTGGCTGCCTCCTGGGATGAGGAGCAAGGCGATGGGCTCTGCTCTTCGCAGGTGGTGTGACAGCGCTGGTCCTGTGGCCATGGCTTTGCAGAATGTGCTGTGGAATTGGGGATGCAGTGATACAAACGCTAGGTTGTTGGGAGGATATGTCTTGGGGTACTCAGTGTGGGCTCCTTCTTCGATGGGCAGGGAGAAAAGATGAGGTATTTAAAAGACTGAGCTAGTGAAAGGAGCCTTGCCGAGAACCAGGGTCTGAGAACTGTAGCAGACAAATTACATCTTTTTTTGTTTGTTTTTTGTTCTTAATGAGATGTAAATAATGACCTGGAGGGACAGACTGCTCATCTCCTATGCTGTCAAATCCAGATGGTCTGCACTAAATTTAATAACTGGGAAATAGCAATACTACTGGGGAACTGGGTGATGTGATGCATGCGATGCTCAGGTCAGACTAAACAATCGTCTTGAATTTTCCGAAATCATCAGGAGAAGAGCAGCCAAGCAGTCTTTAATTCAGAAATGTTGCAGTGACGTTATTTGCTAATGTTGGGCTGAGTCACTGCTTAGTACTGTTTGAGCACAGAGACAAAAGCTAATCATCCTCAGCACAGCCGGCTGCTTAACTTTTCCTCTGCCGGTGTCTGCCAGCAGCTTACCCAGTTTCTGGCTGTTGCTGTCCTGGATGCTGCCCCCTCGTTTAGGCTTGGGTCTGCTTCCCGCTGTTTGGCCACATGGCCAATCTGACCCACTGTGCAGGGCAGGAGCCTGCAGTTTTGGGAACTCAGCTTAGGGCAAGAAAGCCTCACCAGAAAGCAGTGTTACGGCAGCGTCTGTGCTGGCGTGACACTTCTCTGAGGTCAGTTTTAATTTTGCACAGTCCACAGTGTGAGACGTGCTCATAAAAATAGGTTGTTAGTTAATTGGCTGGTGTGCCGGTCACAGAACCCTTGGCTTAAGCCGTGTGATCAGTGCTTGCACGCGTCGTACAGCTCTGTGAGGAGCTGCCTGGGTGTTTCTGGTAGACCCTGCCACTGACAGATCAGTGACTACTTTATCTGCGAGCCTTACGGCCCCGGATCGTGCTAGTGGTCAAGTAATCAAACAGTGTACGGAAAACTAAGCTGTTGTAGGCCCTGGTGAAAAGAAGCATCAGCATGGCACATTCCTCAGCTCTCTGGCACGGCCAGCAAGCATGCGGTCCCCGTGGTGCTGCCCAGGTGGTTGTGTAGCAGGGAAGAAATTAAACACTGTTAGGTTTAATTTCATTTAAGAATGCACTTTTTTTTTTTTTTTCCCAACAAACTCTTCTTTGCTTTGATTTTTTTTACCACTTCAGCTGAAGTCTCCCAAAAGGAAGAGAGCTTTGTTGTGACAAGTTTGGTACTTCCCTATGGCTTGTATATTTTAAAAATACCATAGGCTATTTTGGGCAGTGAGCCTGAAACTCCTCACGGACATAGGCTTTGTTTTAATGGCTATGGAAAATACTTTCTACAACCTCTGAGATTTTTTTGGAAGCATCACTGGAAAATACCTTCTAAAAATGTCACGGTGTCTACAAAAGCAGTAGGCAGGACACATCCACTTTACTCCTCAGCCTTGTGTGTAAATAGCTATGTGTGGGATTAACATTCCTGTCCTGTCTCACTCCACCGATGTGTCAGGTTGGATCCTGCAAAGCCTTGCACGTGTGGCAGATGTTAAATACATGTTGGTGGAGCGTTATTTGTAGGTAGCGCATGGCTCGTGTGCGAGTTGGCGAACCTGCTTTCACCCTGTGGTGTTCTCCTGCCTCTCTCCCTTACTAACCATAGCTGCTGCCCATGCTGACAGAAGATGGGAGCACACACACGCAACCGCTCCTGCCTGCGCTCAGAAAGCGTTTGGCTCCGGCTGGGGCAGACTGTGCTGTTTGCTTCTGGTCCTGGCTGCGTGGATGTGGCACTGTCTGTCCGTCTGACCCGGCTGGAGCCTGCTGCACTCGTCTCAGATGGCATGGCAGAAAGCCACCACCGAAATGCCAGCTCGGAGAAGGTTTGGGTCAAAGCACACAGAAGTGATGAGGTGCTTACCTCTGCTCTCCCCTCGTACATGCGTGCTGTCCCCTCGGTTGAAATGGTAAATTGTTTCTGTCATTGCACAGTAAATCCCATCAGGCAGCTGAATGTAATTGATAAGTCGTTTTTACTTCCCTCCTTTGCTTTTTTTTTTTTTTTTTTAAGCCATCTGGTTTTTTTGTTCAGCTACCAACAGCAGCAGAAACAACTCTGCCAGTGCTGCTGTGGTGGTGATGCAGGATCAGGAGTGAGTGGCTGGCCCGGGAGAAGGGCTGGGGGTATCTGGTGGCACTGACACCAACCTTGCCACCCAAAGAAACACCTGCGAAGCTCTGCTTTCAGTACTTTTAACTGAATGATTTCGCGCACAACCATCCACAGCTGCCGCTGCGAAACCGGTCAGATCAGCCACCATCCAGACAGCTCAAACCGCCGCGCTGTGCTCGGGGGCAGCGGGCTTCCCCATGCCAGGGCTTCAGGTAAGCCAGCACTGCGCGCCCCGTGAGCTCCTGGCGGGCAGCACCACGCAAGGCAGATGGATGTCCCGCGCTGTGAAGGCGGAGGATTTGTGGAAACATTTGTGGAAAGCATAAATATTTGTGCAGTGCTTGTAAATATTGTCAGACCCTAACGGAGAAGAGATGTGAGTAAGAGTGGAGAGGGAGCCGGGGTGGCTGTGCGTGCTCATGCTGACTGCCTGACTCGTGGCCGTCTTTGCAACAGGGAGGCTTACGGCCAGCACCCACTGCACGTGTGGCAGCCTCCTGCCAGGACAGACAGACTTCCTGGTGCTCTTGCCTTGGGCTCCTGGGACTCAGGGCTTGGAGGGGTCACAGGACTCTGGAGGAGCCCTGGAGGTACACACCAGGATTTTTGGGGCCTGCCTGCACACAGAGGTCTCAGATCTTGGGTTGTCTGGCCTGTTTCTGTTCAGAAAACGGAGAAGTGCCTTCATTCAGCAGAGCTCAGCCTTTGGAGGAGCTTTTGTTTAATGATAAGCTAAATCTATAGAAAATCTGTGACGCTGCTTGCTTTTCTTCACAGCCCAGTTGTTTCTTTTTTTAACATGCGGAGAATTTGTTGCTGGCTTACACCTCTGCACCTGTAGGTCCTGAGCCCCTGGGCAGACCTCACAGCAGTCAGGAAGGCAGAGGGAGATGAGAGGGGCGATGCCAGGGTCATGTGCCAGCATGTGGCATCAGAGAGAGTGCATAGTTCAGCTGCACAGTAACACCAGCCTTTTAGGAGAACTCGTTGCAGAGTTGAACAGTGAAGTCTGTCATCCAAGGACAACATCTTTGAAACCTCTCAGGTCAGTAGGTTGCTGCCAGCATTTTACTCTCTGGGACAGAGACAGTTTTCATTTATTTTTGGATAACACTTATTTCATTACAGTCCACTCTGGAATGTAGTTAAACATAACCTGAGTTTAAAACAGAAAATAAAATAAAATAAAATTTGAGACTGTGGCTGATCAACCTAACCAACTTTCTATGGTTTCCATGTCTATTCAGAGTACTTAGAGGAGTGTGTCTGAAATACGTTGGGTGTGCTGCTATTTTTCACAAATACTTATAGGTTACGTGCTAGCTATTAGAAGCTATCATTAAAGGCTCTGGATAACGTGGAGCAACGTGCAAATGATCTATATATTCTATTTACGTGTTTGTCGCTTTAAATAGCAGCCTGAGGGACTGGAGGGCTCCCAGGACTGGAATAGCAGACATGTTGCTGGACATGGATGAGGTTTCACTGGCAAAGCTTTGCAGCACTTAAGAAAATGATGTTCCACTCTCACTTTTACAAATGCCAAAGCTGCATACGTTTTTCATTCTCCAGTATAGTTTTTAACATTATGGTGAGTGTGGCCAGCATTTGAAGTTCATCCTGGATGCTTTGGATCTGGCTCATAAGACTGAAGGGACCTTTACTCTTAATCTTGTATTTTTTTTCATAATTCTGAAGTGGGTGGATTATAATTTTCTGATATGTTTTTGTTTTGAAATAGTATTTTTCCATTGGCTTGATGAATCAGTACCTCACCGTAGCTTCATTATGCCTTGGATTTGTAGATGATGCAGTAAAAGTTAACTTAATTTCACTTGGCTGCCATTGTCTTCTGTTCTGAAAATATACTTGCACAATGTGCTTGTGCACGTTGTGTTTTTAATTTCCAGCTTTGGTGCCAACACAGGCCCATTCTGTTTATCCCCCACAGCTTGAGCTCTGCGTGTTTTTGGGAGGATTTCTGTTTTGCAGCAGCAGCAGTTTTAGCAGCTGCTCGCTCTGAGGCCCCTGTCTCGTCTGGCACAAGATGCAGCGATGAACCGAGAGCACGGCAGAGCGAGCACCGGGTTGTTCTGTCCCCATTTCTGTTTGCTCTGCAAACCCAACAGCCACTGTGAAGCGAGGCAAGGTCTCCTTTCCTGCACCCTTTGTGTAGGGCTGCAGGCAGGAAGTCTGAGCTTGGGTGTTGCAGCTGATAATAGTGGCAAGGAAATAATAAGCTGGGAGCCTTTTTGAAGACACTTCTTCATCAGAATGGTTTGGTGCTCTTTGATCAGCTGGCCTGGTAGCAAGACTCTGTGGAGTCTCATCAGAGACACACGTCAGCAAACAAACACAACTCCCACCGCCGCCTCCAGGTCAGACAGTCCTCGGTGCTGGGTACCCTGAGCATCCGTGCTTCCCCTCTGAGGGCTGAGGAACAGCAGGGTGAGCGTCCTTGGGCTTGCTCTGGGAGCGCTGGAGCCCCCAGCACCACCAGTGCACAGCAGGGAGTCCCCAAAAACAGGAGTGCTGGGGGCTGAGGGTGCTCTGGGTCTGCAGCGGGACCTGGAGGAGAGGTGCCCTGCGCCTGGATGCCTGCTGATGTCTAAAACCTCCTCCTGTGGTCACCTCTGCTGGGCTCAGCCGCATGAAGCTGCTGCCTGTTGAAAGGGAGGGCCTGGCCAGAGACACTGCTGCCTTATGTACAGAAATAACGAATGCATTTATGCTGTTACATACGACTTTTCCTAAAGTAGAAGGAAGCGAAGGGAAGTCCAGCTGCTTTGAAAGTTATTGATACTGTCAACAGCAAGGGAGTAATGAGCCCCAAGGTAAATCCTTCGCAGGATTTGTTCAGTGTCTTATCCCCTGCTGAACAAGGAAATTACGTGCTTTTTAGAGTGCTGTTAGGAACCCTTTGTTTTTGAATTGGTCAGTCCTCAGATAGTTGCAGGAAGAAAAGAAATAAAAAAACCAACTCTATTTCTACTAGTGTTTGAAAATAACACAAAAACAAGTGAAGTGTGACTCCATATTATTTTCCCTTGTAGCTGTGTTAATGCTTCGCATCTTGCACATGGAATCACCACTTTCATCTTCGCAAAAATGTTTCTAAATAACTGTAAATACAAATTTCTCCTCTGGCTTTCTTCATTATAAGATTGTGCCATTGTATTCTGGGACTTTCAAGCTCAGATGTTTTTTGCTTTGTTTGCAGCAAGCAAAGTATTTCCAGGCTCTTTCTCTATTGCTCAAGATATTTAGAACTGCCAGTGTGGTTTTTGTTTATTTGTTTTAGTAGTTGTTACCTCTTTATAAAGCCTTAAGCACAATTGTCCTGAAATGTTGCTTAAGCATCTTTCCTTTGTCCATTTTAATGTGCTCTAAGTCTTAAATAGCATATAAATTCCCATAGCAAAATAATGAGGGGGTGGGCATGGATACCTACATACATACTAGAAAAGCACCTTAAACAGAACAGTATGGTTCTGGTTAATCGAAAATGGATCTGTACGGCTTGTTGTGAAACAAAAGCCATCTCCAGTTCGTCCCAGGAACAAAATTCATTTTGTCTCTGTTAAAAGCAAGCAGATTTGGAGGCTGTGCTCTTCTTGTGCAGATTTGTTTCTTCACCGTGTAAGGGGAAGCGTACATTGCAGACAGTAGAGCCTGATCATTGCAGTGCCTGTTCTGTTGGGTGGAACGTGCTGGGACCATGAGCTGCACACACAGCATAACAGAGAGTAGGGCCTAGAAATCAGGAGCAGTTCCTCCTTGCCCTCATCCTTAGTGTGTGGGAGAACTGGAAACCGGTGTGTTTGGACCTAGTGCCGTCGGATAAACACGACAGTCTGCTTCCACTTAAATGCTGATATGCTGGAAAGAGATGACTTCAGAAACTCGGGAGTTTTACAGGAAGTTGCCCAGTTTCCCTCGGTGAGTTTTGCAACAGAAACCTAGCAGTGATGATAGAATGATTTGTGTTTATGTCTTCCTTCCCAGTTGGCCTGCTGCTGTGGCACTGCCGCTTGTTCCCTGTGCTGCCGATGCTGCCCCAAGATAAAACAGTCAACAAGCACCCGCTTCATGTACGCGCTTTACTTCATCCTGGTGACCATCATCTGCTGTGTCATGATGTCGACGACGGTAGCTAATGAGATGAAAGCACACGTAAGTAAAAGATCCACCCCTGTTCCTGAAGGGAAATGGGGCTCCTTCTCTGTCTCTTCATATAGAAGGGCGTTTGCTCAAGAAGGGGCAGTCGATTCCCTCCACCCACTCACTTCCAGACCCAGACTAGGAGGATAGTGCATGTTCAGACTCTCTCTTCCTGTCAGTTGCTCAGCCTTCTAGTGTATTTCACAACAGGAAGAGTCAAGGATCACAGGACTAGCAGCCTTCCTCTTCTTTTGTTGTGCAGAAACCAATTCCAGCAAACCCACCCGAGGTATTCTGCGTGGGTAGTTTCAAGACATCTTGTAGCAGCATAAATTGGTTTAGTTGAATGTTCAATTCATCTCTGGTAACTAGGTTAGTACCAGAAAAAGCAATTATAAAACAGCTCTTCAACGGTTGCATTTATAATATTAATTCTTGGTGTTATGTGACAGACTACTACAGTGCAATGGGTTCTGTACAAGGGGTTTTCTTCAGCGTGCTTTGAGTCATCATGTTCACATGGCTTGTAACCACAGCAGACATTGTTCAGCTCTAATTGTCTTCTTAATTAAAAAGCTTCAAAAGCATGAAAGGAGCTGTGGCTAAAACTGGATTATAAAACCCAAGTTTCTTTCAGAGTCTTAATATATAACTTTCCTGAGCTAAATCTCTGCCTGCTTGAGGTCAGACACTAGACCTGTTGTTCCACATCTTTCGTTTCATTTTTTAAGCCACCCAAGTTGCTCTCAGTAGCGCAAATAGGCTCTCTCACCCTCTACAAACTACAAGAAAGTAAGTCTGCTTTAAAGTAGAGGCAACAATGGCTGGATTACTTAATTTTTTAAAAAATTAGGTAATGTGGGACTGAAACTTTTCTGCACCAAACTTGTCATGAGGCCTGCTTTGAGGTTGTCATTGTGTTTGCCATGGAGGATCAGAAGACCTTGATTGATGTGAGTATCTAGTTGTTCTGTGTTTTCTCTCCCAAGAGGGGAGTGCCAGTGCACAATTAAGGCTATTTCCTTGTTGCTGGTTAAGTTGATGCCCTGCTTAACTTTCAGTTACCTGTGAAACACATCCCTCTGCAGCATCCTGGGTCCAGAAGCTGGTGGTAACACCCTGTGCCCGCAAGGCAGACGAAACAAGAGGCTTATGCAGGGACTATCTTGAGGGTTTCTGTGCTCTGTGCCAGTGACCTTTCCTTCATCCCATTATGCCCTCTTTGTACATTCTTTGCTAATTTTCTTTTATTTAATAATGACACTGCTTGGACTATCACAACGCTGCCTTCTTACCCCTGATCACCAGAAGTTGCTGACAGCCCTGTAAGAGTGCTCAGTACAGACAAGATGCTAACCCCTGAGCTGTGACTTAAAAACTCTTCAATATGTGTGTGCTGAAGTTTCTTGCCAGGAATTACTTTGACTTACTAAATGCTTAGATTGGCAATAAAGTGAATAATCCAAGGAACTAAAGTATGTGGAAGACAAACTATATGCTCGTATCCAAATTTCCTAAAGTCGTTTTCCATCAGTAGTGTGGTTTTAATGCAGCTTGTATCCCTAACAAAAAAAAAAAAACAACTCTCCTTATCCAACAGAAACGTGATTCAAGCAGCCTTCAATAACATGCTTTTCAGCCTTGCCAAATTTCTCTTCCAGTTTGTAGCCTTTAAAGCTCAGTGTAGGAAGAAATGGCACAAAGAGTAGCTGTTAATGTGAAGTGGAAAGATAATTGCCTTCTTAATTTAGCACATTTGGTGACTTTGAATAGGAAATGGACCATCTGAAAGTAGTCATTCTTTTTCTACTCTCTAATTTAATAATTACTTTCTGGGCTGTTAAAAGTTCAAAGACTCCTAAAGCTAATTCAACCCAGTTGTAGTAGAGTGCACCTTCAAAATATCTACCCAGACTAACTGGTCTCAGCTTCCCAATGACGAACTGTATTTTGAAAGTGCTTGTCACTTTCAAAAGGAATCAAAGTGATTCCCTTGCTTTTGGCTGGATCATGGAGCACTCCTAGATCCTGAAGCCCAACTGTAAGCAAATACTTTGCCTGATGCTTCTAGGACCTCATGCTCTCTTTCTTGAAAGGGGACAGAATTTTAATTCATTTTAATTTGATTTTTTTTTTTTATTGGAAAATTAAAGTAACATTTAATATTTCAGTGCAGTGCTTTGTGGAGCCATCAGCTTGGTAGGGAACAATATGTCTGCTTTACCAGTTTAGAAATCAAATAATCACGCTGATTTTAAGTGAAAGGAATCTCACCCTTGTCAGTGAAGGTTTTTTTTCAGTTGTTTTGTTGATTGGCGCTAAGTTCCCAAGTCTGAAGTAGTTTTAAAAGTCTGTATTGTAGGACTGTACCCTCTGGACCTTTGAAGTTATTTTGAGAAGAAGTAGCAGCAATGTACATCTCTGATGGACACCTTAAAGAAAGACTTAGAAAAAAAAAGTTTGTATTTATTCAGCAGTATTCATTTGCCCCCCTTGTCAGTCTATTTAAAAAGTCAGGTTTTCCATTTCTGAGGTGTCAGACTCTGCAGATGCCAGCCCAGAGTCAGGGACCTGCTCTATGCCCTGCAACATGTCTGGAAAAACAAGTCAGTGTCCCAGGTTCCACCTCCCCCCCAAAACTGGCAGGCAGATGAAGCCATGTGTCAGTGGGAGGATACAGTACCTGTAGAGTATCTGGTTATGGTTTCAAAACCTTGTTTCCTAATCTAATCGACAGTATTTTGATGATCTATTTTTGCAGTGAGCCTAAAGAATTGAACAAATAAAAGGTTGTCTTTTTGGTGAGGTTTTTTGCTGTTCTTTTCACACTTCTTCCCCATCTTCTGACCTGCTCCTGAGCTCCTGAGACACCAAGAGAACCTGGAGAGTTAAATTCTGAAAAAAATGTGCAGAGAAACCAAGGCATTTCTGTTTGATCTCTGGGGAAAAAACGAGAAGCAGTGGGGAGGGAGTGGATAGGGAGTGAAGCAGATAGGGAGGGAGTGGTTGGCTCCTACTAAGAAAGCAGTTTGAATTGCAGCATGTAGAACTGATTTCAGAGGAGCAAGGTCGCGTATCAAGGCAAAAGATACAACATCAATCAAGACATGAGAGCTTTAGCAATGGGGACAGCAAGTCAGAAAAGGTGAACATACAGTTACACAAGACCATGTTGAGGCCTGACTTTGTTCCAAAAGGAAGTGAATCAGGATCCAGCTTGAAAAAAGGGCTTTCTATGGTGGTGAGGCACTGGCACAGGCTGCCCAGAGAAGCTGTGGATGCCCCATCCCTGGAGGTGTTCAAGGCCAGGCTGGATGGGGCCCTGGGCAACCTGGTCTGGTGGGAGGTGTCCCTGCCCATGGCAGGGGGTTGGGACTGGCTGATCCTTAAGGTCCGTTCGAACCCAAACCATTCTATGCCCTGATCCACGTATTTGCTTTTCCATTTATTCTGTTGAAAGTCATCTACAGCTTTACCCACAAACATTCTGTTGAAGCATAACCTGGCTTCGCAGGCTTTGAAAGGATAATTGACACAAGAGGAGGGAGAGAATTGTTCTAGTCAGTCAAAATACTATTTTGATTTTTTTCAATGTTTTTCTTAATGTCAAAGCTGTTTCAAAACTTGTGGTTTCATCCTGAAAATATCCATGCCTTATTTAAATAAGGAAAGGAAAATCGGAAAAGAGGATTTCAGGAAAGCAAATACCAGTGAAAACTAATTCAGTTGTGTGAAAGCATTTCAGTTCTGGGTGGTTACATGTTCTGGTAGAGCATGTTTTCAGACTTGCTTCCCCAGCCAGGTTTATATCTTTGTCCTTAAATCCATTACAGTATGTTATAATCTAAATTTGCTGCCAAAACTGTTTTTTTTTTTTTTTTTTTTTTTTTTAAAAAAACGTCCATTACCTGTTTGTGGTAAGAATTTAGCTGTGGATGCAAGCTGATGTGTGATTTGGTCAGATTGTTTTTTACTTCTTCAATACATACCTCATTTGTTCAAGACAAGTGTCTTTACCAGCATTTTTCCCCACTGTCTCTCTACTCACGATTTTTTTTTTAATGCTTTCTCCATTTCTATAACAAATTTCACCTGCCGCATTCCCCCTCTCGGGG
The DNA here is from genome assembly GCA_011074415.1 of Stictonetta naevosa. NCBI lineage: Eukaryota > Metazoa > Chordata > Aves > Anseriformes > Anatidae > Stictonetta > Stictonetta naevosa. Next base: position 20,555,479 of record CM021729.1, read on the forward strand.
ATGAGGACATCTGTGTGGCAAGGAGTCTCTTTCTGGTTTCTCTGGCTCTTCTACAGTTTCTACACAGTCCTTCCTTCTTGCTGCCCTGCGATGCCATTTTCTGCCCTCCTGCATTCATCAGACTGGGCACAGACAGACCCAAGCTTAGAGGTGTCCCAAACCCAGCCGGCTGGAGCCTGGACACAGCACAGCTGCATCAGCTCGCTGCAGCATCACAGTAATTTAGGAGGACAGACACTCGCGCTGAAGGCAAAGCGAGTTTGGGGCAATCTGACCCTGTTCGTGTAGATGTTGCCATTTTCTGTTTCACTACACTCAAAAAAAAAAAAAAAAGCATACCGACTTAATAACATCATTGTGCACACAGCTACAGAGGCATTCACGTTATCTGAGTGGATACTGAGTTACTGCAGTTGGAATGCTTTGTCCCTTGCTTGGAGGCCAGGGAATTTACTTATGTTGCTTTTAAAGAGAGAAAGGTAAATACTTCACTCCATCAAGATCAGCTAAGTAATTAATCTGTGACTTCAACAACTGCCAAAACTACCCAGCAATTAGAAAGTGTACTACATGACACGGGCTGGGCAGGTTCTGGCAGCTGAACGTATTTCAGAGAGAGAGAGTTTCAAGAAAAAATGTCTTTTTAAACTTTTCAGTGATCAAGAACTCATATAAAGCTTGATAAATTGTTCACAGCAGTGGATTATCCTCTCATGAAAACATGCCCTTTTCATTACATCCACCCTTTTGTTCTCAGTGTTGTGCTCGTGTTCATTATCTGCCGGGGTCCCAAGTCTTTGTTTTTAATCTTGATTTGTTACTTCAGGATCAGTGGTCTCTGAAAAAGATGCTCAGTCCCGCAGGACTATTCCTATGGCCATCATTTATCACTGTATAGCGTTGTGCATGCTACACAACGGCTGAGCCCTTTCTTGTTTGTGCAGGCACAAAGTAAGCCATTGTTCTTGTGAATCCATGTGTTTTCTGTCAGCCTGTTCTGTAAAGAAATTACTACTAAATAGAGAAAAGAACATATAGGGTCAAGAATCCCCTCTAGACCTCGGTAGAAACCTATCCAATTAAAGAAGATTCTCATTTACAGTTACCCAGAGATCTTTTTGTTTTTTAACTAGCTAGTTGATTAATTAAGTTCCTTGCTGTTTTTGTTGTTTTCCTCTTTAAAACCAGTAATCAAAATGCTGTTTGGTACCTGGTGCAGATCTAACAGAAACTAGCCATTTAATCAGCATTATCATCCACATCAAAAGGACTGATTTTCTCAGACATATTTTTAGTTCAATACCACGCATCATTAATGGTAATTACAAGTAAAGAGTTAACTGACAGCCCAGCTGCTTTCCCTGCCATTGCTGTGGCCCCATGGCTTGCCCTGGCAATGCTGTGGCATTGATAGGGCTCGTAGTTATTTCACCCAATCCATTTGCTCATTTTGAGTGCTGGCACATTTGGCCAGTCTGACATTTCATTGCCTTTCAGGACTTAAGAAAGGCATTGCTGATGCTCCAGCCGGTTTCTCAGGAGCCCTCTAAAGTTTTTGGATGCAAGTTAAGTCACAGTTGCTCAATTGCTGTGCAACTTCTTAAGCATTGGCTATTCATCTATGAGTTACTTCTGAAAGTGCATCTCGGGGTGGCGCAGCTTGAATCCATTTCTGTGTGTCGATCCCATGTTTCCTGCATCTTTGATGGCTCTCCACCCGGCTGGGAATGCTGCCTGATCACTGGCTGTTGAGCTCTGTTCGCTGTTCCCTTGTCCTGTTTTTGTTTACTTACTAGCCTGCAGAAGGAAGTAGACATGAGTATCTTTTCTTCTTTCTTGGAAATGTTCAAGGATGGTGTTGCCCACAATCTTTGTATATTTTTTCTAAGCAAAATTGGGCCTAGCCAAACACTGTCTCACACCTGATTTCCCATTTCATCTGCCTGATTTATTTATTTGTACAATGTTTTGTCCTGGCTTGCGTTTTCCTCTGTCTCTCCCAGTTACCCATGCAGGTAGCTGTGATCAACTCCAAAGGTTTTGATGTGTTGCTCAACTGGTCTCACCAGCCTCGGCTGAGCACTTGGAGCACACAGAGAGGCCCTTCTTTCTTTGAAGCGAGTGGTGGTTTTTTAATTAGATGCCTCTATTTTTGCTCGACACCCTGGCTGTGGGAAGGGGAGGTTGGTCTGTACAAAGGCACTGCACAGGAGTGGGACCCGTGCACAGAGTCTGGCTTTCTGAGCGCTCGGTGTCACACCCGCCTTGGTGAAACCGAGGCCAAAATTTGCGGCTGTTTGCCTTCCCCTCACAGCAAGGGCAAAGCCTCAAAGGCAAATATTTAACGAGTCAGGAGAAACGTGGAATTTTCCTGCCTCTCTGTTACTTTAACATAAAATCAGGGCAGCTGGCACAACTCCCTTTCAGAAGCTGTAATGGAGGGGAGGGGACTCACTGCTCCCACATTGCTTGGGTGTGCTTCAGTCTACATTTTCATTGAGGGCAGCAGGAGCCAGAGCTTCCTGCCCTGTGTCTCCATGCATGGCCCCTTTGGCTGGCGAAACAGCCAGTATGGCTTTATGTAAGCTGGATTATGGAAACAAAGTCTGTTGTTAAAAAGCACAGGGAGAAGGGAGAGGGTGCCTGCAGTAAGGGGCAGGGATGGTTTAAGCCTGAAAGAAGACAAGGTGGACTTGTATCTGAGAGTCATCTGGGGGTAGTTTACAGCTGAGGCTCTGGAAAGATCCCTGTCCCTTGTGTTTTACGTTGTTCTGTGTCCCTTGAACCATTAAATCCAGGTCGAGGGGTATCAGCAGTGGAAGACATCAGTGTTAAATGAAGCCACTGAAAAATCAGTGGTGTTCCGACTTATGCATGCAGTTATGTGAAGCCCTGTGTCCTGCCTAACAGTTTGTCATGTGTTCTGTTTTTCAGATTCCCTTCTACGAGCAGATGTGCAAGGGAATTCAAGCAGGTGAAATGTGCGAGAAGTTGGTGGGATACTCTGCGGTGTACAAAGTCTGTTTTGGAATGGCCTGCTTCTTCTTTTTCTTCTGCTTGTTCACCATCAAAATTAACAACAGCAAAAGCTGCCGAGCTTATATTCATAACGGGTGGGTATTTGATTATTTAATTACCACTTCTGTTTATCGGTTTGTGCCGCTTACTTCCCAGTTGCATGTAGTACTAATCAGGGAAAAAAGAGTTTCATTTCACTACTTCTGTCAGGTATAAGGCAGTCAAGTGCAAACAAACTTTAAAAGTAATCAATCAACAAAGGTTGTTTTTTCTCTTGCTGGGCTTTAAATAGAGATTTCTCCTGGTACTCGAGTTGAAGACCTCAAATTCCCATTATAATCAGATGATTTCTTTTGCTTTCTCTTGTCCAGATTCTGGTTTATTAAGCTTCTACTTCTGGCAGCAATGTGCTCAGGAGCGTTCTTCATTCCTGATCAGGACACTTTCCTCAATGGTACGTGCGTCTCATTTTGTTATGCTGCTTCATTCTGTACTGCCTTGGGGGTGGTTTTAAATCATAAAGGTCTGATCAATGTGGGTATGGCTGTGCTTCTTCAAGTAAAGCCAGCATAGTCCAGGTACAGAAGGGGTGTTTGGAGCTGTCTGTGAGGAACCACACACACAAAGATTAACCACTCGTTGTTTGTGCTGACCGCCAGCAAGCCAAGAGGGTAGGTAAAATAGCTGCAGTGCTGTCTTGCAAATTCTTCAAGAAGCAGAGACTACAATGATGCAGAAAAAAGCATACTATTGAGAGCATGGGGATGTTATCTTGGCTTGTGCAGGTAGCTCTGCTGTAGCACAGCAGCTGGGGACCATGCTTTGTGGTGGTGAAGTGCCATCCTACTGGGGGACGCAGTGACCTGCAGGCAGGAAAGCCTCAGCACCATAAAGGAATGTGGGATGTTGCTATCTTTCAGGCTGGTGATGTAAACCGAATAATGTAAAACTAGACTTCCCATGGCCTGTTGCAAGTGCCCAGCCCAGAGTGCTATGCTTGATGCATTTCCAGTTTTGGAAAACACACTGGCACTGCTTAAGCATGCTGGTGCTGGGCAAGTGTTTAAATGACATCTCTGGGGGTTACTTCTCAGAGGCCTCTTGTGGGGTGGCAGCAAAAGTCCTGGTTATGATACCAAGGTGAGTTTGTGCTCTTTGGTTTGCCCACTGCTTATAAGCCCTTAAGCTGTTTGGTCTGGGCAGGTGAAAAGGGGTGGACTCAGTAATGTGAGGTAGCAGTTGTCTGTTTGCCACCTGCTTCCACTAAAGCTCTCTGGGTATGCATGCTCTCAACTCCAGTCTTCTGTTGGTGTTCAAAAGGGTAAGAGGAAGGAGTAACACAAGGGAAGAGAATATAGTAGACAGATGTACTATGAACATGCTGCTTTGGGAAATGAAGGTAAAAAACACTTCAAGTAAACCACTGGTAGGTTTACTGCAGCTTCATGCTCTTCCAGGCTGTTTGTGTTCGGTACTGGTTCAGTTTGATACCCCAGTTGTGAAGGGGTCCTTATCCCTGTTTCTATTCTCCACAAAGACATGTGATGGCCATCTGTGCTTGTCCTTAATGGCTGATGAGTGCTTAGTTTAGGAAGATGCAGTGGTGCAAAGCGCTATACTCATGAGCAAGCAAGACTTTTTGTGAGTGACTCTTTCTATGGCAAAAAGTCATCTAGAATTGAAGTGTTTGGGGAAGAAATGAAACAAGATTTTTTTTTTTTTGGTGCTGATTAGATGACTGTTTCTCAATTGCAGTCTAACCTAGTGTGGAGATGCAACATAACAAGCTTTCATCCCTAAACTAGATCTTGACTTTTCTCTGTAAAGCAGTATTCTATACATCCTGCTAAACTATCCTCCACGAAGCCCTTAAATTTGAGCTTTATAGAGGGTCTGAGCATTGTGTAGTTTTGTTTTCTCTTGGTTTTCCCTTCCTATCAAGAAACCTGCACTGTATTTTACGCCTTAGAACATTCTTAGACCATTCTGTCAGTTTGCCTGTTTTTTCTGAAAATGTAAAATTTTCTTCCCAGGCTTCCTATACTTAGCATTTTGTTAATCATGGAGGGAGGGACATAATGTGCTAGGCTTGTGGGGGCTGAAGCACTAAGTCCACTCTGGCCATGCTAACCTTATCTGTGATGGATGCATAAAGTGTGCCACAGTGTCCTGCCTGTGGCAATAGGAGATCATAACTGAGAGTCTAGATATTTAATTACTCACTGCATTGGTGGTCTGCTTTTTCCTACACCACCTCTTTAGAATACACAGACACACCCTATTTTTAATGTATTTTTGCATGCTAGCTTCTTACGTCCTTTTTTTGGTCCTGTTTTGTTTTTTTTTGTTTGAAGAGCAATCATGCTAACCAAACGTTTTTTTTTTTTTTCATTTCGCAAAAACAGACAAGTGGCATTTTTGCTTGCTTTCTGACAATGAACTTATTGTGCAGTTGAAAAAAAAATCTCTGCTTCATCTGCTAAGGGTAGTGTATCTGGGCTGTTCTGTTATTCTGTTTCTCTTAGACAAGCTAAGCTTTTTTTTTTTTTTTCTTTTAAATCTGGATGAAAAATACTCCATTAGCATATGGATTAACTTTGCTAATGCACTTCCTCAGTCTTTTACACTGAAATCAGCTGCATACCTAGAGTCATCTGTAGGCTGTACAGCAACTGTACAGCAACACAAGCTGCTAAACATTTAGATAGGTATCAATACTTTCTCAGAGACTCCTGGTGTTGCACACAAGGGATTTGTTGTCCAAATTATCCAAGCAGTATAGAATAGAGTATATGTAGATCAGTGGTTAAGTAGTCAAATAACCTGTTTTAAAACTAGTCAATGAATACCAAGTGTTCTGGTTTCTTTGGGAGTGGCACAGGACAGCATTTGTAAACAGATGAGCCTCGCCTTTATTTTGCTGTGGTACTAGAATCAAGGGAAGTAATTGCCCTTTTTAGAACTGGGTTCCAGTACTTGCAATTTTAGGGTTTAGACTTCTAAATGCCTTCAGGCCTCCTCCACCCCCAACCAGTCACAAATAAAGGCTTCAGTATTTTCTGTCTGAATATAGTAACTTTGACTCCACAAAAATTTTTTTTAGGTCAGGGAGTCTCAAATGTCCTTACAGGTTTATTTTGAAGGTGTAGTGCATTGCAAGCTGAGTTCAACTTCAATCTTGAGATAGCTAAGCTGATGTTTTGGATGAAATCTCTTATCACCTGTTACATCTGTGGGCTTGAGATATTCAAGCTGTGTAATAGCTTCACTTGATAGACCTACTTCCATTTTCTCTCAAGGGAAAGTTGCCTGCAGTTTCACCTGTTTTGTGTCTCTCTGCCTTGCAGCCTGGCGCTATGTAGGAGCAACAGGAGGTTTCCTTTTCATTGCTATTCAGCTCATCCTGCTTGTTGAGTTTGCACACAAATGGAACAAAAACTGGTATGTGTTGGGCAAGTAATTATTTGCATAGTATTCTGATGGACTCCCAAAAAACACATTTATTGGAACAAAGGAAAACAGCATTTAAAAGTAGTGTGGATGTAATCTCTGAAAGATACTTTAAAGTTGATATTTAGATCTGTGCATCTTTTTTTTTATCCACTGTCCTCCTTCCCAGGTGGAGGTGTTCCCTTTTTATTCTACTCTGAACCTCAGTTTAACCTTTCTTAACCTCAGTTGTTCTGCTTCTAGTAAGTAGTAGCATGTTGGGATGCAAACATCTCTTATTTTGAGCTGTTTAAGTTTCAGATGAAAACACAGCTGCCAAGAAACAGAGTGGTGCAAGAGAATAAAACTGGATTTGCAAAATGTAACAATGAAACTGCCTGTATGCAGTGGTACAAACTGATAAATCCTGTTTTTTGATGTCAGCTTAATGCACATCAAATGACTTATTTATTTATTTGTGGTCACAAGAACTGTTACTTTCTCTCCAACTTCTTTGTTTTCATCTAAACATGCAAGATTCCATTATCAACCCACATATATCATGTTTTGGCATTGACTTAACTTGTTTGATATTATCGTCCTAGCCCTTAGCCTCTCATCATGTGATGAAGTATTGAAATTGTTCTCCCACATACACACAGGAACTCCTGCCTCCCCATCCAACCTGTCCTGTCTCTCATTTCTTCCCCTACAGCCTTTGCTACCTTCTCTTGTTTCGGTTAGCATGCTGACTGTTAGGAAAGGTTTCAGCAAGCCTTTGGGCTTTTTTAGATACCCATTTTCATGTAGGAAGTGGTGAGATCTCCTTATATGTTGTATATGTGGATGAAAACTTTGCAGCAGCAGCATATAACATTTTCAGTCTCTACAGTAGATGTTCTTTTCAAACTAGTCATGTTTTCACAGGAAAAAACACTAATGCTAGGGAACATTTCTTTCAGTTTCATGGGAGAAACCTTGTGAGGACCTGTGTTAGTGTAGTGATATACATGTGCTTCAGGAACATAAGCACTGTTTTTTGTGTTTGATATAAACTATTCAACTATTAGAACTTCATTTTTTAGGAAAGGGAGATAAAGATAAGGTGCTTGTCTCTGTCTCCCCAGGACTGCAGGTGCAAACCACAAGCAGATGTGGAACGGTTTGCTCGCCCTGGTCACTCTCGTCTTGTACTCTGTTGCTGTGGCAGCCCTGGTCCTCATGGCTCTCTTCTACACACGCTCAGAGGGCTGCATGTACAACAAGGTCCTGATCGGTGTCAATGGTGGCCTGTGCCTCTTCGTGTCACTGGTAGCCATATCTCCCTGTGTCCAGAATCGTGAGTCTGCTGATATCTTTTCCTCCTGGTTTTCGGATACTGCCATGGTTGTGTGCCTGGAGGCGTGAGCCATGTTTTGGGCAGAAAGGCTCGTGATAGTTCAGAGCTAGTGCTGCTCTTGTCCCTATCCCCTTATCTGCAGTATGAAGTGCTGTTGCTGATCAAGTTGGCTGCTAGGTGTGAGATGTTTTGGGTGTGCCATCAGGCACTTACACTGTAAAGAACACTCAAATGCTGATGTCTGGTAATGTGTTGAGGAGTTTACACAACTCCTGCAGCAATAACAGTTGAGGCAAAGGCTGTAAAACCCTTTAACCTCTGTTTTAGCATTGCCTTTTGGCTGGTTGTTATTTACCATCTGTAAAGCTTGGGTCCGAAGCAGCTGACATCAGTATTTCATGTTTCTCTGGTATGTTTTTATGTATGTTGTTAGTATCTTGCATACATTGGACCTGGATGTAGTAACTTGAGTGGCTCCAAAACAAATATTATGGGCAAATAAAATGATTATGGCAGCCTGTCAATAGCTTTTGGAAAGCTGGTTCTTTTGGTAAGAGCAGAGGGGTGGTTCTTTTCTTATGTGGGATCTTTAATGCCTTTCTAAAACAGTCAGTAGAACTAAAGGGCAGGCTCCTTTCTCTTTACCTGCCAGAGGAAACATATCTGAACTGCCTCAAAGACTTAGGAACTGCTTTAAGTAAAAAGTAAAAGATACTAGTGTGCTTTTCTTTAAGGGATATGAATTTATTTTTCAGTTTATTAAAATATCTACAAAAATAATCTCTTGTCCTCTTTCTTCAAAAGGCCAGCCCCATTCTGGTTTGCTGCAGTCAGGAGTTATCAGCTGCTATGTCATGTACCTCACTTTCTCAGCATTATCCAGCAAGCCACCAGAAACGAGTAAGTTACCTTCTGCTTTATGTAAATCCTTTGAGACATTCTATGTATTAAAAGCAAGAAGGCCTTTAGCAAACTGTAGCAGTGAGGAATTTAGGAGTGCTGGTTTTGATCTGCTCTGGCCTGTGCAAAAGAAGTTGCAGATAATAAATTTTTGCAGCATTTGAGAGACTGTGCAATGGATGCTCTCCCTTGTACCTTAAACACTTTGGTCTAGGAAGCTGCAACTCACTGTGTGGGGGCTGCATCTCTTGCACCAGAGTCATTCTAGTTTGTTTACTACTGATAAGTTTCCCAGAGCCCTGCATTCTGTCCCTTTGTATGGCAAGCATATGTGCTCATACAATAGGACATGACTAAATACATAACATGTTTGGTCACATTATGAGAATAGAGTTGGGACAAATGGAAATGGCTGTTACATGCCTCTGGAAGAGGCTGGGTGACCAGCTCTATCCAGAAGGTTACTAGGTCCACCACCATTAGCAGGTACCTTGCACTCAGGTAGCTTTGTTCTGTTCTTGCTCTGCTGGCCATCAGAGTGGTTACTAAAATGACTTGTTTTCTCCTATGATTGTTACGCTAGGTAGCATTAGCTCTAGGCTCCTCTAGACTCCTGATGGAACAAAAACTTGAGTATTGCTCATCTTTCATTTTGAAAGGAAGCGTTCTGAGAAAAGACCTGGAGTTAGGCTGCGGTTGTTTGAGGTGACGCTGTTCTTCAGCAGAGTTCCCATACTCCACGCATTCTACCAGTTCACACTGCAAACCAGAAGAAGGGAACTTCCCTAGTGTCTTAAGTCCCTTGTGGTGCGAAAACACATCAAGACTTTACAAGTTCAACTCAATTGGTTTCCTTTTCCCGCTTAATCATTATATTCACCTATTTGGACAGGGAACATGCTTTTCACTTACAGAAGACCTCTCTTATTTCAGATCAGAAATGAAAAGAGACCTTCATTATTATTGCTCAGCTTTTAGTGTTGAAAAGCTGAAGCAACAATAAGCAGAAGTACATTGGCAGGAAGGAGAAGTTTTATAGACACCCAGAAGAAAAGGGAGAGAGAGGGGAAGAATCTCTCACATTTGTCTATGTGAACATAGACACATACACAAATGTATTCCAGAGCTAAGAACAAAAAACAGACTGTTGTGGTGGAAGATTTACTTATGTAACATAAGCAGCACTTTCAAATGAATATAGAAACTCATTTAGATGACATCTGAATTACTCATAACATTTGACACAGTCTAAAAGAAAATGGGGGAGAAAGTGATGTATGATATTAAATCATTCGTTTTGTGTTATTTCATACTTGTGACAATCAAAGCTTTCAGTAGTTAAGTGAATGCTCTGATTCTTCTGGTATGGATTGCAACTGTGATTATTGCCTTTGGCAGAGTTTGCATCAAGCATGTTGTCTCAGGCTCCCTGCATTGACTGTTCCTAATTGTCTTTGCTCCTCTCTTGATGATACTGACTTTTATAATGGCTCATGTACTTTTTACTGTGGCACATGCTGGAGCTGACACTTACTAAGGTGTCCCATACCTTGTCACTCAGATTTGCCACACACTACCTGGTGTTGACTCATGCCTCAAGCAGGGACCTCCAAGTAAGCTGTCTCACAAACCAGGCCCAAATAAAATGTAAGCTACAAGTACTTACTTGCAACATTAAAAAACACAGTTGCAAATGCCTTTGAAAGGAAAAGGCAAACAAAAGGAAATGGCTGTTGAACGTTCACTTAGGGCAGCGTGCCTTTGATTTTTGATGCCAGACTTAGCTAAAAGGCCTGCCTAGCTGCTGTATCCCTTGATGGGACATAGTTGGGAGATTCTGTGTGTCTCTTGCCAAGGTGTTCGTTCCCTCAAGGCTTGTCTTCCCTTCTTTGCTTCTGGCATTACGTTGTCACTGTCGTCCGCTGATAACGCTGTTTATGCAGTCCTACACAGAACCAGGTCAGGGGACTGATTTCAAGTTTATTTTTAACCTGGGTGTAGCCTTGGCTGTATTTTGCCCTCTGGCCCTCCAAACAGTTATGCTGCCCCAATGGGGATACAGTGGAAGGAAAGAGGCGATGGGAACACAGTTTGCTTTGAGTGGTGTTGGCATGAAAATCTCTTGATTTGAGATAAGGTGCAGCTGGAATAAGCCCCTTTGGGGTGATGCTAGGCTACTACTCTGCTTTGGATCAAAGCAGATGCCAAAAGGCCAGACACATCTTGGAACATCGAGGACTAAATTGGTTTCATTTCAGGAACCTAGAAGTAGTATTTGCTTAAATGTTAAAGTAAAATCTTGCCTGCAACCAATGCATCTCTTTGTGTTTGGTCTTCTGTATATCTGAGAGCAGGACAGATACATGCTGCTGCTTTTCTCTGACTGTTAATTTCATAGCTGTCCTCAAAGCACAACTGCAGTCAAAGAAATTTATAATCTCAGGTGTGTACTATCTTAGTTTTATATGGCTTTGTAGTCTTGCATGAAGGGCTGGGAAACTTCCAGCTTTTTATTTCTTAGTTCACGAGACAGTCTTTTTCCTTGTTTGTCAGCTCTAGTCAAATAAGGAGCCCTAGTACCCTACTAAGTTGCAGTGTTTTCCCCAAAACACAGGATCTGCCAGGTCAGATTTACAGAATTTATTCTGTGTGACTTTTCTAAAAGATAGATGGAAACAACTGAAGTGTATCTACCCAGTGTCTGAAGTAATAAAATGATTTTCCTGAATATCTTTACTCTGAACAGTCCTTTGAAATGCATTGAAATGAGTATTAATAACTGTTATTTTCATTTCATTTTTGTTTTGTGAAGTCCTGGATGAAAACAATCAGAACATCACAATCTGTGTACCTGAATTTAGCCAAGGACTGCATGGAGATGAAAACCTGGTTACGGGTCTGGGTACTACCATTCTCTTTGGCTGCATTTTATACTCTTGGTAAGTCTGGGGATCTGCACTTACCTTGCTGTAAATGCAATGTCATCTAACTAATGAAGGCTTATAGCAGTTCTCAAGCAGACACAGTAGTGGTGAGAAATAGAACTGAGCAGGAAGGTTCCTATTCTCCTTCATTTCAGAAAGGTTGGATGCCAAAAATGTCCAACAAAATAATATAACTTCTGAAACAAATATTTCATTGAATTAAAATCAATAGAGCAATTCACATCTAAAGGTGGAGGGAGAAAGTTTCCAGCTGTCCATGAAGGCAAACAGTCTGAAGGAGCTTTGATTCTGCATTTAATCTTCCCTTTAAGAATAACTCCATGCAGTTAGGTCCATCTAAAAAAGGTATCTGAAGTTTCTGTAATGTCTGGGCAGAAGACACTGTCACTTTTTCTGCTGTCTTTGAGACAAAAACAACAACAACAAAAAGAACTTGCTGGGAGGGATTATGCCTTCCTTTGAACAACTGATGAGTGCGGGACTACTATAAGGATTTACCATCAACGTGTTGCTCTAAAATCTGTCCATACCTATACAGTTACATTGCTCACTGTGTATTATTGCAGCTTGCATCAATGAATTAAGCCATACACCGGGGGGCGAAGGGGGGGAGGGAACAATTGCTGATCATAAATACATGATGTATCACTGTTTTGACTGCGTGGGTTGTCAGGAAACAGTACTGCCTGTCTGTTGCAGGTATTTGAGCAGGTTCTGCTTTGAGTCCACCTCAGAGCTGATGTACTGGGACTCTGTAATAATTCTGAAGTGAATATGAGAGGTTTTCTGAAGAGGTAGCACGATGTCTCTTCTGCCATCAAATATGGATATTTGTTCCATTTAGTTCGTATATCAAATATTGAATTGGTTGTACAGATCTAGTTCACAACAGAACAGCATTTCCAATGTAGCAGGAGGGTGTTTGGGGAATGCAGATGACTTTCAGGTAGCCTGCTGGAGCGGTGCACCGTTTATTTGAGGAGGTGAGGGCCGTGAAGGGGAATGTTCTGACCTATTGCTTACTGAGGATGAGTGTGTACAGCAAAGCATAACACACATCTCTTTGTGGGTAATGGGAAATTTTCTTTACACATCCTGAGAGGGGAAGGCTGAGTGGCTAAGAAATATTTCTCATCAGAAGAAACTAGGAAGGATTCCCCCCAGACAGTTACAGTCATGCAGGAAGGTGATTTTCTGCAACTGGAATGCTGACAATAGCGGTTGGTAAACTACTTCTGAAAACTGACTCCTGCCAGTGACAGGTTTCTTCTCTGGCAAAGCCTTTAGAGAATGCCGAGCTAAATTGATGGCTGTGAAGTTAATATAAAAGCATTGGTTATGCACAGCAGGGGAAATCTCATCTGAAATGCAAATTGGAGCGCTGAGCTGTTTGCTGGTGTCTGCTGGTGATGAATTTACCACTTTTCAGAAGCGACCTACTTTTAAGGTTGTCCGAGTTGGTCGGTGGCTTTCTGTCAGGCTGGTTTATACTTATGCAGAATAAACTTTTCACATGCTTAGTGCCTGATGCTTAAGCGTGGGAGTAGACTACTTATGTTTCCTGTGGTGGTGAAAAATCACCCTTCCAGGCTTATATTTATGCCAATGTTCTTACTCGATCTTCTTTTGCTTCTAGTTTGACCTCAACAACACGTGCAAGCTCTGAGGCATTGAGGGGAATATATGCAGCACCTGAAACTGAAGTAAGTAAGTCCTTGCTTCCTCCCACACGATTTCTGTGCAGACTTCCTTGTGTGCTTTCCTTGCTGTTGTTTTCATGGCCAGCTAATCTGTAATTACGTAAAAACAAAAGGTTGTTAGCACACATGCTACTTGCCCCTGGGTCTGGAATTGACAGAATATTTTTCCACACTGGCCTTTCTGCAGCTCTTGCTGGTCCCGTGGCCGTGCCATTATGCAAGAGAAGCAAATTATTTCAGTACAGTTTACACAGCATTGTATAAACTTCCTGTAAATCTCCTGCTCCTCATCAACTCGTGTCCTCTCATTCAAAGAAAAAATCTGCTGGACACTAAAAAGCTATCTAGATAAAGAAGTTCTTGAACTTTTTAGATCCTGGTTGCTTTTGGTTTTGCAGCAACATAACAAGCACTTATGATCCCCAAATCATCTTTTATTTTTGCACATAAGTATTTCATTTTTTTTAGTTACAATTACATCTCAAGTTTTATTTTTTTGTCCATGTTTTCCTTCATCGGCACAATTCTTTACTCTACCTGCCTGTTTATTTGGCCTACTTATCCAAGCAATACCCAGAAATACTGGGGAAGAATGTGTGTTTTTTTCTTGCTATGTAACAGTTACTCCATACTTAGGCTTAGTAGTGTCACACATTGAGAGTGTGTTTGTGTGTGGAGGATGGATCTGCATTCCTAGCTCACTTTTCACTGCTGTTACTTGCACCTGCAGTTTGAATAAGGACTGAAAAATTGAAGTTAAAAGTTTAAGTGTTTGAGAGAATCCAAAAATGCAGAAACATATAATGAGGAACTTGCTGTTTGTAGCAGCTGGACAGGAGGAAGGAAAACGCATTTAGCTTTAGGAGCATATCAGGGGCTGCAGGAGCTTCTTACTTCTGGAAAAAGCACACAAGCCGTGGCTTCGTAGCATCACCCTATGGCTTCATGGCTGATGTGTGCCCTTCTGCAGGAGGAGCACAAGCTGGGTGAGCTGCTGGATGTGTCCCGTTTGCTGGGAAGGTCCAGCTCTTCTCCTGCAACACTTGCCAATGGGGGGTTATTTCTGCACCATTTGCTTTTAAAGAGCAGTACAAGAGCCACTGAATGTAAATGTAAAGAAATGACTGGCAAAGAGCAACTAATTGCATCTGATTATTTTCTCTGTAATAAAGGGCCTTTGTCCTCCCAAACATGAATATAAACATAATTTAGCAGTTGCTTGTGGTATACAGAAAGTCTTTCAGTGTCCATGCTGAAGACAGTTAAGCGTGATGAAGGGCTAGTTGTATGTGTGCCAGCGTTGCTATTAGCATCAGCATGTGTGCAAGGACTTAATTTCTGACAAATGCAACTAGTTAAAAGATTTGAGGGAGCCCAGGACTCTCTTCAGAATCTTAATAAAGCCAAAGGAAAACTCAGGCTAACAGTGTTAGGTGAGGCTTAGCGTAACAGTGGAAAGAGCATGTTAATCCACTGAGATACAGAATAGGAGCTTTCCTTAAACTCTAAAGACAGTCTCTTAAAAAAAAAAAAAAAGTGAACTTTTTGGCTTTTCATGAATTTACGAACCCAGTGAATACATGTAATCAATCATAGGTACACAGAGTAAGAACTAGTTTGTTTCTGTTGGAAACTGTAAAGTCTTAGTATGTGATTTTTGGAGTTCATTGTCTTTGTCAGATCACCAAAAAAAATAAATCCTGGAGTAGAATTTTATCAGAACAAATGATGTTGATGACACAGTACAGAACATACTGACTTGTACAGTGGTCTGGTGCAGAAATGCACCTAGTTATATATTTATTATACTGTCTGCACCGTTATTCCATTTACATT
The DNA here is from genome assembly GCA_011074415.1 of Stictonetta naevosa. NCBI lineage: Eukaryota > Metazoa > Chordata > Aves > Anseriformes > Anatidae > Stictonetta > Stictonetta naevosa. The sequence continues at coordinate 20,570,646 of CM021729.1, forward strand.
ACCACTCAACACAAGGAGTGTCTGACCCTTCAGCAATTTCAGCTTTCCCTTTTCTATCAGTTAAAAAATAATAATCTTAATTTAAGTGAAACAGTAAAAACCACTCTCTGCTTGTACTCATTCTGGCTCCATTTCAGCAACACCTTGACAAGATACGTACATTTCAGACTTAGATGTTTATTACTGTGATACCCAACTCATGCAGTAGGGTTTTGCAAGTTCCTTGTATCTTTGTTTCAGTGGAGTATTTATTTAAAGAGCACTTAGATGCAAGTCTGAAGAGGTTAGTAATTCCCCTGTGAATTACTAATGTGCAACCACTTTATTGTAGCTTTTCCACCATTTTGTCATAAATTGTTTGAACTGTAACACCACCAGTACTTGACCTTGAATTATATAAAATGAATAGAGTAATTCTTAAAGAATGGTTAATTTGCTCCAACTCTTACTGAGTAGGTTTTTCCAAAGCTTAGAAACTGCTGTTAGAACAATTTGGCAAATCCTAATTTGAGGTTTGTGCTGGCTGGAAATACAAACCAGACTTTGCTAAATTAGTGCCTGTAACTTAGGCATAACAAGGCCTTCCTCACCAGCTCTTCTGCTTCTTTGCTCTTGCACGGACTCTTACCCTTCCTGTTGTTTATTCCACAGGTAGCTCGTTGCTGCTTTTGCTGTGTGCCTGATGGAGATGGTAATTACATTTGCACTATACGGTTTATATAGCTAGTGGCTTCCAGACCAAACCAAAGAGAGTTAAGGACACAGCCACAGACAAACCTTCTTGTATCGTCTTGTTCTGTAGTGTTCTGAAGCAGCTGAGGTACTCAACGTTAGACTAGGGAAGAAAGTAAGAGACATAACAATACTGCTTTAAAACAATGGGCGAGATAATAATTCCTTAAAGGGTGTCTTGTTAATGCAACATACAAGGAGTAATCTCTGTTCTTTGTATGCTTATGGGTGTGACCAGCTGTGGGATTTTTGGCTCAGCAGTGCTACAGGGACTCCAGTTCAGGAGGGGGTGTCCTGTTTGCAGATCTGGTACAATCAGGAATATCAACCTGGACTTGCCAGGAGAATATCCTACAGGTAGAGCAATATAAATGGCTCAAGTGCTCAAAAAGCAGCCAGTAGACCAGGAACATGATGCAGTGCAGCATTTCAGTGGCATTACTGGTTGTTTTACTACAGGGTTAGGTTCAAGCCCTGAGGGCAAGAAAATATTTGAGCATTGCTCTGTATTATGCTTTGCTGAATCATACTGTAGATGTTTTGCTCTGTTCTTCATGATGCCAGCTGCTGTTTTCAGTTCTCATTAAATTTGCAAAAGTTTTCTTGTTTCCTGTCTCTTACAGCTGATGCTGAAGAGCACACTGAAAAAAGGGGAGGCCAGACTGTGATTTACGATGAGAAGAAAGGCACAGTGTACAGCTATGCTTACTTCCACTTTGTTTTCTTCCTGGCTTCACTCTATGTAATGATGACAGTAACCCACTGGTTCCAGTAAGTGCATTTCTTTTAAAGCTGAGAAACTAATGTCTTTTGCATTGAGAGGAGATATCTGAATGGGAATGCCTTCCAATAGTGTGTCTCCTCTCCTAAGAAAGAAGCTGGGAGAGAGGAGGCGAGTCTCTCCTGGGGTATTTTTGAGCAAGGTCTTGCTCTACAAAGAGTAGCTCTCCTCTACTTCATGGCTGGGATAACCTAGTTGAAGTCTGTGACCCACCTGGAAAAACACAGGGGATGCTACAATTTGAGGTATGAAAAGTGAATTTATTGCATGTTTTTTTTTCCTTTAACAGCTATGAAAGTGCTCAAATTGAAAAATTCTTCACCGGAACCTGGTCCATCTTCTGGATTAAGATGGTCTCCTGTTGGGTTTGTGTCTTTCTATATTTATGGACTCTTATTGCTCCATTGTGTTGTCCAACCAGACAGTTCTCAGTATGAACACTCAGAAGATCCTTCTGCATATTTACTTTTTTTTTTTCCTGTTACAAATAAAGTACAGCAGTCACTTTGTAATGAGGAGAAACCTATTGCCCAGTTACCATAATATACCAGGTATTAACTCTTTAGTCAGACTAAAATGACTGAAGACATATTTTAACCTCTTTTAATTGTCAGGAACAAGTGTTGCCCAAGGGGATAAATCTGTTCCAAAACTTTGTAACACTCGTGTATAGTATAGGAAATTTGGTTGTTGCATAAACTGGAATAGGTGAAATACTTTTCAAATAACTGACAATCTTTCTCTTACTTCATTGGCAAGAACAGAAAAAAATATGGTGCAGATGTATCTTCTTCCTGTGAATGTTGAATATCTTCTAGCAAAATGCATTCCTTTTTATACTCTTTTATTAACCGTGTCTTTAACAATGATAATTTGGATTGCTGTTTTGTACAGCCTGTAATTCTTGTACGTAGCAACCAGATATTTTTTTCCAGAAAGATACCTAAATACTTCTGTAGAAATAGAGAATATGCAAGAATTTGACTGCCAAAGTATCTTCTAAAAATTTTTAAAATGTTAAAATATATTTTAAGTTATTGTATACCTACACTGAGAAAGGAATGTACCATTGCTAATAGAGTATTTATCCTATTTTAACTTAAACAGGCACCTAAATATTTTAAGTAATTCAGAATTGGTCTAGTTGTTAACAAAAGGAGAGTTTTACACACAGATTCTTAAACGATGCTTTGCCAGATTAAGATTAGTAACTGTAAAGTTTGTGTACTCTATGGGGATTTAATATGGTACATTCTTTATTCAGAATGTTTGCTGTTGAGAAAATGCTAATTACAGGAGTGCTGCCAGTTTCTGTTAGCTGAGCACTCCACTTTTAAAGTCACTTTTCTACCCTGCTGTCTCAGCCTGTTCCTAAAAATCTCCCAGGGTCTTCAGTTCTGTTTCTATTGCTAATTTGATAATATTTAAAATGCAGTGGTAGTCAGAAAAAGGACTGCAGTATATTGTCTTCCTTTTCTGCCTGTATGTTGGTTGGAAGGTGTTCTTCCTAACTGCTATAATTTTATACCCTTGGCTGATGTTTGTTTTCCTGTTGGAATGGGAGACAGACAACTGATTAATTCATGGAGACTGAACTTCTTTTGGAGAACTCCTACTCCAGACAGCAGGGTAAGCAGTCAGGAAAGCTAAACCAGAAAACACAAGTGTGACAGCAGCTGCCTTAGTGCAAATGTCTGACTTGACAATATTAAGCCCTATTACATCACTTTTGTTTGCTTCAATTGGATGATTTGGTGGTAGAACAACAGCTCAGCTGCTCTAAGTGCTGAATAAGTTCAAACCCACTTCGGTTATCTACATTCCAGTGGGAAAAATTAATGACTTACATTACTCCCAGAGTCTTTCTCTTCTCTTTCAATCTGTGTATATATATACATACAATGTGAAATGTGCAGGATACAAACAAAATTAACCAATTTAGCAGGGTTTTTTTGTTGGTTCTTTTTTTTATATGGTTGAGCCTTAAATCCTCACTCAAGGCTTTCTTTCTACAAAACAAAAGCACAACACAGAGGTCAATGAGATGGCCAAAGTATTTGCATGCCTTATTGGTTCTGTTGCAATAACTGATAGCTAAGGCACACATGGTGAGTAATCCTAAAATGCAACAAATCTCAGCTCTGCTCCTGTTTCCTCTGACACTTTTAGCTGACATCTTGCTGTGGTATCCTAGGGCTTCTGTCCAGCTTGGAACTTGCTAAGAGTGTGATCCTCCCAACTCCATGGACTCTTACCTTGAGCAAAATCCACAGGTTTGCAGTCCTTCATACTTATATTACCTACCCCAGTGATCAGGACTCAAAATACCTCTGGTATGAAGTCTGAGGAAACGAAGAGTCTGCTCAGAGGTGAACCCCTTGCTCTTCTCCTTATTTGCACCTAGGGAAAAAAAAAAGCAGTTGAAGCTTATCTTTAATGTTGAGTTAGAAGTGCAACCAATAGCTCTGGAGGTGGTGGCAGGCTTTTGTCATTGCTTTTGCTTATGCTCTGAGATCCTGGTCTAATCAAGAGCTCTGCCAACATGGGGTCCATCAGTATCTCCTCATGCATTTGGAGTCTAGCCACGTAGATCCTGCTGCAGCAGGAAGGCCTTTGTTAATGCATTCACAGTCAGGAAGCGTTTATCTGCCCCATCTCCAAGATAAGAGCTTATGGGCTGTGCAGTGATGAGGAACAGTTGTCTCACCTGACTGGTAGCAGTTGTTTGACAAATGGTCTTGATCCAGAGCTACAACTGTGAGCTGCAACTGAGATAGCCCAGCTCCTTGCCTCTCGCGTGATGAATTGTGAATGCTGATCCCTAACGTATAGAGGCTCCTAGGAGTGGCCTTCTCATGACATGTATGCTGTGGTATGAAAAACCAAGCGTATTTTATTAAAATTAGCGTTGGTTTTTGTAGCAGAACAATCTGGGAAAGGAGCTCCACAGAAGAAGGCATGTACGACATCTTATTTGTTTACAAAAATGTTTATTTTTGGTAGGTAGCATCTTCCTACACAAAGACTCGACATACCTCCTTGTGCTCATTTTTTTGTAGTTTGTATTTAGGGAAATAGGTTTTGCACAGAGGAAACAGGGTTCTAAGAGGAAAATCCACAGTGAGGCGTGAGTCCATTCTTCTTGTACAGCACTTGTCTTGCTGAGTTGTTCCTTCATCCTTCCCGTCCACCAGCTACTGGCCCTAGATGTCTGCAGGTATGCACAGGGCTGGAATTCGGCAGTGCCTGACTATGCTGCCTCTAATGCTTCTGAGCAAACACTGTGGGAGATGACCCAGACAATAATTATGAAGACCTGTCTGTCCATGCTGAGACCCCAGGTACAGCTGTGGGTCTCCAGGCCTTTCTTAGGAATTGATAATCGCCGGCACCTTGGTGCACAAAGCCTCTAGCTCCTTTGTTAGGCAAATCCTACAGCCTTAGCATTTGTTGTGAAATCTGTACTGTGAACTTCCCACATGCAACTACGTAATACAAATCATGGGCTAGTGTCTAAGATTCCAATGCCCAGAACATATGTTGTGAACAGTTCACACAAATGGGCTTTTATAATCTTTTTAACAAGTGCCTTTGGACCTACTGCCATGAGAGCTAGTAATTCAGGTGGCACTGGAACTGGAAAACCTGGGCTGAGCCTGTGACTCGGTGCTGCCGCCTTGTACACGACTCCGGCACGTACAGGGTGCGGTGACGAGCTGTGGTGCGTGTGGAAGACCAAACAATTGTGCTTGGCAAACCACTGGAGTGGGACTGATTTCAGATGTTACGGTGCAGTGGAAGGCGAACTGGGAAAACTGACAGCCTGATGATTTTGTAAGTAAATGAGTAGCTGTGACACTCACACTGTAAGCTGTCGGACTTTCTCCCCCCATACTGAAAGGGCAGGTTGCTCTGCTCAAGGCAGTGCGGTGTCTCCTGCACCGACACATGCCTGGTGCCGTGGCTGTACTTTGAGTTTGCTCCCAGAAATAAGACAGCAGCACAGCACTTCTGGCTCCCGCTGTTTTCGAACTGTGTGAAGTGAGGAAACTGCTGTTCTAAAGACAGGAAGACCAGAGAACATGTCCTGTGCTACGTTTCCTCTAGTTAAACTCAAATGTGAGGTAATGCCATTGTTTAGGGGACTTTTGGAGGAATGGTCCAGGTTGGCAGAAGTTAGTTCTGCTGGGAAAATGGAGAAACATAGTGCCGTTTTCCTACTTTTTCAAATTTGCCAGCAGAAGGATGGTTATGTGGAACCTCGTTGCTGCACTGCTGCCTGAGGCTGGGACAGTTTTACTTGTGAGGGCAAACTGGAGCTGAAATTGTGACTGCTTCTTGTTCGGGATAACTCGGAGAGCGAGTCCCTGAATCCAGACAGCCGGACTAACAAGTGGGGCCACAAAACCTTATGAAAAACATGCAGAAAGCAGATGGAGACGTCTGTCTGCTGCTTGCCACCCCGCTCCTTGCAGCACGCAGCTGCCCTTGTGGCTGGTTGCTCTGTGAGGGGCGGCACTGTGATGATCACAGATCAGAGCTCTGTGTTTCTGATGCTTCTCGCTCTGTCCTTCGGGCGTTTCCTTTGGGGATGAAAACGCTCGTCCTTACCCAGCTGAGCTGGTGAATCCTGGCTAGGTTTGGGCCGCTTTTGTCTGAAACGGGTAATGGAGCGTTGCTGATGTAGGCATAGTCCAGAGAGGGGGCCCACGCCTCGCGGAACCGCGATCGCTGCCTGTCTATTTATTTATTTATTTTGTGTTTAAGCACCTTTTCGCGAGCCTTGGAGCGCTTTGGCATGGTGAGCTGTGCAGGTGTAACTGCTTCACCGGCCACTGGCGCAGCATTTTCTGGGCCGGGGCGTTGCTAGGAACGGAGCAACCATTGCGCTGCGGGGGGCGGGAGGGGAGCTGGCTTCTCGCGACGCTCGGGCTTTGACCGGAGCGCCAGGAGTTTGGGGACCTCGAGGTACCACGGCCGTAAGCTGGGCTAACAGTCCACAGCGTCACTGGGATCTCTGAGCAAACAGGTAGCAAAACAATTCACTGGCTGGTTTTAAAACATGCTGTAGAGAATTTATGCTGTAAAGCATCATGCTTTTCTCCTAAATGAGTTGGTGAAGCAAAATACTCCAGGATTGTACATATGTGGCTAAATGAGCGAGATTATCTGCAGTTAAAAAAAAAATAATCCTTGTCTTTCCTTCAGGGCTTTGATGCAGTCTCTTCCATGCAGGCCGTCCCCCCATTTCACTTACCTTTCTCTCCCTGAGTCTGTTCTTTGAGGGCACTGTAACCCTTTTAACTCCTGCTCTGCTGCCTGCAGCTGGGATGTGGTTGGTGCTAGAGACGAGCTGATTTCTTTGCCAGCTTTTGTCAGTTCTTGCCTTTCTGTAAGAGGACAACCTGCAGTGTTGAAGCAAAGTCCAGGATCGTAGTTTCATGCACAGATCAGCTTTCCTCTGTGAAACATGCATCTTTGTATTCCTGGGGTGGCCTGCAAGGTCTGGTGGGAGGAAAACACGTAACCAGGGCAGTGGAGCTTCGCTTTGTGCTTCCAGCTTTGTCAACAGCAGTCTGAACCCAGGGTTTTGTCTGACTGTACAAGGGAGTGCCGGGGTCAAGTGCTTAGGAAGCGTGGCTTTTTGTGCTCTTAACAGGACACGTAGCTTGGGAACTGGTGTGTCTGCGTCTTCAACATCCCCAGGGCAAAGTGCACGAGTGTCCCTGGGGGGATGCAGGTACACGTACAGTGCCTGGAGTGGCGGCCTGGGGCTCTGGGTCAGGAGGCCATCGCGTTGCGATCTCCTTTCTAAGGCCAGGAGAAACTCCCTCTCTAGGTTTCAAAAATCCACTTGTGTGGTTTTTTTTGTTTGTTTGTTTGTTTTTTTCTTCCACCAACCCTGGTTTAGAATCATTCCACCTCTGTTCAACAATACTATTTTTTTTTAAAAAAAAACAAACCTTCAGATTTATCTCACACACGACCCAGATTGGCTCCCCCCGTTTGCCAGTCCCGGCTCGCTCGCACCGCGGCAGCGCCCAGCCGCTCGCACAGACGCCCGCAGAGCTGCAGCTCCAGCCCCGACACCGCGCCCGCCGCCGCCAGGGCCCGCGTTCGTCAGAGCCACGGGGTGCAGCAGCGGGGCTGTGTCTCTGCCAAAGAAGTCTCGGCCTGAAGCCAAGGAAAATTTGGGAAAGCTATAGGAAAATAATGTGCCGTTACTCATACCTTAGCTTTATTTTTCCTCTTACTGATACATGTCCAGGTGCTTAGATGTCATTGGACATCCACACAGACTTAAAGCGAGGAAAACCGGTGTTCAGAGAAAACTTTTCAACTTGTTGTATGCAAGCTGAGAAGGTATTTACAAGGAACATATGGTTCATTGTCTGTTTTTATTTACCAGAAATGAGTGGTGTTTAGTCTCGTGTATACCATGTTTGAAAACTGGATGCAAACTAGGGAAAATGTAAACACTTTCTTAATGGTGAAGGGTTTTAAATTAGTCCTTTTCAAGGTTCTTAGTATCTCAAGGGAACTCTGGTGTGTATGTGTGGTTTTGTTTTATTAATCTATAGCTAAGCGAAGTGGAGGTTTGCTAGTTTATTTAACATTTTTGTGAGTGTTGTGACCCGTATAACTGTAACGCTCTGACTTTTAAGGATTGGTAGACTTCAGAATTCTCAGAACTAAATTGTAAAACAGCGTTTGCCTTTTTAAAGCATGTTAATGGTTTTTATGGACACTTCCTTTTGTATACTGAGTGAATGTATTGTTATAGGTTTAATGTTTAATGGACCAATTAATAAAGTTTTTCTTACATTTGAAATGAAGCGCTGTGATATGTAAAATTTGAGAAGAGTTCACCTTTGGTGGGATGCGAGGCTGCTCTGTGCCCACCATGCAGCCGTGTGCTGCCTCACCTGCTTCTGCCCAGGGTGCCCTCAGCCCACTCAGACAGGACACCTGCCTGGGGAAGGTGCTGCAGCTGGGAAAACACAAATGCAGGATAGGGAGGATACAGCTTTTTGTTATGGTCTGTGCTCCAGTTCTAAGGGAGGGTTACTGCAGTTACAGCCTGCGTACAGCTAGAAGACGGGGGGTCACAAGCCTCTGATAGCATCGTAACCCTTAAGGGTGTTTTTATTGTAGCGAGAACAGGAACCTTCTTTTTTTGAGACTGATCAATTTACCTCAGTATTTCCCAATCTATTGTTGCACTGGGCAGCAGCCATGGCTGTTCATTTTCTCAGGGCTACCTGAGATTTTTAAAACCCTCACCATGATCCTCCCTTGCCTCGTTTTATTTATTTATTTCTCCCTAGGCTGAAGTACTGTTTACTCCTGTCCTTTTGAAAAGCCTGCAGTAGCCTTCTCTTCAGCTGTCCCTGGAGCTTGTCCTCTCTTCCTTCCCTAGCTCCATTTTGAAAAAGCAAGTGGCAGAAGTGTGGTGTCCCACCTTATTGCCCAATGAATGGTGTAGTGCGTTGGGTCAACTTGTGTTCTTTTGGGCTTTCTATTTTCCAGGCCTTTCCTGATGGTTGCCAGTGCTTGATGATATGTTTGTTTCTTTGTGGGTTTTGTTTGTTTAAGTTAATGATTTAGTGTAATAAGATTGCTGCACTTATTGAGAAAGCGTGGCTCGGGGCTGGGGCAGGGAATGGGCAGCAGACCCATGCCTGGCTTCAAGTATGAGTTAGAATCCTCCACTGTGGCGGGTTCTGTGTTTATCTTCTTGCACTGTGTAAGAGCTGACTACAACTCCCTACAGTGAGGTGGTTTTGTTTTTGTTTTTTTTTTT
>CM021729.1:20584437-20683174 GCA_011074415.1 Stictonetta naevosa
TTAGCATGTATTTAAGATCATTAACAAATAAACTTTCTGGGTACATGCTAGGCAATCTCAAATCTGTAGCATCGTGATAGTTACTAATCTTAGGATCCCAGCCATTAAGTGGACAACTATATTTCTGTTATCACAGAATATAAAAACAAATTACTACAATTCCAACTAAAAGATCAAACTTAAGAAACTTTGAAATGCATTGTTTTTCAGGCCAGAGGCCAGCAGTACCTTGGAAAACAAGGTATTAAAGCCATTAAATGGCTCATTACTGTAGGGCAGTTATAACACACAGTACAAAATATCAGTTACAAAACAGGCTTGGCTTGCAATTGTCTTTCCTAGGAAAAGAATTGAAGAGGAATTTCACAATTCTGACCTGTTACAATGCTTTGTAACTGCAAAGCACAGATACATTGTGGATTCTCAGATTCCCACTTAAATTAGGTGTTAAGAACAGTTTAAGTAGACAAAGAATACGTAGTCACCTTAGCAATCCTTTCCTCTCTTACCTGATGTATCCAATCTGGGGTCGGTGCTGCAAGAACCAGCGGTAGGAGACTTTGTCCTTCCACCCTACGTTCCGGGGGTCCTTCCACAGCAGTCTGACCTGATCGCTGGTGTCCCCCGTGTGCCAGAGGGAGTTGCGGAGGTGCTCACCAGGGCCTGTCTTTGATTTCACAGCCTGCAGAAGCATAATTTTCCAGTGCTGACCACAGAGAAACGTCGTTTCCAAGAACTCTAAGTCTTTTGTAGTGGGGAGGTCTGCAGAAGCACCCTCCCTCCCACTCACAAACCCATAACTGCCTTCATAACTACAGCTAGTGCTTGCACAGAATAATAAGTGAACGCTTGGGACTAAGGAGAAGCAAGCAATCCGATCAGTTAGTCAGAGAATAATCAGAGCAGAAACTAAATGCTCCAGCTGACGAGCAGGGGCAGGACTGGTGATGAAGTTCCTTACAAAACGATGCTGTTAGCAGGGCTGAGTGGCAGCAGTCTGACCATGGTTTTGATGCCCACTGCAGGGGGAGAACAGCAGTCGGGCAGCACTGCTGACACACAGCCTGAGGGCTTGGCCAAGGGCAGAGCAGCCAACACGCAGCACGAGGGCTCGGCCCGTGTCAGTGGGCTGGCAGGGTGGCATTGCCAGGCTGTGACCACTGTGTCCCCAGCTAGGAGGCAAGACCAGTACCTTTAGCTGAATGCCGGGCTCTGCCACAGCTCTGAAGGGAGTCGCCTGCCAGTACGTCTGCTCAGTCTGTTTCCACATTACCACGTAAAAGCTAGAGCTGTCTTGATAGCCAAAAATAAAACCAGCATAGTCATCGTCTGTCACCGTGTTCACGTGGAAAGTGCCCTCGAAGTCAACACCATTAAAAGCTGTGTAACCTAAGAGGACACACAGGTTAAAACCAAGCCTGTAGAAAATGTGTTTGGATGCCAAAAGATTTTCTACTGTAAAGCCTGAATCTCAGAAGAGGGGCACATACCAACAGCAAGGCCAGGATCACTGTTCATAGTCTGCACAATTTCCATGCCCTGTAAGATTAAATTCAGGGTGGTTAGTGTGTGTGACGAATTGGGTTGGCTAAGCCTGTAAAGCCCCTTCTGGCCTCCTGCTAGCACCCCCTCCATCCATCTCCTCCTTTGGCTCATAACATGTCTGTAACACTTGTAGCTCTGAATTAAAATCAGAGCTATAATCAAATCCTAATGTTTCAGCTGCTTGTGTGCACAGAGGCAGGAAAGATTTTTCTTTTCCCACTGCAAGACTGGACTTACTGTTATTCTGGTACTTTCCCTCCCTCTCCCAATTCTCCTGAAATCACTAAACCTGGGCAGAATTGGAGATGGGACTGAAAAAAAAAAATGGGGGAAGAGGGCTTTTGCAAAGCTTAGCTCACAAAATTTGACCACAGACTTTAAGGCTCAACTGACTACCAGGACTGGGCTAAGGAAGGTTCATGTATTTCAGCTCCACTTGGCAGGACTGAAACGCCCATTCCTTGTGACTCTGAACACATTTACCTCCTGAAGACTAAAATGTGTCAGTGTAAATAACATTTACTGGGCTCTATCTAGGAGTAAATGCTCTGCCATACAGCAGGTCAGACTTTCAGACAACAGAAAGGACTCATTAGACTTTGTTATTTCAGCAGGGTGACACAAAAGTCTCATGTTTGCTGTCTTGGAAGCAGTGAAATCCACCCAGCACAAGTCAACCAGCTTGTAGTTATTTTAGTTCATTAGCAGCATCAAGCTTCAAGCTGTCATGCACTGAAGGAAAAGTTGTTTCATTATAACACCTGTAAAACAGTCAACCAACAAGCAATTTCCACTTTTCACTTGTTTGCTAGAGGTCTAGCAATTACAGAGACTGTTTTACTGTGCTTTTCAAATGATCTTTCTCAGGCAGGTAACAAAGACCAGAGAGATGCATTTTTACCTGGTTCAGAACCACCCAGTTGGGATCAATCTGGGCGTCTCCCTCTGGGTCCAGCACTACTGTCTGATAGGCCCTGAAGTCTGTCAAGGTGATCTCTGCATTCTCAGGGCAGACGTCGATCCGATCAATTACAGTATCCTGGTCAAAATCAGACTCGCAGATATCCCCAACTCCATCACCTGTACGCACCAGAGAAGCGAGAGCAGATTTATGGTGCAGCAGGTAGCCACACCTGGCCTAGTCACTGGATCAGGGTGTCCAAGGAGCAGGTGAATGGAGTATCAGCCCTGGTGACCACAAAAATGCCTGGGGATGGGACCCAAGGAGCTCTGCCTTGGCCAGCGGCAGTCCTGGGACACAGTGCTGTGCAGTGAGCACATGTGCCAATGTGACTGGGCCAGGTCAAGCGTGTGTGTTGGGGAAAGATGTGGTGCATAAGCACCAAAGCAGCTACTGAAAGCCCAACTTACCATTATCATCTTCCTGCCCTGGGTTGGGGACCAGCCTGCAGTTGTCAGGGCCAGGGGGCAAGAGGTCAGGAATGCCATCATTATCATCATCCTCATCACACTCGTCACCCAGCCCGTCCTTATCGGTGTCCAGCTGGGAGCTGTTAATGATGGTGGGGCAGTTGTCTGTGCTGTCCTGGTGCCCGTCACCGTCGCTGCAAGCACAGAGACAAAACAAAACAGCACACCACCATCAGCTCTTGCCTCTGCACAGGGGAGAGCACCCGTATCTGAAAGGGACCTGCACCAGAGGCATCCCTGGAGCTGGGAAATGGATACGTTTTTGTTTTTTTTTTTCAGGCAGCTGAACAGCAAAGAGACAAGGAACAATCAGGCCATACAATAAGGTGGCAGAAGGTGAAGGCTAGGCTACCCAGATAAGGAAAACAAAAGGAAGCCTTACAGGGATTGGGAAAAGATTCCACAGCCAGGATCCCAAATGATACCTGCTCCTAACAAGCATGTAAGGCACATCCAACAAATGCCGTGTCACTGATCAAAAGACACCCAGGAGACACAGCCAGAGGTCAACAGTTGGCATCTCTGTCCATATTGTCCACAAGTGTCTTGGTGCTCATGAATGCGTGTGAGTGAAATCTATGAAAGAATCTGTGTGAGCACCAGAAATCAGACTTATTTAAAAGAAAGCACCACTTTCAACCTCCTGCATACTAAGTTTTGTTATGTTACTTTCCCCCGGGAAGCTAAGCAGTAAGGAGTCTGCAGATCCCAAGCACCACAAAAAACATCAGGTGGCTACATGAAGAGTCACCAGTAACAGGGACCCAAACTATAGGAAAGGGTTTGGGAAGTTATGGAATGACTGCCTTGTTTTTCCATTTCAAAGGCTAAGTACATCTTACCCACTGGGAAAAAGAAAAAAGGGGGGTGGAGGGGCTTGTACTTCTTGTTTCCAACAGATTTTTTTTTAGCCCAAGAGCCGTGACAGCTGTTGCATTTCTAGGATTCTGGGCACACTGGCCTGATGAGATTTTATTCCCCCGGGGAGGCGCATGGACACTTCAGACCTGTGCCCAGAGATAAGGGTAACAGCCACAGTAGTGGCCTGAAGTCAGGCATATTTTGCACACACACCACAAACAAAATGTTTTCGGTCAGAGTGAACATTTCCCCTCAGTACCCTTTGGTTTAGCATAGGCAGAGCAAAAGTGGCAGAGCTGCAGTTTACAGCTACACATATTCCCACTTCTCACTCCCTGCTTAAGAAAGCTGCTTTAATTTTAGATCAGAGGAACTAATGCCTGCAAGTCTTTAAGTGGAAATACAGTGAGGACCATGCACATCTGTCTATTGAGAGGTTAACCTCAGGCAGGACTATAGTATGTTCTACCAGGAGAGTCTTCCTGAAGGTTAGTTAGGTTTGAGGAAAAAAGACGTGTCCCTTTTTGACAACAGGAAAAAAAGGCCATATTTACTTAAAACAGCTCGCAAACACTGGGGGCCTCATCAGCTACTGGTCCAAGACTCCCAGCAGCGTTCCCAGCAGAAGTGGGGAAGTAGGCTCCTGCACTCACAGCAGCCACCAAGAGCCACAAGGTCAGATCTTGCAGCTTGGCTGCATCAACACAGGATTTATCACTTCCCTTTCCGCTTGCTTCAAGTCAGGAGCATGGGGGAGGACTTGCTGCCCACAAAGGTGTTTGTGCAGAACCTGCTTCCAGAGAGGCGTTATGCAGTTTGTCATAGGACATGCTCCCCTGAAGAGTCGGGGCATATGAAGGCCGTAGAGGAGCCTTGCCACTCTTGCTGTGCCTAAAGCAAAGTAGTATATTTGGATATGTTTCGTGCATGCTAATAAAATTCTGAAACACTGTGTTCTTATGGAAAAACACACACCCCTTAACTGTGAAATTTCTGCTAAAGCAAAAAAGCAAGAGAGGAAAAATAAAAGGAAGAAAAGCAAAAAAACAGAGCATGTTCCCTTACTACGAAGCTCTGAGCGGTGCTCAGAGTGTGATTCCTGACACTGCTATCAGTGTCATTTCCACAGGAACCCACAGGAAGTGTGTGTGAACACGGGGCTGAAGGTGAAGGGTTCCATTACCGTACTGCTACAGGGAAGTGAACCAAAAGGGTTATAAATCACAACACTGTTTTTGAAATATCCCCCTTGAGGAGGTATTGAAATCAAATGCAGCCTAATACAAGGGATAACAGTTCTCCAGGAATCAGTACAATGCTTCGTCTCACAACTAGTCTTTTCTCTTCCCTGCTGTTGTTATAAGCCATGACACATCGTACCTGTCCTGATTGGTATCACATGAATCTCCAACCAGGTCATTGTCAATATCAGACTGCAAAAGAAAACAGAGGAAGTTCCAGTATCAGCTGTTTAGAGCATCTATTCAAATGAACAAATATTCAAAACAAAACATAACCAATTAAAAATAAAAACACAGAAAAACTTTTGTTTTTTAAAACCTATTTTCTTCTTTGCATCATTAATTTCACCAAGAAGTTGGTTTTATTAAAGAAAAAAACATACAATGAATAAGCAGACTTAAACTAGAATGGAGTAGTTCAGGATGAGCAGTTTGAACAAGATTCCTCAACAACTGGAAATAAGTACCCCTTATTTCTAACTGAGGTTCATCTCTTACGTGGCTTCAAAAATCTACCATGTTCCTTTAAAGCTTCCAGCATTTAGTAGTTTCAAAGGATTTAATCAGAATTTAAAACAAATCAGAAGTCTCATTGACTTTTCACCTACAAGCCGTGAGAATTTTACTAAGTAAGGACATCAGGATTTGGTCCTAATTAAAGAAAGTACTGAATGTAACCATATCACACCACTGTGTGGAGTCTAGCATTGCACTCCATGGGACTGGAGCACGTCCACATTCTACAGCATGACAGTTGAAGATACTAGTGGAAGAGAGATGCTAACAACACCCCAAGATTTTCAAATACACATTGTGGCTCCCATTCTCAATGACAGAACCAGCTGAATCTCCACAAAACTTCCTGAATACCTACTGATAAAAAATAAAGACTGGCTGCCTCATTCTCTTGCATCTTTTTGGCTTTCAACAGTCCCTTGCCTTAAAAAAGGACATTTTTTTCTGCCTGCTAACCTGGTTTGGGTTGCTGACTGTAGGGCAGCTGTCACAGGCATCGCCAACACCATCATTATCCTTGTCCTCCTGGTCTTGGTTGGGGATCCTCTGACAATTATCCAAAAGGTTCTTAATACCTAACAGAAAGTGGATAGGATGTTAGTTAAAAGCAATTTATGGACAAGGTAAACATGAAAAATAGTAAAAACACTATTCCTTTTCAGCAACTGCTTAATCTTGCAATGAGATAATAAATCTGCACAGCAAATCTTTCTTAGAAGTATATCCGCTCATTTAATAGATGTCAGAAACATCTTGCTGAAGAACAGCTTATAACCCAATCACACATACTTCATTAGTTACACACACTTCATCCTGTCTTGTTCCCTGTGTCATATTACAGGATGGAACATTTTATCTTTGTTATTACATCTGAAGGGCTGTTACTTTTTCCAATTCTTTCAAGCCTCCTACAACAATGGAAATAATATATTTTGTAGCTCCTGAACATCTGAGACAGGCAGAGCTGGATACTCTGGGACATGTTTGCACCTTTAAGGAGTTACTGAATGACCAATGACCTTAGCTTATACATGAAACAAAGCTCATTTTATCTGTTATGAAGCATTCAGTGCTTCAGATGGAGACTAAAATATGTAAGTTAATCTAAAAAAAAAAATACTTCCAAACAGAGGTTTCATGAAGAAAGACAACATGTTACAGGACACTTAGCAGCTGGTGGCAGGAAGTTTCTAATGCACAGCATTTTCTGGGTCAATTTCAAGAACATCAGAGAAGCTGTAAGTGAAGAATTACCAACCATCTCCATCCATGTCATCATCACAAGCATCTCCTTTCCCATCACCATCTGTGTCCCTCTGGTCATTATTCAGGACATTGCGACAGTTGTCACAAGCATCTCCAAAGATATCTTGGTCACTATTTCTCTGGTTAACATTGGGAGTCAAGACACAGTTATCCTGCAAGACATAGATCCAAATTAGGTATGAACTGTACCCTGAATCTTTCATTTCTACTTTAGTGGATTTATATAACCCTTGCATTTATTTCTATTTTCATGAGAAATGTTTACTGTGGGCAGTAGGATATTTTATGTGAACATCGGCTCCGGACCAGATTTCACTGGCTCCCCCTCAAAGTTCTACTCTGAGCCACACCATGTAAAGACTAAACATGAACCCTGAGCAACATAAGGCTTTATTTATAACTTTGACTTCTGATTCTCATTTTGGATGGGTTCACATGAGTAACCTGTTTTGATGCCCTGGCTTCCTTACATGGACCTTCTCAAAAGCTGCAGTTCAGACCTTGATAGGGTTCGTAGATGCTCTCGGTGAAAGATGGTTGCCCCCTTCTGGTAGAGACTCAAACAGAAGGAAAACACTTGGAAAATTAGGATTCTTTGATGCAAAAAAGGTACCAGTCTTATTCTTTTGTCATACAAGCTACTATTGACTTTATCTTCCCATCAGAAGGCATACATGGAAAACTGAAATTCAAAGAGGTGTAAACAGTCTCTCACATCTAGCACATGCATGACCTTCTCACACGTGGAGCAAGAGGCAAAACAGAACTTATCAACAGTATGGAAGTTACTTGATTGTGAAAGGGCTGAATCTGCATAGGGATTTACAGTTGAAGGAGGATTTAATATCCTTCCTTCTAGAACATTAAGAAAACCAAGTGCCTCAAACTACCAGAATTGGTAGAGGATGGTCTCTGTGGCAAAACAGCCTGTGATTGCCTTCTGCGATTGCTAGTCTGCCGTAGCTCCACATGTGCATTTGTACTCTGGACGGGGTATCCTTGCTGTCTTTCTTGCAAGTGCATGAAGAAATACCACACAAGGGTCTTAGTGTAGAACAGCACCATGCATGTGAGAATATGGGGTGAATGGAAAAGAGCTTTTACAACATGAATTTATACTCTGGTGCATTCTGCAGCAGAATCCCCACATGGAAACCTCTTTCTCTTTCAGAACATGATCCAAAGCCTTTTCAAGTTATTGACAAGAAACCCATTAATTTTGGGGGGTTTTGGATCCCTCATGAAATGTTATGTCAGGCCAAACTGCTCTTTAAATGTAAGACACTAATGTAAGTAATGTTCCTAAAGGCCATGTTATGGGAGAGTTTGAAAGGAGACAAGTTCTGTATAAAAAAAGATGTAAAATTCAATGCTAAAATATAATAATATAGCGTAAACTGGTGGGACTTAAGGGTAGGTGAGGTACCCCTAGTTTTTTGGTGTATACTTTTTTAGGTCTAATAGAAGGGAGCTTTATATAAAGAAAGGGTAGGATTTAGAGAGCTGCTGACAGTGCTGCATATGAGATAATCTTCAGTAAATAGTAGCAAGCCAGATTTAAAAATCACTGCCTAGTGCAGCAATGTGAGATTCTTCTGTTTGCACAGACTCCTGTACCCTGTTCTACACACAGCACCTGGTCATTGGGAATGCCATCTCCATCTGCATCTTCATCACAGGCATCTCCAACCCCATTGCCATCAGCATCTTCCTGTCCAGAGTTTGGGACAAATTTGCAGTTGTCCTAGACAAAAAGTGAGATATGTCTGGAGTTCTGTGGGTTAATGTCACTAAAAATATAAAATTATCAGCTTTTCTAGTATTGTTTTAATTAATCAAATTAAACAATTTATCCACAGGAATACAGTAACTTGAAAAAAGATGAATACATCTAGTCATCTTTCTCAGCCCCCTTCATGCTCTGAATTATTATAGAATTAAGAAAGAATTTCTTACCTTTCTGCAGCTTTCAGCAGCGCAAGAGAGCTCCTCATTTGGGTAGCCATCAATGTCAACATCTTTTCCACAAATATAACCATCACCAGCCCAGCCAATGCCACACTATCAATAAAACACCATGGTAGTGCTACCAAAAGGTTAATGAGTCACTTCAGAAATATTCAAGAGGGAAATTCGGCACTCTCTGTATCTACAAACAGCCAGAATAAGCTAAGGCTTTATTTTAAATGGACTCTACCTGCAATGATTACAGTTGGAGCCATAGATTTATTTCAGATACCTGACAGGAGTCAGTTCTGATTCTTCATCTGCAGATGGAGGAAAGAGAGAAAAGCAGGACCTAGGCAGAATGTGCACACAGCATCTCGGCAAGGGACCCATGGCTAGATGGGTCTTTTATTCAGTATCTCAAGAATAAATCTGCAACTAGAGGAAATTTTAGAAGAAAACTGTTCTGACAGTTACTCATTTTGCATCACCAAAGCAAGTACATCTTCCACAAGTTTCTCCAAGCCGATGAAATTGGTATTGTTTCAAAACAATCCCTAATTTGTAACTGAATATACATGCAGAGAAATTCATGTTAAACTCTGGCGTCTCCTTAAAACAAAGACTTGCCTAACATGAGTAACATCTTTCCATTACAGCATGAACTTAAAATATCCTCATTTCTTCTTCTTTGAAATAGATGTACTTAAAAAGGAGACCAAAGCAAGTTCCACCAAAAGCATGCACTGTATCCAAATTTAGGACACAAGATTAGTTTCTTGCTTCCCCTTGGAACATGGAAAAAAATACATAATATACTTCGGTTAAATTCCTACAATAAAAGTTCGTATGCCATATAGTGTTTTTCTGTTACCAGGGCTGGAAAGCACAGTACAGCCTACCTGTGCCTAGAATCTGTAGTCACATTTGGAAGATTGCCACCTCTGTCAACAGACAAATACGGGCATTGTGCTTATGCAGACAGGATCCCTAATTACAGCTACACAGCTGAAAAGCCTGCTTGCAGAAGAGCACCAGGAGAGGAAATTGCTCTCGTGATGTCTTTTGTACAGTGACACTTGATAGTACTTTCGAAGCAGACTGTAGAAGGTCTATAAAAGCCATTCCCCCAAAAATCTGATCATGCAAACACTAGCAGCCCACACAGTAAATATGGCACATAAGTATGGCTGCCTTATAGATGTGCTGCAAGGAAAAAAAATTAACAGACTCAGTTCAGTTATTTTCATAACTGGTCTGGGCCATTGAGCAGCAATTTGGTTGGAAACCCAAAAATACTGATAAAACGACCACAAAGACTAGATCAGTTCCAGGCTAAAAAGGGCTGTTTTTCACTGTACAAATGTGTGAATTTATGAACTCACAATGCAGGTCACCTCCCCTCTTCTTTCCTCAATACACCGGGCATGGACACTGCATGGATTGAGGGCTCGACTTCTGCAGCTTCTCTCAGCCTGGCAACCCCTGACTTGGTCTCCTGTGTATCCTGATTTGCACTGGCCACAGTGATAAGAACCCTGTAAGAACAAAAATTTATTAGCCACCCTTTTAACAGGACTTTTTTTTTTTTTTTTAAAAAAAAAAGCAGGTCTGTGAGCAAGACTCATCTCATACGTCTTATGCTGTGCAAGCGTAGTTTTTCATACCCTGATGCCTTTTGCACTGTGAACAAGCTTTCTTTCCACACAAAATCCACGTTTGCCTCCCACAGTACATGCTATAAAACATGCTCAGCTGTTGAGACCAGTTGTGTGTTTTTTTGTTTTTTTTTTTTTCCTTCTGAGCAACTTCCAAATGGCCAAAACTTTGTGTAAAATTCTAAGCAGCATCTGCTTATTCAGAATGGATGCTCTTATTTCAGTGTAAAGCTGACATGACCGCTTATCTAAACAGAATTGGGAACAACAATCGAAGAGAGACAAGAAGTTCACCTTGTCTTTGCTTCATTATTTTTTTCAAACTTGGATGTTTTTAAGCCAAATCTGAGCTAAATCTTAATATTTAGAATGGAATTCATTCAGAGACAGTATATGCTAGTGTTAGGTCAGAGGTTGGACTCTGTGATCTTGGAGGTCTCTTCCAACCTAGATGATTTTGTGATTTTTGAGGTATTTGTGCAATTCTCTTATATAAACAAATGCAAAAAAACCTAAGCCAAGGAATCTCAGTTTGTGTTGGAACAATCACTAAAAAAGATATAAACACATAAATGCTGATAAGAAGAGACTTTCTTCAGGCATTGAATATGGCTTTTGTCTCTCACATAGAAGTTAATTGAGAATAATCTTTCTTCCTTATAGAGAATTTGCATGCCACAATATAAGAAGGACATAAAATTATTAAAGTGTCCAAAGGAGGGCTACAAAGATAGTTGAAGGGTCAAAAGGGGAAGATGCATGAGGAACAGCTGAGGTCCCTGGGTTTGTTCAGCCCAGAGCAGAGCAGGCTGAGGGGAGGCCTCATGGCGGCCTGCAGCTCCCTCACGAGGGGAGCGGAGGGGCAGGCGCTGAGCTCTGCTCTCTGGGGACAGCGACAGGACCCGAGGGAACGGCATGGAGCTGGGACAGGGGAGGGTCAGGCTGGGGCTTAGGGAAAGGTTCTGCTCCCAGAGGGTGGTCGGGCACTGGGACAGGCTCCCCAGGGCAGTGGTCATGGCACTGAGCCTGATGGAGTTCAAGAAGCGTCTGGACAACGCTCTCAGACACATGGCCTGATTTTTGAGTGGTCCTGTGTGGAGGAGTTGAACTTGATGATCCTTGTGGACCCCTTCAAACTTGGAATATTTTATAATTCTATCAATAATTATTTTTGATATGTCAAAAAACAGAAGTAGACAGTCCTCTGACAAACTTGTCTATCCACCTCTTTACAAAACTGAGGTGCTTCAGACGACTTCGCTCTTCCCATACAAAGCCTGCTGCATGAACTGTCAGGACTGCCCCAGTCCAGCATGACAGAGATAAATTCACTACTCAATTGGGCATATTTTTTTTCCTGTGTTCCTAGCTAACTTCAGTGCAAACTTTAACTTTATGCCATCTTCATAACTTTCAGGCTGAAAGACACACACAGATGAATGAACGACAACATGACCACTGGACCATGCAGATGGTATGGCCATTGCAAAACTTAACAGTATGTACACTTCCTCCTAATGGACACCAGGGTAGTATCTTCTGGAGCCTGCTAAATTTGCTCGGTATATTCTGTTCTACATCAAGCTCTGGTATGCACTAAACCAGACTTTGAGGCAGCATTTCCAGACCAAACTCTTTCTAAAGGAAGACAGGAGCAAAAAAAAAACCCACGCTGCTCTGTTTGACAGCTGGCAGACCTCTTGTCACCCTCTGCAAACCAGGCCTGACAGCTGCCAGAAGAGGGCTAGTCATGCAGTAAGATAAAACATGTGAGAGAAGCGCTCCAGATACCAGAATACATACATATACAGAGAAACATACTGAATAATGAAAACAGTGAACAGTGAACCTAGAAAGACAAGGTTATTTGCAAGGAAAACACATCACTTGGAACACTGCTGGTAGCCTCAACAACACCCAGCTGCAAAAAAAAGGAGCACCTTTAGACCTGGGGTTATTTTTAACCCCTCTCTTGCTATGAGCAATGTCTGCTCTATACAGCCAGCTGTAGCAAAATATTTGACAGCGCCATAAGTTAAACAAATGCTTATTTGCGTCCAAATTGCTTCAGAGCCTTAAATTGGTTGTGTACCCACTCTACCGGATCCTAACATCTTTCAAACCATTTCTACTTGTGCTATGCTTGTTTTCCTGGATTTAATGCTTATGGGTATTAAATGCGTTATATGAATTGCAGCTCTCCTTCTCTCCATGCTTATAAAAATGGGATAACTAATACAACAAAAATATCCTAATGAAGTGGAGACTTCCTATAAAAAGAGCATCCAGAAGAACAGCTTGCTGCAGCAGTTGCTAGATGGTAAGAGATGAGGGCAAGCAAAGATTCAGTATTTGAAAGGAGTTTTCTTGCCATAACAGATTCATAAACACACATAATTGGAGGATGTGGAAAGAAGAGTTACTGCCATTCCTCATTAAAAGGGATATGGACACAACTCAGGTAGACATATTAATGCCAAATCAGGTATTGATTATTTCATTATTAGTCACAGAAACAGGAAGGGATTCTTTAGTTTAGATGAAGCCAACAAATAAATTATATTATTCAGCTCTTGAATCAGAGCCAAGTATCCCATTCAAGCTACAATGAATTTTAAAACAATCTTTTTTTTTTTAATAGTCACAAATGAAAAATTACTTACCAAAGTGTTTATACAATGGGAATTTGGAACACAGAGTCCATGCCCACCATTCAGACATTCATCAATATCTAAGCAGACCTAGCAACAAAACAGAACAACATATAGCAAAAGCTACATCAGCTTGAGATTTAAGTCTGAAGTCAAAGTTTGTCTACTCTCAGAATGGCAGAGACATACCCCACAGGCTCAATTTTTGGATGGATCTCCAGACACATACCAACCCTGAAGAGATATCGTGCAATACAGGAAACTTCATCCTTAGGATGGGCTTCTGGTTCAACCATAAGAGTTTAGATAAGAACTATGTTCCCCTTGTAGGGCACTACAGGAACGTTAAAAACAAACAAAGACCACAGCAAAACAGGGCTTCCTATCACTCTTCCTAGTTCAGAATAAGTTTACAAAGATCAGAGTTTCTCTTTAAAATTGATTAGACACCTACAAAAATAATGACTTTTTTTCTTGCCTCCACACCAGTCCTGAGTATTAGACTGTTAATACATCAAAGACAAACAAACAACCTAAGATCTTCTAACTGAAGCACTCTAAGCTCTAACTATACAAGGTAACCGTGGAATGACTGAAATATAAGTAAAATGTGATACTGATTTAAACCAGCACCTTGCAATGGAGGTTCCTGCACAGATGCTGCCACTCACCTGCTTATTGCTCTTGGCATAGCTGAGTCCCACTCCTTGCACAGTTTGTCCTGTATATCCTGGGGGACAGGTCTCACATCGGAAACCTGGAACAGTGTTCACACAACGCACGCCAGGGAAGCAAGGGCTGTAACGGCACTGCAAAAAAAAAAAAATAATAATAATAAAAAAATCAGCCAAGCACTGGCTCGCACTTCAGTAACATCCAGACCGAATATGTGCATAGACCACTCAGTCAGCCTGCCTAGGCAATGCTAAATGTAAACGTCTGGATGTTCCTTTGTCTTCTGTTCACAGCTGGCTTGCAGAGAAAAGTATCGGGTATGTCTGACCCCAGCAGATCTTCAGCTATCCCCATAATTTAAATAACACTTACAATCTTCCATTTTTGCCTGCAGTTGATGCCCTAAGCTCTGATCCTCATCCTTCCTTTTGCTGGACAGGTTGAGCTCCTTTAGAGGATGAGAATCTCCCTAGAAGGGCACAGACCACATTATCAGGCAAGCAGCAAGGCTGCATGCAACCCACAAAAGGTCCTGCGGTTGTGTTCTGTACACACTAAAGTAGCAGCAGTGTTTTCCCTTGTATGTATGCGGGCAAGTTTCAGAAGTAATTTAGTCAGAATTAAACCACATGTGAGCCAGATGAACAGGGATGTGTCAGTAGCACCCACACATTTCTAGACCAGAGGCCCACTGGCAACCCTCAGCACTTCTCCCAGCATACCACATACCCACAGCATCACCCTTGGACTGAAGACATTACTCAGTTCGTTACCTCATGTGGTATCACAGAATGGCTGTGACCCCATTTCAGTGGCCTTGTGGGTGCCAGTTCAGGAACTACATCCTGTATTGTTGCCTCTCAAGTATCAACACTAGCCAGTAGGTTAAGTAGGTAAGAGTACTAAAAACATCAGCATGTCATCATGCTGCTTATGGCTTAGAGACAACAATATATAAAAACATGAGAAAGAAAAGTTTTTAAAATATGCCCTTTATCCTTCCATCATTAACAGAAAAATAAATAAATCTATAATATGAGGGGGAAACAAGCCAAACAAATCCAAGTATTTTGGAAAGAAAAATCTGACAGAAGTGTGTCTGCAATTAGCATAAGGAAAACGTAAAAGCCCAGGACAGACATTTTGTCCCCATTAGAGAACTATTTAATGTGAATTTTTTATTGTGGCCAGGAGAGGGCACTCAAATTACATCACAGAGCATAACTGTAGCTCACAAAATACAACATATGAAAGTTATTTCTTCAAGATGGCAATGAGTAAGAAGGGAGCTTATTGCAGAGATGTTAACAGCCTCTGGAAGAATGACGGCAGCTCTTAGAGAAATCTAGAAGCTTCCCACTTTCTCAGATTTGCATGTGAACTCCTTTTTAAATGCCTTTTTTTTTTTTTTTAGGAAGTACAGAAATAGTTCTATCAGTAGAAAGGTGTTATCCTAGAAGAGATTCCTAAAGCACTTTCAAAAATGTATGACTATCCTTACATTCAGCTAACTCAGAGACCCTTTATTACACAAAATAAGGCTATTATCATTTATCTCTTTTCTCCCTCTGCTTACATAAGCAAAAATCCACCTGATACAGGAGGTATTTTCTGTTGAACAAAATGGACCAGACCAGTTGCCATTTTAGTAGAACTGTCCGCATAAAGACCTCATGTATGCAAGACTGTATCTCTATTACATCATTTTGGAAAAATTTCCTTACTGTTTCTAGTAAGAGATCTGCTCTGTCTTGTGGAGTGGTGGTAGGAACTTTAAGGTAAGTAAACCTCCAGTGGCAGACCCTAATCACTTAGAGAAACCTAATCTTAGGGCTGGGACACTTTACATCAGTCTTGTTTTTTTTTTTTTTTTTTTTTTTCCTCCCCCCTACCACTGCTATCATGGGTAGAAGTGCTCTAACACTGAAAATAGCAGGGAGGTGTTCTGCCTGTTTGAATATGGATTGGTAGGTAGACCCCTTCCATACTTAGGGGCTCTAATCTCAGCTGCCCTGAGTTTTTCACGATTGTTGCCTGGCATGGAACCCATGCCATAGCTGCCTCAGCTCTATACCTCTTGCATTCACATTTCAGAGTTTCCAAATTTCCTTTTTTTTTTTTTTTTTTTGCACTTTCTGTTGCAACAGACAGTTCATGCCATGTGAGGTAAAATAAAAGACATTGCCTACGACTCAGGAAACTGCCACACTCAACCCACTTTCTCCCCAGTGTTTTTCACAGATGTAAGTTGGGCATACAGCAGCCTCTTTGCTACTGGCCTACAGGAAGGAATAAATCCAACAAGCAGTCAAAGCACATCTCTTGTTAGCTAGGAGAGAGAAAAAAGGAATCGTTGCTCTTTGCCATCATTGGGTAGGTACATAGTACAGGCACAATTAATGACCTAGCTCCCTAGCCTAATACATCCAGACATTTTTTCACAAGAAAAAAAACACTCAAGGGTAATAGCAAAAATCATCACACAGAAAAACCATGAAGTTGTAAATGGTTTGTTGTTTGTGTTAAGTATACCGAGTAAGTGACACATTTCATTGAACACAGGTTTTATTTAATCATTTAAGATGTTGTAAATCTATTAACTCAGTCCTCAATATATGCAAGCTCTGAATTGCTAACATAAGAAAAAAATAGATTTAAGTCAACCTTATCAGATTTTGTCACATCCATAAAGAAGTAAAACAATAAGTGTTTATTTTCTACCATAGACATTTAAGGTTAGGCTGAAAACATGGCTCCAGTTAAGGGTGACTGTGGTCTCCTAGGCCAGCTCAGGATCACTACAGTTTAAAGATACAAAGCCCATGTCAACAAGAAGTACTTCTGCAGCTCTGCATATAACAGAAGCTACTGAATCTTCTTGTGGAATAGAAATAACCATGTCAAAAGTGCCTTTTTAAAACAAAAACATTGAATTCCTTTAAGTAACTTTTTCAACCCACAGGGTGTTTCAAGTTTTCACATGTATAACCTCCATAAAGTTGCAGTAATAGCAAAATAGGGAGGTAGCATCAAATCAGAATTAATTAATATGCACACTGTGCATGCAGTCAGCAAATGCTGTAAACAGCAAGCATCAGCAACCCATTGCTGTGTATGAGACAGTTGCTTTTTTATTTTTTTAAAAATTCAGTGAAAGTCGCTATTTTACCTCATCGACATCTGAGCATGTCACTCCATTCCCTGTGAACCCTTCAGGGCAGGGGCCGCACTGAAATCCCTCAGCTGTCTCCATGCACCTGACTCCCCTGAAGCAGGAACTTGCTTCACATTTGGGTTTGCTGCGCCTAGGGATCGGAGTTGGAAAATTCACAGTTCCCAAACCTTTAAAGCAAAAAGAAGAGCAGTTCTAGCAATTGAGAGAAACATTCATCAGGGCTTTTGGCTGGCAGGAGCTCTGAAGAGATCCCCAGGTTGCTGCTCAGCAGGGACTTCGTGTTTCTGCACTGCATTGCTACCAGCTGTGCTGTGGCTGAAGAGACTTCATGCTGGCAACAGCCCAGCAGGTTGCTGTGTCCCCAGATGGTGAAAATTAAGGCAGTTTTGTTATGTTCCTCTGTTGTTCCTGGCTACACTGGGGGGCCCTCCTTCCAGGTTAGTCCCAGTACAGATCTGCTGCTGGCCAGGGTAGGAAACAGAAAGCCAGCGTCCTCAGATGGCCAAAAGGATGCCCAAGGGACTGAAGTTTTACAGTACAAGATGTTTCTGCAGCTAAATCAACAACATCACAATTTCATAAGAAAAATGGTGCCATGGTTTTATAAAAATGTATTTGACAATATACAAATAAGGGAAACAAAGAAGTAGCAGCCGGCAAACCATGGATGCACAGCTAGACATGTAGGCAGGCTAAGAGACACAGTGGCCAGCACTGGGCTAAAGCAAGATTTTCTGAGTGGCTGGTGCTGAACCCTGGTACCAATGCACGGGCTGCATCTTCGCAGATGTACAAGATTTAAAGACTTTTTCTTTGGCACTTGCATGTGAAGTTTAACCTGGCTGGAGCTCAACAGAATTTTGATATTGAGAATTTTGATTATCTTGGGAGAGGCAAGCAGCTAAGAGACTTGATGAGTTTAAGGTGCTTCACCCCACCCAGTAAGTATTTTCTCCTTTTATACTGAGTACATACATGTCCTACAGTTGTGTAGAAGGGCCATGCTGTAGCATTTGGAAATTTACTTCTTTCATTTAGTGAAAAGATGGAAACTTTCCTTTGGATCTTACTGCTGTTAACCAACAACAACATACCTGGAACTAGATTAGTTTCAGGTAGACTACCCAGAACCTGCCTCAGATTGATGTACGCCAGCTTCTGCACAGTATTTCTGACTTCTCAGCTTCTACTAAGATTGTTCATGAGACAATTGGCTGGCAATGTCTCTGTCCCCAGGAACACGTGGCACACCTTTGTGGCAGAGTGAGAACTGACAGTACAGTGTGAGATAGCGCTGCTTTATTTACAGGGGTTTTATACCCCATTAAGTGACTGCCAGATCTATGAAAACTAAAAGCTTTGTCTCTAATGAGAATCTATTCTAAATTTGTGACCAATGCATCTAGCATTTTGAGTACAGGATTTTCTAAACATACTTCTTAGAAACCAAACATAACTAATACTATCAATATTCGTTTTTAAATGACCATACATCTCATCTGGTTGCCTTTTACAAGCAGTTCAGGAATACTCACCACATGCCTGGCACTCAGCTAGGGTATTTCTCAAAAAAGTTGTTTCTTTGACCTTGAGAATATAGAAAATAAAAATTATTTGGATACAGGTAGCTCCAGTTTGCCAGAACTGTTACAATTTTTCCCAGGGTGCCACTCAGATCACACAACACATGTTCTGTATCTTGAAATTAGATGCTTTTTGTATTTCATAAAGCTAAGAACAGTGATAATGGTTATACTTCACTTTATCCTCCATTAATAGGATCTTTAAGAATGACATGCTTAACAACAGCCATGCAAATCCAGCACTGAGACCAAGCAGCAACTGGAATAAATTTAAGTTCAGTTCTATGCAACAAACCCACACCAGAATTTATTTGGTTATTTTTCCTCCACTGTGTCAAGCACCTGAGGCAATGAACTCTACACAAAACCTTACTGCTTATGTGAATTCTCCACTGACCCTACTAAAGTCACAATACCTGCTGTCTCAGAAGGTCTTTCACATCACCCAGTATCTGGTTCATCTGCATCATCTGGCTCATCAGCTGCCTATTAAAATCACCTGTAGGGAAAAAGCAATGAAAAAGAGTGCACAATGCACATAACTTCTTCATTTGTCATGATCGTTTCTGAAAAACAAGATGGAAGCACCTTGAAAAGCCAAGGAGGCCAGTTGCTTAAGTCCTGTAGCTATATTTACAGGAAAGGTAGTATCTAGCTCCAATTTTTACAGAGGGATTTGCATGAACTCAAGACTTCTCTGGACTGAACTTCATGATGCACCACAGAAAGAGGTAGAGAAGGCACAAACTTCTTTCACACAGAGAAGAAAGCAGTCTGTGATTTTTCCATCATTAATTCAGCATTAAGGCCTCTGCTAAGGTCTAACAATACTGGCAACTAATGCTACCAGCATTACTAGTTCCCACAAGGCCCTAAATGAAACTCTGAGACTGAAAAGGAGTATTTTTGTGATCACCCATTTGAGATAGCAGGGCAAGGCGGGAGCATGAAGCATCTGTCCATACAATAGGAACTTAGGCTATGCAAGTATATTCCACGTCACTACAACCAACCCCTGAACACTTTCCAGCATGAAGTTACCCAACTTTTTGAGCAAACTCATCATGCAGCTCTGACTATGCATCAAAAGGAGTCGCTCTGACTAGAACAGCAGTTTTAATAACTGATACAGTCCTTTGGTTTTTCTTCCAAAAGGCAGGTCATTGCTCTGTGCACCATTTCCACAGCTGTGTTTGCTTCTGGTGAGTGCAGAATTTGTATGGACTGACAAAACGTCTATTCAACAGGCTACAGACTGGCACCAAAGCTAGTTCTCAATACCAAATAGAAAATTAAAGAACTCACAGAAAAGACCAAAAGCTAGATCTGTAAGGAGCCATAAGGAAAGCACAAACCTGACCCATGATCTTCATGCAAAATGCGTATTTGTTAAGTGAAACAGTAGTTTTGATCCAATGATAGGGAAGAATAAGGGAGTATGGTTAGCACAGTAATTTCTGTTTGTAGCTCACTTCTGAGTTTCTTGCTCTCTCAAACAGCTATTTGTTTACTTCCCATTATTTACTTTTCAAAGTCTGTATGTCAAAACAACCATCACAAATACATTCTGTTTTGCATTCTAAGCAAACAGGATATTTTGATATTATGCCCAGTGGCTTCAGGGAAGTTTATTCATGTATTACTTTTCAGAGTACTAAAAGCCTGTACGAAAAATGCTTTTCTTAATGTTTACCTCAATGTTTGGTACTTCAGAGTGTCTCTAAATGTTTCCAAATATTCTAATGCAGGTTGTTCTACTCTTCATATATTACTTTTTCTTCATTTCAGATTTTTTTCATCAGAACACTAAACAAGTTTAAAGACTTAGGAATAACCTGTTCAAGAACTTGCCTCTATTCTAGTCCCAATCTTTTCTTATTTTTATTTGCGGAGGAAGATGGCAGGAATTAATTTCTGAGTATTTCAGAATCCAACCACAGAACCTGACCCACTGATTGTCAGGACAGATGCAAGAGCTTGTTCTTGGTTTTACCTTTTGTTTAAAATAAAAATTATATATTAGTTATAATAATTAAATAAAGAATGGTCTAGGCATTGTTGGCTGAAACTTGCAAAAAAATCTCAAGATTTTAGATGCTTCTTTGTTGGCTAGCATTTCAATGAAAAACCGATCACTTTTGTACACTTTTGCGGGATGTTTGATGTTAAGGTGGATTAAATAGGTTATACTGACACGAACTACATGTCCTGTTTACAAATTTAGGTAGTGGAGCATAAACAGATGACTAACCATAGCATTTATTTTTCCTCCTTCATTTAAGGCCAAGTGCCATAGCAAGCCCTATCTGTAGCTGAATAACTGTCTATGGTCAGAGCTTGGAAAGGCCCTTCAGAGAGATGCTGGGCCACAGTATGCTGCAGAGTATATTGTGGAGTGGCTTTTCCCAGGCGCAAGCAGGGTAAGCCACATACACATACTGAAGCTGTATGGATATCTAGTCCTATCGTGTAGTCTGTCATTCATGCCCCCCACCTACTTAGGCATCCCCCCAGTATAGTGAGTGCCCACCTCTATATTTTGAGTCAGTAACAACCTAACAGAATAGCTTTCAGGACAATTATTTAATTCAGAGATGGATCTGAAAAATTACTGTCCAAGAAGGAACTGAAGCCCCTTGACACACTTATTCTCTTCAAGTCTGAGGTCATGACAGGCTCCTTCTCTTCCTTGTATCTTCCACAGGCCCTTGCATTTGGAGCAGGTGCCCAGCTGCATTGCTCAGATAATCAACCTATGCAGGGTGACACACTACCAATAGGTTGCACGTCTGCAGGCCACTGAAATGCCTCAGATCTACTGGCCCTTCTTCTAGTCCTCTTGGGAGTGATACTGGCTTAAGCACCACACTAAAGACTATTCAGCAAGGCCAGTCCTGAAGTGTCATTTAAAGAGGATTTGGTTACTTGGCCAAAATTAGAGATCCAGCCATGATTGCAGTAGTTGATTATAGTAGTTAGTTAGATAGCAGTTGATGAGAGAGTAGTTTCTTGTCAGCCTGCAACCTACTACCAAAGAAGCTTCATATAGAAGTTGCATATGCAATCACTAAGAGGCAGGTTCAAAACTAAACAGAAGGAAATATCTCCACAGACATGTAACGATCTTTCTGCGAGGAGACATTTGTTCAAATCTGTACAGACTCGTGAAAGAAAACATCTCTTGAGTACTGGTAGGGGAGAGTTTGTACAGACTCACAAAACATCTCTGCAACAGGCTACAAACTTGCAACAAAGTCAGTTCTCAATACCAAACTAGAGACCCCAGAGAAACGACCAAAAGTAACAGAGCTCTGTTTCCCCTGAATTGTTGGGGAGTTCAGGGAATGCAACACTATCACTCCTCTCACTCATACTCTTACCTGTAGGTCTATATTGGTACACAGTAACTAGGTGAGAAAAAAATGACAATAAAATAAACAAAACAACAAAAACATCCCTTTGATCTCATGCAACACAGGATTTTTTGTTTGTTTTTAAAAACATACTCTGTCAAGTTCAGGTACCGTATGTGAACCAAAGGTCTCTTCCAACCTGAGTGATTTTCTGATGCTGATTACATGTGGCACACTGATCTTGTCTACCAAAATCAGTCCATCTTGCAGTGTATTTTCCTGCACATGAGGGAAGACCCAAATACATGTTCAATATCTATCTCATCATCATATTCTCAGGTCTCAGCTACACTGATTAGGTGCTTCAGCATCACAAGCTGAGCATGGAGGGAATGCTGCTGCCACAGCAGTGAGCAATGACCAGACAGGCAGTCAAACCCATGTACAGTTTTCAGGTCCAAAGCTCTCCCCATGATTTTCTGATTAACATGAAAATCATGTCTTTACCAAGATACATAGGTCTCATACCCCTGTGCAGCTAAGCATTTGCATTGCTGTTTTTTCTGGCTAAAGGCAAAATTGTGGTTATCTGATATATTGCTCCTGTAAAAGGGCACTGCGAAGCATATATAAAGTGTAAGGCAGCTGAGTTAATATTGCCATTGGAACATTTGCACCTTTTCCTTTGGTGGATTTGACTATAAAGACCTTGAATATATTTGAGTTGTTTTTTTCTTCTTTAGAATAGTTTTAATATGATACTAAATCCACTTGAAGACTATAAACAACTGAATTTGAGTTGCCAGTTCAAATAGCTCAGCCAGGTGGAGACAGCCAGAGAGAGAAACTATCTCTCTGTATTACTACAGTTCAGATTATTGATTAATGAGCAAAAAGACAAATGAGAAAGCTGCAAGTCTGCAATTTGGAAATGCTGCTCACAAAGACGTGAGATTTTCCAGGAGGAGACACTGAATTGCCCTTCCTGCGTATGTGCAAGTCCCTGTTGATCTATGGAAAAAGAAAAGCAGACCTCTGATGATAAACAATTCTAATTTTGATTTTTTTTTTTTTTTGCCTAGTTGCATATATGTTAAGGAGCAAGAAAACAGAAGTGTGTACAACAGAGGATTTATACAGCTGCAAGGCAAAACATGTTACTGCACAGCACTGATTGCTATCCTCTTGTAAAGCACCCAGAATGATCTCACATAAACATTCTGCATCTTTTCACCCAATCACATCAAATCTACTCTAACCTAAAGTAGCAATGCCTGTCCTGGAGGACAGAAAAGTGTGAGAGAAAGAGGGAATTTCACATGGATCCTATTTCAAGTCTCAAACTCACTTATTCTCCTCCCCGCATTGTTGTCACATATTAACATATTGCGCACGCAGTGTGAATCCATTCAGTTCCCTCACACCCACAGCAGTAAGGCATATGACAGGGACTAGGAAGGAGTACAGATGGGGCAGTATCACCTGGGTTTGCTGTGTTGACAGGTTAGAGAGCATCCTCGCCTAAGAGTGCAATCTCAGGGGATTGCACGCAGCAGAAATGCATCCCTGAAGGAATCCCAACAGCCTCTGTTCCTTCCTTTCCTCCCTCCTCCCAGCTTGGTCTCCATCATACACAGTACAGGAAGAAAAGGAATTGGTTTTGCAGCAGATTTCTGGCCCAGCAGGTGAACAAATATGTCAGCTAGCTTGTGGCAGGACTTGTGGCTGCCTTGCAATGGCTTTTTCCACACGGATACACAGGCTGTGTAACTGCAGCACCAACACACCCTGCAATCCCTTGTGCTTCTCCTTGTGCTTTGTCCTTCCCATCTCCAGAGCATTAGGTGACCCACAAAAAATGACACAAACAGACCATTATCACAGAAGTATGATCTTACAAAATTACACTAAAAAGCCTCTTCTAATCATCTGACTCTCCCTCTCCACTAGGTGAACAGTTCTTTATCACCGGACAGTGTTTGTTTTCTCCCCAAATTGAGCCATTTCTAACATATTCATGGACTATTGTCATGGCTGTAATTTGGTCAAATAATTATCATATTTGTCTATAGAGTTTCTCCACATTTTTTATATTCATCAGCATGACTTCTTTGCACTGCTATCCCTGTGAACCACTCCAACTCCTTGTTGCAGGCCTTACCATTGTACTGAGAAGCAGGTTCAATTTGCTGAAGAAAACAGTCCTGCAGATTCCCCACTTGGGCAAGCGTTCCTCCAGTTACCAGCTTCAGCTCATCCAGTGCATCCTGGAGTCACAAGAAAAAGTGAGAGCTCATAATTCTGTTATAACGATGGGAATAAGGCAAAATATCAGAGAAAGCAGATTAATTTTTCAGAGAGGATCTCTACTTCCTAAGCATATAGGGCTCCTATGTCTTCCTTTAGGAACCACCCATCACCATCTCAACTGTAATAAAATCCCAAATTTTTGCCTTGCAGATTTTCACTTTGCTATGGTTTTTATTTCAAACTTTATTTCCCCCCCACTGTTACAACTCATATAATCTCACACAGTGGGAAGTTGTTGTTTTTTTAAAAAATTTTATTTTTTATATCTGTGGTACACAATTTGTTGTTGTTGAACTGCATCCAAAGCAGTATTTCTTCCCCATCTCAAACAAGTTCACATTCATACCAAGTATGTAAGCTCCTTGGTGATTCCCCATTTTCAAGTCTGCAATGAAACAAAGCTCAGGAGCAACTTGGGGGCAGAATGCCTTTGCACCTCCTAAAGCAAATTTTGCATTAACAGTGATGGAAAACACTTGTGGAGGAGAATACTGTTTACCTTGGACTACTGATATAGAACTGACAGGAGGCTATGCCAATCCCTGGTTGGGAGACAGAGGCAGAAAAGCCATTGCAGTGAAACAGATGGAGTTTTGACACTTAGCTGGCAGCACACAAGTTGCCACTTTTGTCTTCTAAGTCCACGTAGCTTATCATGAAGAGAAGAACCACATAACCAGCCACAGGTTACTCACCCGTGCTCAACAGCTGTAAGAAGCTCACAATGAGCTGCCCTTACTGTACCAGCTAAGAGCTTACAAAAGTTCAATCCCCAAGAAGCACCTAAACAGAAGTGATGGAAGCTGTATTTAAAAAAAAAGTAATAAAAAATCCAGAAACTGTGTTTACAATGAATAGTAAAACTATTACTGGGTTCCATGAAGCTAAGATTTCAGCTGTTCGATAGGGAACTTTATTTACTTTTATTTCAGAGATCTGGATGCAGTGATCCAGAGGATCCCTGATGGTCCCTCCAAGTGCTCACCCTACTCCCACTTTTCCTGCTCACCTGTGGCTTCTTCTGGAAGATGTGCAATTCTAGTGCTGCTGACCTCTCAGGCAGAGTTGAAAATGCTTTTGGCAAGTCCTGAATGGCACCTACTTGCAGACAGTCCAGATACAACTCTATTGTGCTTGATTCTTGCTGCAGACCACTCAGCCACAAGATGACAGCATGGGGTTTCCCATCAGCCAGCTGGATGTTGCTAAAAATCACTGAGTTCAACCTCCCATCACTCTTCAGATAGCGAATTACCACTGGTACAAAACACACAGAATGACTATCAGAGGGTAGCAAATAATCCATGTCTGATCAAGCAAGATCCTGTGGAAATCTGTAATTGCTCTGGACGTGGTAAGAATAAATGGGATGTGAACTCTCAGAGCAGAGTTACCAGAACTCTTGTGTGATGCCCCATTTGTAAGGAATTGCTGCCTGTAGGATGTTTTCCACTGCTTTGCCCAAGCCTTTTTAACTGGCTTAAACAATAAAACACATCACCTTAGAGGACACACAGTGCTAAAAAACGGTGATAAAGGTAGCAGTTATAACTAGCAGCCTGCAGTCAGCGCTTTGGCAGGTACATATCTGATAGTCCTAGAAATACTTGGTAGCAGAAACATACAACTAGAAAATCAGCTTCAGTGATGCATATTGCACTCAAAGCCATCTGACAGTGTATCCAAATGCATCACTGAAGAAACAGAAGGAAGCATGATTCCAAGGAGATAATCTGCATTTTACTCTTAAAAAAAACGGAAATGTAAACAAAATACAATGCAGAAAAGACGCACCCCACCCTTAAAGATGACTGATCCCCCTCTCGCTCTTACTTTAAGGCTTTAGTGAATTACCTATTTGATACTTCACACAACAGATAATAGAAATAAAATGCACCATCAAAACTTCAAGAGCAGCTAAACAAAAACTATTACATATGGCATAGTATTTTAAAAATGTCTACTTCCTTAGGGAATTGGATATGTAAGTTAAGATCTGCAAGCTAAAATCTCTTAGACCAGCTAGCTATTTCTCTCCACAAAAATCTCTCTGGATCTCTGAACACATGCAGCTATCTGCAGAAACGCTGTGCTGAGGTCATCTAGACAGCATGTACCAAATCTCCAGTGTAAATAGACCTTGGTTTAAAGATCCTACTGATCACAAACTCTGTGTGTCCTTTATTTCCTCATGGCAACAGTTCCATGCACTGAGGAGTCAAGCTGCACAGACACTATGCACCTAAGCAGTTAAGTGCCGGCTCTTTTCAACATCCGTCTGAAGTTCACAGAGCACTGCCACTACTGCATCAAGCAAGAGCTCTCACAGACTCTGATCTACAAGAAATACCTACACTGAAATGAGGACAACTGAAAATTGTGGATAGGATAGATGGAAAAAGTTCTTACCAGCTTCAGAGAAGCCATTAGTCTAACACTAACATGAGTAGAAATGGCATGAATTCAGAAACAAATTTTCTTCTCAACTTCCAACTACTAATGTACCCTCTGACTGTGCTATTTCAGCTAGTATGGGACATGTACCCAATAATTCAGAAGATGCCTGATAATCTTTAATTGCTTGGTCTAATGATTAAAATAATTCAGATTTATACCAGCATAAACAGGGCTGGGTATGTCTCCATCTTTCAGTCCTACACTACTGCTAAAGCCTCAGCAGCTGTGATCAATATCAGGAATGTTTTCACTGTCGTCTATGTCAAAATGCTGCCAGCACTGAGATTTCCACAAAGGTGCATGAGGTCACCAGTAGCTTGCTAAAAGTTAGCACTTACTGGCCAACTCAAAGATCTGGCAAGACAGCGTACGTTGCAGACATTTTTCTTATGTAAATATTATGCACACTGGGTCGTATAAAAGCAAGGTCCTTGGATCTGGGCCCAGCACTCATAGTGACCAAGTGCAGCAGTAAGTTAAAGGAGGAGATGGTGGCAGAGCTCTGAACAGACCCTGCCAGAACAGTTTCAAGACAAGCAGCAGTCTGGCTTGGATGAATGATCAAGTATTCCTTCCTCAAGCCAAAGCCAAATACCCATCTGGTAAACTAGAGTAGGCTTTTGAAGGGAGATTTTTGCTGGACCACTGCCTCCATAAGACTTAACCCATCCAAGCCCCTGCATTAACTTTTTGCTATTAAGATGTCTTACACTGACATTCCTGAGGGTAAGTGGCTCACCTGCTCTATTTAGGAAACAAGCTTTCAATGAAATTACTAATCCTGACAGTAAGTAGGAATCACTTTACAGAGTTGTTAAGTTATATTAGTTTTATACATTTAGCACTTTTTTTCCAGAAAACAATTGTTCAAAAAGGATAAGAAACCCATGGACTTCATTTGCAATTTGCCTCCAAGAAGCACATTGGTCTAACCAAAACAAGTTAAGCAGTTGGCCAGCAATTCAGATACACCTAGAACATCTTAACTCAACCTATCTTGCATCAATAGGACTACAAAATGGTCATAGAAACCATGGCAAAAGTTATTACGTCACGTAGGTAAGCTAATGCTGGGCCCAGCAAGACCTCAGACCTAGCAAATCAAAGGGAAAAAAAATCACACAAAGTTTGTGCTTTAAAAAGCATTTTGGTAGTATGAACACATTTACTATCATGTTTACCATAACAAAAACAGAACATCAGCAAACCACAGGGAATACAGTTTTCATACGTAGCATTTTAAAAAGTAACTGAGGCTGGCTTTGGGCTACTTAGATGAGACCTGGGTGCATAAGCAGAAATACCATGCAGAGGAACGGCTGTATACACACCCTTCCAAAAGCCCAGACATTTAAACCTTACGTTTTGCTAAGATGCCAACATTGGCTCACCACTGAAGTGATGATCTCCACCCTTGAGAGGATCACAAACAGCCCCCACGCTCCATACTTTCAGCTCACGTGATGATCTTCTGGATGCGGTTTAGCTTACTGTATAAAGTAGCCATATGGGACACTTGACACTTCCAGAGAAATCACACGTGAAAACACTGTGAAACACTGCCTACTATTCGCACAGTGCCATACGTCTTAAACAAGGTGCACTAAAATAACAAGGAGGCAAAGAGACCTCCGTAGAACAGACTTGCTGTGAAAAGCCTCCCTATGTTCAACCAGTCCTTTACAACAGGTAGGTTACAAGAGCCCCACAACTACTCAGAGTAAAAATGGCACTAGTCACTGACAGTAGAAGCTTCTTCACGTTGTCCATCTGTACACCACAGTCCTGTCACAGACACTTCTCAAATACAACTCTAATATACTGAGGACAAAATCAAAAGAAACCATGCAACTTTCCACCATGAATCTTCCTAAGTCTGTTAAAGTGTATCAGTAACTATCAGTCACGCAGGTATTTTTGTGAGTCGAAAAGTGTGATGAGCTTAAAATTATTTACATACACATATGTGTATGTACGTATGCATTTCTATATAACATTTACAGGCATATTTTTTGCATGCACAAGTGAGTGAGAGGAATAGAGAGAAAGCATGTGTGATATATTACTTATTTAGCAATTAAGTAAACAGTTTTAGGAACTGCACTATTGTTACTGATATGACTGAGTGACCACATCTCACCTGCTCTCAGTACAAGCATAGCAGAAAAGTTCTTATTCTCTGACCTCAGAGGGACTACTAAAGTAGACCTGCTAAAACTGTTAGTGTTTTATCCAACTAATTTTCCTGCATTTCCCAAATAAAAGTTGTGCTTTTCTTCAGCATACAGAATAATTTTCCTATATCTAAACTGAAAATTTTCAGTAGTTTTGCATATATAGGCTCAGTCAGCTGCCTGACTATAATAACGACAGCAGCAAATCATAGCAGTGGTGAAGTCAATGGAGCAATGAGAATTTACATATCTGATCATTTTTCACTGAACCTTAATATTGCAATATATCCTATATATGGTCTAGAGAGTAATGAAAACTATTTCTAAAAATTTACTAAAGTTTCTACTCTGCCTCCTAATGAACCCATTTCACCAAATTAAGACCATACACTTTAATTCACCCAAAAGATCCTGTAAGTGCTAGGAATGTTTGTCTTGCATAGTCACAGCTAACCTCCAGGGTCAATGGAACAAGAACTGGCCTTTCATATGCATGAGGCAGCATGTGCGTGTGTCCCTCACATTCCTAAGTAATAAGAACCAGTGATTGTCCCAAGGGGGAAGAAAAGGAGGAAAAAAATTGACTCCTTTCTCCAATACTTTGTCCCTGCCCCCACTTTCTCAGCATTGCTTAAAGCAAACTGTATGGTAGAGCAAAGATACCAGCTGGCTGTCAGGTTAGCTTCCCGTGTCCAGGAGAAAGCAGCATCCAGTGAGAGGGAGGCAGCATAAGGGGAGAGTGGATGTTGCCAACATTTTTCCCTTATGAGGGGGGGGCTAAGTAGACACAACCCTCAACTGAAATGACTCAAGCACAAAGGTCAGTTGCACTATTTTCAACATCCCTCTGTGACGCACCAATAACCATGGATCCCATACTAGTTTTCCCCTACTTACTCCAAACAACTCACCTTTATTCATCCGTCCCATTACCGTAAACTCAAAATACTTGCTGTTTCCAGTTGATGAATACAGGCCAAATATGGTGGCTGTGCTCTTTGGTTGCAGTTTGAATGTTGAGAGCAAGAACACTTCATTCAGCGTAGGATCGCCAAGTGCTTGTTGCAGGAAGTTTGTTACCACTCTCTTGTTGGAATATGAAAGAATATCTATAACTGAAAAATAAAAGTTTCAACAGCAATTTAAATACAATAATGAGTAGAGAAGAACACAGCCTGAAGGTTGTTCATCCCCACGCCACCTGTAGGAGATTGCACGCTTTTCTCTATTTCAGTATAGATACTTTAAAATTAACACAAGATGTCCTTCCTAAAATAAGGAATATGAAAATAGAAGTGAATAATATGAAAATATTAAATAGATTTTGTTGCAACTGACTACCTTTCTGTGACTCTTTTTTTAAAGCAATTATTTTTAATTTAGAAAAACAGAAATAGCCTTCAAATTGATGTTCTCAAATACTTCCAGGTAGGTCTCCAAAATTCATGTCTTTTGCAATGCACCTCAACAGAAAGCTTTACAAACTATTTCTGCTTTCATAAATTCAAATGAATATTTTCATATTTTCATTACATTTAGAATCTAGCATCAAAATTTTCAGACAGATTTCCACTGTGCTTATCCTAAGAAATATTTTGATGACACTTGCAGGGCATCAATTAAAATGCTAAAGAGCCAGGTAAGTAATAAGATATTCATAGCCTCCTTCTCACTTCACTGACTTCTGAGAAGATATAATATATAAATAAGACTCATCTTTCCCTTCTGCTACAGATAACAAAGGAAGACAGGCCTGACAAAAAAATAACCCTGAAGGCACAGTAAAAGCTGCTTCCAATTTTTCTTTTTAATTTTTGCACAATACATCAGCAAAGAGTCTAAGCATTATACTTGTAAGTATGCCAGCTATCCCCCTCATGGCACTGAAACAACAAGCTGGGTTATTCCTCAGTGTTCCCGAATCCATGATGTCTCCAAACTCAAACTATTTCATGAGGCTTCTTGGTAAACTCCTACTCAAGCCTACTGCCATCAGAGCAGTATATACATTATATGAAGACTGATGACTGACTATACACAAGCACTGTTTAAATATACAGGCATATTTAGCAGTTGCATATCACTGCCACTCCAACAGGCCTATCAGAGCTGGGCCATCCTTTTCCCTCAGAGACAGACCATCACCTACGAAGCTGAGGCCATCCTACTAACCCAGTGTTTCCATACACCACAAGCTGAAGGGCACTCAAGAGTGCTCAGAGGACAATCATATGGGCACATGGTCCTACCCACAGACATACGGTAAGCCTTATTCCCTTAAATTAGAGCCCATCTTTGTGCTCCTTCCATTGCTCTTTCTGAAGCATCCACTCATTTGGACACTGATGTCATTTCCAAAAAATGAAGTGAAGATGCTTTTCCCTTTATCTCATAAAAGCATAAATATAGATCATAGCTCAAGTCTACACTCATACTGAGTCCAAGGATCCTACAACTCTACTGAGAGTTGTCATAGAATCACAGAAACATTAAGGTTGGAAAAGCCCTCCAAGATCATCTGGTCCAACCATCCCCCTACCACCAATGTCACCCACTAAACCATGGCCCTAAGCACCCCGTCCAACCTTTCCTTGAACACCCCCAGGGATGGTGACTCCACCACCTCCCTGGGCAACCTGTTCCAATGCCTGGCTGCTCTT
This sequence comes from Stictonetta naevosa, assembly GCA_011074415.1. Lineage (NCBI taxonomy): Eukaryota > Metazoa > Chordata > Aves > Anseriformes > Anatidae > Stictonetta > Stictonetta naevosa. The sequence goes on from CM021729.1 coordinate 20,615,941, forward strand.
TCTGAGAAGAAATGTCTCCTCATTTTCAACCTAAACTTCCCCTGGCACAACTTGAGTCCATTCCCTCTAGTCCTAGCACTTGTTACCTGTGAGGAGAGGCTGACCCCCAGCTCCCCACCTCTTCCTTTCAGGTAGTTGTAGAGAGCAATAAGGTCTCCCGAGCCTCCTCTTCTCCAGACTAAACAACCCCAGTTCCCTCAGCCGCTCCCCACAGGACTTGTGTTCCAGGCCCTTCATCAGCTTCGTAGCCCTTCTCTGGACACACTCCAGGGCCTCGATGTCCTTCTTGTAGTGAGGGGCCCAAAGCTGAACACAGCACTCGAGGGGCGGCCTCACCAGAGCTGAGTACAGGGGGATGATCACCTCCTGGTCCTGCTGGCTGCACTATTCCTGATACAAGCCAGGATGCTGTTGGCCTTCTTGGCCACCTGGGCACACAGCTTGCTTATGTTCAGGCGAGCATCAATAAGCATCCCCAGATCCTTTTCCTCTTCACAGCTTTCCAGCCACTCTGCCCGAAGCCTATAGCGCTGCATGGGGTTGTTGTGGCCAAAGTGCAGGACCCAGCACTTGGCCGTGTTGAACCTCATCCACTGGCCTCTGCCCATTGACCCAACCTGTCCAGGTCCCTCTGCAGGGCCTTCATACTCCCCAGCAGATCAACACTTCCCCCCAGCATGGTGTCATCTGCAAACTTACTGCGGGTGCACTCAATTTCCTCACTCAAATCACCCCACAAAAAAGGGATCGGGCCCTTGGCCTGCATGCCCTTGTATATTGTTGTTAAACAACTAAGAAACATATCAAGGATGAATTGGACAAATTCTCTCCCTTTCATTCAGTTCAGATTTACAGCACCCCAGGACAATCATGGCTCCCACTGAAGCCAGGGATCCAGACAGCAGTGGCAAAAGGCTGGGTATTTCAGCACATTGGGTCCACAGAAAGCAAAACAGTTCCTCAAACAAAAGACTGAAACGCAACTCACTACACTGTACAACACCATTTTGCTAGCAATAACCATTACTATACAGCTGTGTCCTCAAACGGAGCACTGGAAGACAGCACTTAAGCCTGACAGGAAAAAAGTTAACTATCACATTTTGTTCAGTCCTTCTAGTTCTGTTGGTTGATTTCATATAAAACACAGAAGTATTACAAAAGCAGTGATTAGACACCAGCAAACTTCTGTCTAACCTTACAGATATATGTAATTGATTTATTTAAGTTTGTATATTTAAATGAATGCTCAAATTAGTTTGCTTGATAGTTGCACTCCATGAAGCATGCTGCCTGATCTGGATCCTTCGGCAGCATGTTACTGAACCCTCTTTTGGGGTACCTTCACTAGTAGCATGTAGAGGTGTGAGAATCTATCCTTTGCTTTAAGTTACAGGTGTGCTAGCAGAAGTGGCTAGCCGACGAACAGTGGGGTTCAGGAAACCTCATTCTCCACCTTAAGTAGAGCTGGCAGGCAGACAGCTCTTAAACCTTATGGAGACAATTGCTTGTGTGGAAGGAACAAGATCTACAAGGATTTCAGATTTCACTTTTAAGAAGAATCTCATCTTTTCATATCTCTCCTTGGAAAAACAGACTTGAAAACAAACTGGTAAGATAGGACTGCCAAAGCTGGAAGGCACAAGCATCTGGTTTCAATTGATGCAGTGAGAGCAAGGGCTTGGGCATGCCTGAAAGCACAAGTGCCAATGTGCATACCCACCAGGTTGAACTGAGACCACTCATAGCACAGCCCCAAAATCTTCTCCCTCTGATTTCCCCCTTTTCTATTTTTTTTTTGTTTGTTTGTTTGAAGGGACCAGTTCACCCTCCTATGAAAACACTAACAAGAGATCAGCTACACATAGACACTGCTGCAAACCAATCTTTGGAGATGTGACCATCAATATTAGCTCTGAAGATAGGAGCTAAAATACATGTCAGGAAGGGACATGGAAAAATTAAATCAGTGACATAGGAGAGCAGAGAGCACAAAATAAAAGACCTTTATTTCCCTTAATACTGCTGCCATGCTTCACCAGCTTTCAGAAACCCTCCAGGGTTCTTCTCTAGTCACAACTAACGATGATAACTGTACATATGTAAGTAACGCTCCACCACTGCTCACCACTTTTCAAGATAATTAGTGACCCATTCATTAGTCACCTCGAGTGAAACCTCGACCCCACTGCAATGATTTCGGACAGACAAGCTTACAGATTTCACAGGCTGAGAGCAGGCTCTTTCACTCACTGCCCGCTGCCCTGCCAAACTGGATTTCTTCATTTTGTTGGGAAAAAAAAATATCATTTTGTTGATAAAAAAAATAATTTTGTTGAACTGTTTTTTAAACAATTACGAATAATTCTCTGAAATATTGCTAATCACGAGTGATTGTAATGCAGGCTTTCAGAAATCACCGCCAAATTAACCTCTCTCGTAGATCTGCTTCACCTGCCTAGCCAAGGGATAACTGACTACAATGCTGACAACTCGCTTAATGCACGCTCTAAAACAAAGCGGGTGCTGAATTACTACGTACATCTTACAGCTGTACAAAGCACGGCTGGATTTAGACGGTCTCTTTTTCCCTGTGTAAGATGTACTCTACGAACCGGAGTTCCTCGCCTAGCAGTTCACTCCTCACTTGAAAGTCTGCATCTCACAGCTGCAGAGCACACTTCGGATGCTCAGGGCGGCTGCCCGCACCCCTACACCACCAGATCCGCAATTTCTGCGGATTTTCGAGGGGGCAGACGCCGGCTGATGGAGCAGCGAGGGCGACACCTGATTCCCCCTGCCCGCCGCGACCCCTGCGGGGCGAAGGGGCAGGGGGAGGCTTGGCGGGCGCTTTCCGCGTTCCCCTCCCCGAGCCAGCAGCCGGGAGGCTCAAACCCAGAGCCGTCCGTGAGCGAGGGGAGGCTGAATGAATAAGGGAGGTATTAAGGCACGGAGCACGGTGCGCTTACCTCGGGGGGCGGGCGGCGCGGCGCGGCCCGGGCACAGCTGCAGGGCGAGCGGCAGGAGCAGCAGGGCGGCGCCGCGATCGCACCCCATGGCGGCCGCGGGCCGGGCCGGGCAAAGGAGGGGAAGGGAAGGGAAAGGAGGGCAGGGTAGGGTACGGTACGGTAGGACGGCGTGCCGCTCCGAGCCGGGACCGCTGTTTTACGGGGAGGGGCGGCGGCCGGCCTATTGGCCGGGCTGCCCCGGGCCGAAGGGGCGGGCGGGGGCAGGGCCCGGCCGCTGCGGGGCGGAGGGGGTCGGGGGGCGAGGTGGGGAAGGGTCCGCCCGCGGGGCCCCAGCCGGGGGTAGCAGCCGGCTGGGTGTGTGTGGGGGGCGAGGGGCTGGGTACGGCCCCAGGTCCTGTGGGGGTCCGGGCTGGAACGCGGCCTTTGAGGAGCCCTCAAGTTGGAGTGTGAAGTGAAAATGGGTGCAGGTGGCTCCGGTGTGGGGGCTTGGTCTCGATGTGAACTTAACTCATCCGACTTCTGTAACTGAAGGGGTTGTGCAGGTGGCAGAGCGGGGCGAACGGGGTTTCGGGAGGAGAACTGAAGTCGCAATGAAGAGCATACAGCCTGGCCTCCTCTGTTCCATTTAGGGAGCTTGGGAGTATTGGGAGAGCTCAAACCGATGGGCTTGAGGTTACTTAAAAACGTCCCTCGTGTTAACAGACATCTGGAGCAGATGACATGACCAAACTCAGTATAAAAAAACAAAACACAAAGATAATTTTTGCTTTCAACTACACGGATTTTCAGTATTGCATGTGTCCCACCAGGATGTCATTACTCCATTGTTTCTCCTCCAGAAAATTCCAGCCTCTGTGCTGCTGACACTTAAAGAAGCGAGGGAACAGGCAAGCCAGCCCCTTGGGGCTGAGCTGGTTTGTTCAACGTCCACATGAAGCCACCCGGCAGGCGAGCTGTCCCCCCTTTACACTTTCTGCCAGCAAAGCAAGAGGTGTTCCAATGGACCGGGTGACTGCCAGGTGCTTCTGCCAGTCGGGAGCACGCAGTGAGCAGCACACAGTGAACTTCCCAACCTGCTTGCGCTCCCCTCCTCATCCCATCTGTCTCTGTGTGCCCCCAGCCCCGCAGACAAACCTCTGCCACATCAGAAGAAACCTGTGAAGCCATGGCTGCTCCCCTGCTAGCTTGCTGCCCAGCACACAGTTGGAATAGCTGGAGCTGTCTGATGCTATTTACATCACAAAAACAAGAGCAACAATGGAAGGAAAATTTTATGTTAAAGAGCAAAGTAGTGTTGATTAGTGCTCAGCCACATCAGGTGGCACGTACAGCTAACAAGCACTGAACAGAACAGCCCTCAGGGGGTTCATTGTGTGCAAGGCAAGACGCAGCACGCTGCGCAGGGAAGGGTCTGCCTGCATGGCTGTGCAGAGCACAGGCATGGGCTCCTCTCCAATGAAGGTGTAGTGGGATTTTCAAACACCTTCAGCTGGCCTAAAGGACCTACCCTTTAGTGGCCCTCACTTGTGGCATATACCCTATACCACTGAACACACTGTACTCCTTAGCCTATTTGTGTAAGCCTTGACCCACTCCATCAGTTGCCTGTTTCTTTCTCTGCCTGTTGCAAGGCTGGAGAGTGCCTCCCCACATATCCAGTGTGTCCCAGCACAATGTGCTCCCACGTCCTCACCCCACTACTCTTACGTGTATGTCTCCACGCAATAAGAAGTGCCTCGGTTTCACTCCCACCATCCCCGCCCATGTGGTGGAAGTGAGAGGATGATGTGGTGGTACCAGCAGGCTGGCAGAGAGCAGCACAGCAGAGTGAGAAAAACAGAGCAGTGGGTGCAGAGTGCTGCAGAGCAGGAAGAAAGACAGGGAGGAGTAGGGCAGGAGGTAAGGACATGGAAAAAAAAAAAAAAAAAAAAAAAAAAAAAAAGAAAAAGTGAGGACTTACAGTGCCACAAGCTTCCTAGAAGGAAGTTTCAGTCTAGAACTTGTCCCTGAGCAAGAGGATGGAGACAGCACAGAATTTCTGGAGAGGCTAAGACCTGGACCTAGAGCAGCATTGACATTGTTCTACATTCTGTGAGCATAAAGGAGAAACCCTTAGTCACCAAAAAGCATTCTTTGAAAACATGGGTTTAAACACCTGGCACATAAACATCTTGAAGATCTGCAAAATCATCACAGCTGCATATTATTTAGTGACAAGAGCTGACAGAAACAAAAAATGCTAAAAGGATGGTAAAGTTTTGCTTTCACCTAAGGGAAGACTATCAATTATTTACAACCATGTACCCTATAATTTCTTTATCAAAATGTAGGAAATATTTTCTTGAAAAGTTCCCTTCTCTGTCAAAAATATCTAATACATCATTTTAACTTGTTTTCCACTTCTGATTTAGTTACCATAGGGTCTTTTGGACTGACACAAATCAACCCTATGGGAGGAAGATCTCGTTTGTAGCATTATATACTCATTAGTATTAGATTAGTGACAGCCAAATTCTGTTGTTGCTATGCCTGCTTTCTGGTTGTGCTTATTCACCAAGAATACTCATTGAAGCAAAATGTGGCAGAGCATGCTGCATAATGAAACAAAGCAGAATAAGTTCACAATGTCTTTGTTTAACTCCATGTTTAAATGAACCTAGCCAGTATATAAAAAGGTCACTGCAAGTTTTCAAGTTTTCATTTCTACGTTCAGTTTTATTACTGGAGTATGTTACAGACTGAAGGAGATTTTGTGTTCAAGCACAACCTTCTTTAAGGGATTTTCACAAAGTATAATGTTTATCTGTTGTCTGGATGGACAATTTGACCTTCTAACCATCATTTTCAATAACAACAATAGAATATAATCTATTGCTTTTTCACTCTTCTGCATTCCCTGAAGAACAAACTCCAGCTTAACTTACTGGATCTTAGTATTTCGGACAAGAAACGGAAAGTGGTTATTGGGCATTTTGTTTTCAAGAAACTTTGACAGAGCCAGTAAACTTTTAAGAGGAATTTTCTTATAGGAATGTAAGACTGTCATTATTTATATAAGATCTGCAAGTAAGTAAACCTCAACTGATAAAATATTTGTCTTGCTTATTATATGTAAAATGATAAAATTCTAAATGTAGAGGATACAGAGAAGCTGCCAATGTGATAGTTTATGCTTTGCAAGTGTCCATAGCTTGTTCAAATTCCAAGTAAAGGGGTAGAGGATGTAGGAAGGAATCCCTACTGCTTAATTCAGATGTCATATTTTGCTCCTAATAACCATCAGGAGACACACTGCTTATGAAATTATATGGATGATTAAAAGTCAGGATACATGGGAAATTAAGACATAAAAGTCCCAATGCAAGTGCAATTTCAGGAAGGTACATCTCTAAGCCACATCCTTCTATATTTATGTCAACACTTATGGGTTTGATTCTGCCACATTTTCATTAAAAGGGTATGTAGGATATGAGGTTTCAAAGTTTCAGAGAAAGTTTTGCTTTTTCAGAAACACAAATTGAAACCCCTCTTTTTCGAGTCAAAGTATCCATCCACACACCTATTTACTTTTCATTCACACTCATAAGAATTCCACTCAGGCAACCAAGAGGAAAAACTCCTGGAAAGCTTCAGGATGGGGGAGGGAAGATGCAGATTACCTTTTTTTTTTTTTTTTTTTTTTTTTTTTTTTTTTTTTCCTGTCTTTGATCAGGACTACAAAACAGTGCAGACATGAATTAGGCCCTAAGGCAACACAAGGGAAGTTTACTCTCCTGTTAACCTCTAAGCATTCTTGCAACCTGCCTTAAGGAGAGCCATAAGCTGGTTCATCCTCCATAGAGAAGAGATGTTGGGGATTGCAGCTGGTAAGAGCCAGTCTTGCTTCCTTAGCTTGCCCACGTCAGCGAGATGACACCAGGTGAGCAGAGTACCTGGGAGGACTGACTGGGCGTTAGCTGCTCCCTGAAGGGAGGAGAAGAAAGGTATCTTTTAGAACCTGTACCTATTTACAGGGGGAAATGTAGATTAGCCGTTAGAAAACCGAATCACTACCGCTAATATTCCCAATCATGTTTTTTTCTGAGGAAAGAAAATGGATATGTTTTTCTTCTCCCATGTTCCTCTAAAACTGGAGTTGAGTGATCTCAGATCCATGTGGTAGATTTTCTTCATTGCCCTATCTGCCACAAACTTCATGGAGATCTGAAACCACAGATTTGAGGAGAAAGGGAGGAAGAAGCTTTGCCCTTGGTCTCCTCATCTCTTTATGAATGATAGACCTGGATATGGGTGGCCAGTGCAGTTTTTGTTTTTAAGGCATGGTGGTATTTTTCTTTGTGTGGGAAGGATGGAACCGTTTTACTTGATGTAGTATTTTAACATTAAATAGTGCTGTGGCATGTCTGCGCAAATGATGAACTGAAGCGCAAACTTGGTATTTTTAAATGTCCACAGTAAAAATATACAGTGAACGGGTTGTTATTGTAACTTGGTCAAGACCGGTCAGGGTTCCTTATTTTTGAAGCCAAATTGCTGACGACTTTTCCTTACATTAAATGAAAACTCAACGTCCTCGTTCCTGTGGAAAGCCGTAACTTCGCGTCAACTAACCCGTTGGGGTTTGGCGACGCGGCAATTTCAGCACCGAAATGTTCACGGGTGGCGCTCACTAGGCAGGGAAACGTCTTTAGGGCAGCAGGGCACGACCGGAGAGAGCCCCCCACGGCCGGCGGCTCCCCTCCGTCCCCTCGCGGCCTCCGCCCCCTTCCCAGTCCCCGCGGCGCGGCCGGGGGCGCTCGGGCGCCGCCATGCGAGGGCAGCAGCGGGGCGCTGCGCGCTGCCGGCCGACAAGATGGCGGCTCCCATGGAGCTGAGCTGCTGGGGAGGCGACTGGGGGCTGCCGTCCCTGCACCCGGAGTCTCTGACCGTCATGGTAACGGCGGGGGGCCGCCGCCCGCCACCACGGGAGGGCGGCGGGGAGGGAGGCACGGCGCCGCCGGGCTTGCCGGCTGCCAGGGAGGAGAACGAGGAGGAGGAGGAGGTGTAGGCGCCCAGGGGCGCGCCCGCCCGTGTCGCCCTGAGGCCGGGCGCGGCTTGTGCGGGGCGATGGGCCCGGCGGGGCTGCCCGGCGGAGCGGGGGGCGGCGTGCCCCGGCCTCGCCGAGCGGCCCGCAGCTGGGTGGAACAAACAAAACTCGTGCCCTTGGTGCTAGTCTCGGCTGGAAGTTCCGAGAAAAATCCTTAAAAATCCTCCCGGTTCAAAAACACAGCGGGCGCAGGTAGTGCCGGTGGACGTTGCCTGTTCAACCCAAGCGGTCATAATGCTCGTGTTTTGTCGTGACCTGCTCTTTTAAAATGCTATCGTACGCTTTTCTTGTACATGCTGACTGCATTTTTGTTTCTTTTCTGCAATCTGTTGCAGGCTTATGCTAAATTTTCTGGTGCTCCTCTGACAGTGAATACTATAAATAACTCTTGGAGAACTCCAAAAGGTACCTTGTTTGCATTTTTATTAGTTTAACCCTCATCACTCTATAAATGTGGGTTCTAATTTCAAAGTTTCCTTCTCTTAGTTTCCTTTGGTTTTGTGTGCATGAGTAGTCCTTTCCTATGCTATTCCTGTATCTATTACACATTGATAAACAGCTTCTCGAGTGTGATGGTTTTTCAGGGGTAAAATAATGGAAGACATAAATAAAATGCCTTAAAGGGCACTTTATTAAAATATGTATGGATGAAGCAGAGAAGAATCAACAAAGCAAGAATGTCAGGCATTTTAAATAGCTGCTTTTATAGTGAAAGCAGTTTGCATGCTTATGTGGTAGTAACTAGACTTGCATATGGAAGTAGCGTTCTTTAATTATACATAATTTAAAAGGCTGGTATAGTTGGAAGTAGAATATCAGTCCTAAAGAGTGCAACTTACATCAACTAGGGTGTTTAGTACTGTGCAGAGTTGCAGAGGTTGAATCATAAAAGGTGAGTAACTACCTAGTTGCCTGACAGGTTGAAGATAAGGTTGAAGGTGTCAGAGGATATGAAATATGTTGCATGTCTCTACTCAATCCTTATCTGTTTGCTCAGCATTTAGGTTATTGTCCTGGTATATTCTAGAGAGGTAAAAATCACTGCAAGGCTAAAGTAGTCTGTCACTTTAACTTACTATATCCTCAATTTAGGCACTACTATGTCCACGTAGAATTTGGCTCTTTGCTTCTTGGTATTTGATTTATTACGTTCCGCTAGCAGAAATTCAAAGAACAAGCTGGGTATACTTTTCAAAAGTTCTGTTGCTTTTTTGATAGTCGAGATATTTAAAATCCATACCAAGAAACAAAACAAGTCACAAATTTACAAAAACAAAAAACCAACGTCCAAATAATATGTGTCTTTTATAATTGAAATTTATTAGTATTTTGCATCAAGGTCATATTAGGCTCATCATTGTTGTAGGTACTTTGTGAATGCACTATTAGGTAGTTCCTACTACGGAGATTTTATAGTCTTTGATTCTGCAATCTAACGAGTAAAGGCAGAATAATATGCTTCTGGGAGAAGGGATTTATTTTGTTCTGGAAGAGGTCCTGGTCATTTATACACTGTTAGCTTGGGCAGTGGTTGTAGCAAGGCTAGAGAAAACAGGTGGTTAAAAGTGGTTTGGAGACAAAGAGCAGGAGAAAAATAGGACTAGAAGGAAGGATAGGCCTAGAGATAAATGAGTTGAGAGGGCATTTGGACTGGTTGGAATAGTTGTCTTAAGATGGATATCTGAAATCCATACCAGTAGCCTGGTTCTCGAAGTGTCAAATAGCTAGTAGTTGACATTGGCTTCAGTCTGGGCCCTTTTAATGTATTGTTATTAACAATATGCTAAACATGTTTTTGATCTTGGTGGAACTCAGTGATGTATAACCTAGTTTATATATATGTATTTGGAAGATCAAAGCGTGCTTTGGTTGGTCTGTTCTCCCATGTGCCTGGTGACAGGATGAGGGGGAATGGGCTTAAGTTGCGCCAGGGTTGGATCTTAGGAAGAACTTCTTTACCAAAAGGGTTGTTAGACATTGGAACGGGCTGCCCAGGGAAGTGGTGGAGTCACCATCCCTGGAGGTCTTTAAAAGACGTTTAGATGTAGAGCTTAGGTATATGGTTTAGTGGGGACTGTTAGTGTTAGGTCAGAGGTTGGACTCGATGATCTTGAGGTCTCTTCCAACCTAGAAATTCTGTGTGTGTCTGTGTGTGTCTGTGTGTGCTATGGAGAAAAGGAAAACAGATGAAGTGACTTGTCACTTCCCAGTTACATTATAATTATTACATATAAATTCAGTTGACTGCATCATTTGTGCCTTCTAGGAGATGTACCAGTCCTGATATCAGAAGACATTGTTATTTCCCAGCCAGCAAAAATACTAAACTTCTTAAGGAAGCAGGTAGGTTGCTCTCAAAAGAATCTACATGTACTCCATATAGACTGATGCAGACTTCCAAAACCCTGGAACCCAATTCTGAGCCAGTGCTTTCCTGTTTTTCATACACACGTGAGAATTGTGAAATGGTGGATTGCTGATTGCTATTTGAAAATTTGATTATTAGTTTTGTGAAAGATTTAAAAATAGGCTTGAGAAAACCCTTTGTTGAAAAGGACATCAAGCTGGCCTCAACTGAGCAGATTCTCGCTGAGATTCGTCATGTTGTAATACATTAACGCTGTTACAGCTTTGCAGACCTAGGAGATCGCACTTAGAGAAGTATGGTTTTAACTGTTCAAATGGGTAATCATCTCCCAGTGCACAGGGTTTGTTTTTTTTTTTTTTGAGGGATAATCCTAAGTGTTTTTTTTTAATTTACGTAGTTTTCTGTAGCTGGTTGCATAAAAATGTCTGCAAGCACTTCTTGATGCATATCATGTTATTGTGTAGTCAACTTTTGCCTGGCTTTTGCAGATCTCCTAATGTTTTATTCACAAAGAATACAGCTATACAACATCATTTTTTCACAAAGTATAAAAAAGTCTTATAAAGCGTGGTATCATCATTTTATTTCTGAGATGGTCTTCCAGCCCACTATTCTGCTTTTACATTAGAAATTCAGTTCCTGCCTAGTCAAGAAGATTATCTGATGAATGGCATGTTAGTGAAACTTTAAAGCTTTTGGGGGAGAAAAATAGAATCTGAAAACTGAGCATTTGAGATGGGTTTTCAGACAGTCTTTTTAAAATTCAGAAGTTTCATAGCCATTTGAATACCAAAGATTCCTTCATGTTGGGGAAAAAAATATCCTCTTTAACTCAGAGTATAACAGTAATGGGAATGCTTTTCAGATATCTAAAAATAAGGTGGATCAGCACTGACCTTTTGCTGTTTCTAAATTAATGAAGTTCCCGAAAAACCTACCAACCCTTTTAATGTACATTAAAAGGATTCTGTGTCAGAATCAAGAGCTCAGGTAGCTGCAACTGCTTTAATTTAGCTGTGCACTTGGTGTCTTCAATTATTAGTATCCAATTTTTGACTCTATGGAATGGCAGTTAAAAGATAGGAATGCTTTTGTTTTTTTATGTTTAACAAGTTAAGGGCCAGGTGCTTCCTCAAACATATGGATGGGGATTTGCCACCTGTTTTTTACAGCCCCGAGTACTGAAAAATTGCCTCAGTGTTACTGGGCAGACGCTTGGAAAGCAGTGGAGGTAGGCACAAGAGTTATTTTGGCAATGGGAGGGCCCAAAAATCAAAGAATGGGACAGTTAAAATGGAAGTTGTAAGGATACATACCTTTGTTTGACATAGCTAGCCTGAAGAAGTAAAGGAAAAAAAAGTCTACCTGTATGCTTTTTGTCCAGAAAAATATTGTGGTATTTACTAACTTCCTAGCTGTTAAGTTTGAAGAAGTTTTGGGTTGTGTTGATTATCTTTCTGGAAAGTTCTGTGTAACACTATTTGTACTGTTGTTTTTTTGTGCGTGTTTTGTTTTGTTTTGTTTTCTTTTAATTCATAGAAATACAATGCTGATTATGAATTGTCTGCAAAACAAGGAGCTGACACACTGGCTTATATTGCACTACTTGAAGAGAAACTGCTTCCTGCTTTGGTAAATACTGGGAAATATTTTATAATGGCCAGAATGTTTAAAAGTGAATATTACAACAGGCGTCCAGTTGAGAGAAGTCTGTCAGCCATAGTCCTGGCTTGAATGTATTTGCATTATTAGTGCAATTTTGAAAAGACTGCCTAGCAACTTTGGAAAAGGAAAAAAGTGTGTGGGAGGTGTGAAGTAATAATAATGAATTTATGAAAGACATTTTAAAATGGCACCTCTGATGTGCTTTTTTCTTAGATATTTTTTGGGAAACAGTATCCTGAAAGCAGCCTATTCTGGCCATTTTTTGTTTCACTTGATCCTTTTGAAAAAGTTTTGAGTAAGATGTGGTATGTCTGATGTGGACTGCACAACTGTGAAGGCTTTTTGAACTGTTCAGTGGGAACTTTTAAGAAATTTAAATACCCACCAGTAGTTCATTTTTCAGTTCAGTCAATAACACATGGCCACATGCCCTCGCCAATTTAGTGTAAATACATTGGAGCTATAAAAATCCTCCAACTTTGGTCTGTTGAATGACTTGGACTTGAATTTGTATAGGCAAAAATATTCTGACCAGGTAGTATCATAGGCTAGCTTCTTCAGCTATCCTTCAAGGCTTTCAAATTCATCATAATATATTACCTTTTATTTTAAGATTTATATAAGAGAAGTCTAGTATCCTTGCTCAAATTCCAGTGATATTCTTTCTTGTGTTGATGTAGCTGCACACGTTTTGGGTTGAGGCTGAAAATTACTGCAGTGTAACAAAGCCATGGTTTGCCTCAAGGATTCCTTTCCCACTGAGTTTGTATCTGCCTGGAAAGATGTCCAGGGAAGCTCTTAACAGGATCTTGCTGACCAAGGGGGGACCTCCACTGTACAGTCTCACTGAAGTGGAAGCACAGGTATGTGTTGTGTGGTATAGAATTCATAACTTGGTGCTGTAAAAAGACTAGAACTAAAATAGTCTAGCACACTGCCAAATGGTGTGTGATGTGGTATATACTAGCCTGTACTGCAGCTAGGTCTCTTAAATGGTTTTGTGTCTCATCAGATATACAGGGATGCCAAGGAATGCCTAAATCTCTTGTCTAAGAGGTTGGGAACATCTCAGTTTTTCTTTGGAAATACGTGAGTATGCTTTCTTTTTTCTTTTTTTTTCTGTTTTGTTTTTAGTGGCTAATAAAACAGGCACCGCACGATCCTTTGTACATGTACACTTTTTTTTTAACCTGACAATGTTAAAAGGTGCTGCACAGTAGTTTCATGTTTGGCACTTTACTTGTTCAGATAAGTGTGAATGAGTAACAGGGCACAAAAGAGATCTTTGGACTCAGTTAATCCAGTGGCTCTCTTAACTGCATCTTTTCACGGAGCGGCAGATGCTGCCTACAGCTGCTCATGTGGGGTGCTTGATGAGTTAGTGTAGAACTAGAGAATTCTTTTCTAGACACTAAATGTCACCTCCTGTGCCTTTATGTAGAAAAAATACTGGAAGCCTAACATGTTACAACTACTACCTCCTTGGGAAGAGGATGTAGGTCTTGGAAAGCTGTTGTTTATATGTGCATGAAACAGGAAGCAGATATTGCCAATAGCATTGCACCAAGAGACCGTAAGAGGAGCGATCCGTTCATCTGTTGCCTTAGCCAGTGAAGTTGGACCACGCCACGAGAGAGGATCCTGTTCTGGTGGCATCCATCTTATTTCCCTTTTTTTTTTTTATGCCAGAAATGTGTCTAAGAGTGGCTTGTTTTTCAGTGTGCATGATGCATGACTGGATTTGAATACAGAAGCTACTGTTTCAGCTTGCCAGCACCTCTCTAGTTCAAAGGTGCTGAAATCAGTAGAAAATTTGTACAAAACATTTATCAGATATGAAACGATGGAATGCCGGAAGAGTTGACCAAATTCTATCCTGAGTTGTTTGATATATGCAGAAAATGGTTATGTTCTAGAATTCTTAATGTCTTACCTCAGTCACATTGGTTTTGTGTTGTTGTTGTTGTTTTGTTTTGTCACTTTTCAGGCCTACTACCCTGGATGCCTTTGTATTTGGTTTTCTTGCACCAGTTTATAAAGTGTGCTTCCCCAGAGTACAATTACAAGAACATTTGAAGCAGCTTCCCAACCTGTGTCGGTTCTGTGATGATATTTTAACTTGCTACTTTAGGTTAACTGTCTCAGGTAAGATGTGTTTCTTTTCTGCTTTTTGTCATGTATGGTCTGTTTGAATTAGAAATGGTGGTTTCCGCATGTAACTAAAGCAGAATTAGATTTTATATAATTTGTGCTGAAGCTTCTGTGGGGAAATGAGGTAGAATAACTTCCACAGTTGTGCAGAAAAGATTGAAAATTAAAGGCAAGGTTTAATAATCAGTTTTAGAGCCTGTCAAGCCTTGGCAAAATGCACTTGTATCTATGCTACAGCTAATGCTTAGTGCTTCTGTTTCTCTGACACAGAATGGCTTTTCCACTTAAATTCTTCTTAGAAGGGATAAAAATACTGAATGAACTTTCTCACCAGTGGTTGTTTCTTTTTAAGGCTGTAAAAGCTTTTGTAAATGCCTTTTCACTCTTCATCTTTCTACCTTCACCCTCCAGGCCATTCTCCATCTGGACAGGATACCGCAGATGCTAATCTGCAGAAACTCACACAGCTTGTAAATAAGGAATCCAACTTGATTGAAAAGGTTACTTTTACTTCAGTCTCTAATCTTCCTGCTTCTTTGTGGGTGCTTGTTTACAGATACACTTGCAACTGTACAATGGACATTTTAGTTTAATTTTCTTTTCTAATGAGTTACTTTGTATAGAAAGAAAATAACATAACTCGAAAGGAATAATTAATGAAGACTTGCACATAAAAAATATGTTTATTACAATCAACATTGTTTTGCAAGCGTGCATAAAAGCAGTAGAAGTGTGTCTACCCATGAGTGCACATACCATACAAGGGGGAAAGCAAATGTATTATCAACAGTCAGAAATGATCTTATAAGACGTCAGCAAGAAAACTTCTGAGTAAAACTCAGAAACTGGTCTTATTAAGACCTACACCACTGCTTACTCCCAGCTGAATGCTGTAGTCACTAATACACAGTCCTTCCTTCTGCTTGTTCTGTGTCTGGCTTTTATTTCTCTTTACTTTGTTTCCGAGTCTGTTACTCAGCACCTGTCAACAGCTGTGCAACTTAAGTTAAAAATACTTCTGTCTCCATCAGTAAACTAATTCTATATACAGCTCTTACTAGGATAGAAGGCACTTCTTTCTGGAAAAGATCTGAGTATCAAATAGGTTATTAATTATGCATGGCTTCTGTAGCATTAGGTATTGGTTGTATCTCTATGTGGTATTGAAGTGCAGCTGTGGAAGTTTTAAAGAATGAATAAAGTAGGCATTTATCAGACATGATTTAGATAAAGCTGATTGTACTGTGAGGAAGTGCGATGGACTTAGACAACCTTTGAAGATCTCCCCTATGCTGTCTTCTGTGATTTTGTTTATTCTATAGTAGCTACATGCCATTTTTCTTTTGATACATCAGTACACAAAGGGCATTAGAGTGATATCCTGTAAAAATATAAAATCTTCATATTCAGAGACAAAATTTAACCTGTCTTTTGAAAGGTCTTATCACAGTCTCTTTATTAAATACTTTTTGAAACCTTTAGCTAATCTAAATTTGTTCAACACCTACAGAGCATTTCTAATTTGAAAAAAAGATTTGTTCCTGTAAGGTGCTGATCATGCAAGAGTATCCATTGATGTTAGCAATTGGACTTTTGATCTGCTTTCTGGCAAGGTTTGGCTATTGTACAAGATTGAAACTTTGACCTCTCAGAAGAAGGTAACAATGTTGCTTTCTTCGGTAATCTTGATGAAATGATTCAAACAGAAGCATTCCCATGTGCCCTGGGTTTAATGTGCCATATGCTAAAGGTATGAATAGCAGCTTTAACAAAAGCAGGTATTTGGGAGTGGAAAGGAACCAAGACATCTGTTTTGGCCAGGGCTGAAATAAGAAGGTGAAAAACCACCAAACCAAACAAACGAACAAAAAAAACAACAAGCTGACGAACCAGTGTACTTCTTAATGGGAGTCCTGACAAATAGACTAATCGTGTAATTTATATTCTACTGTTTGCCAGATCCGGCTCTCATTATTTCTCTGCAGATGGATGACAACCTTCGTAAGAGTCCACAGCACCCCCCTCGAAAGTTAACAACACTGAAGCTTGCTGCAGGTGGAGAAGAAAGCAGTCCATTGAATCGTTTGTCACCTTGACAGCTCTTGTTGCCCATGCACATGTGTTTGCCTTCAACTCTTCTGAACTTCACAGCAATTTTTTCACATGAATGTGATTTTGCATGGGAGGAATCTACTCATGGGTACAAGCAGGGAAGAAATACAGCTTTGCAATGTACTGTCTATCTGTTATTTTAAGAAAATTAGTAGTTCAAGCTGACCACACACTAAGCTGAGGTTAAAGTAAAGTATTAAACATGGGGCTTATTCCTGCACATATTAAAGTTATTTTGTACAGCAGACTTTTGTCTTTAGCCTAGCAGAAATGCTGACCAAAAGTTAAAATTCTCTTTTTATGGAATTCCAATATGTTTATGGATTGTTCACTTTTGTTTTAGTTTATGGCTTTTGATATTACTGTAATCATGTTACTGTGTGTGAGTGGATGTATTTTTGTATCTTTCTAAAAATTACAAAGTCCAGTTGTAAAATTGGTGGAAAGACTGCAAGAGAAGGAGGTGTTGCCTTTCTCAGCAGATGAGAAATGAAAAGCAATGGGAGGAAGTTAAATATTTTTTTCTTGTGCTTTCATGAACACTCTTGTGTTTTAAGGGTGTTTGTATTTTTGAAAGCTTGTCAAGTTGTGCTTAGAGGGGAAATGTTGAGAAATGTGTGTGCCGTGGGGAGTACAGGGAGGCACAATCTGCACGTTTCACAGATACCTGGTATTATTCCTGTGTGAAACAGGCTTAACCTGTGTGCAGGATTATACCACAGGCTACAGAGCCTTAAGTCAAAATTACAGTGGGCTGGTAGTGAGACGGAAAGGTTTGATTTGGGTGAGAGACTTGACTAAGTGACTAGTACAGTGTGGCTCTGTACTGAAATGAACTAATTAGGAGTTTGTAAAAAAGTTGATGTAGGCTTTTTAATTTGTCACAGATGCCTCTAATTAATATTGTCTTAATTTTTATAAGCATTACAGTTCACTGAAAAGCTAAAATATAAGACATCTAAATTCTTTTTTTTGGCAGTCTAGTTTAAAGTTCTTTTGTTGCTACAAATTGTAATACACTGCAGCATGTATTTCTTCTGTTTAATTAAGGGACTTAAGTCTCATTACACTTGCTCTTAGTAGAAGCCTTGCCTGTTCTAGGGACCTAAGCAATTCTGTCACAAGAAATCTGCTGTAATTCTTGTTGGTAATGTACCGGTAGGTGCTCCATGAGTGGTGTAAACAGAATTAGTCAAGGGGATTGATCACAATGGTAGCACTTCGGGTACAGAATTCTGATGATTGTATGTATAGGATGAGTTCTGTTTTTTTTTTTTTTTTTTTTTTCCCTAGGAAAATCAAGGTAGTCTTTCAGCTTCCCTTCATTACTAGTCACATTTGAGATACACAGGTTAATTATTTACTGTTTATACAGACAAGACTGTAGATTGTGTACATACTGTACTTTCAGACTCTATTTAAGGAATGTAATAATCTTTAGCGTTTCCTAATTACACCTAAAATGTTGGGTGTCTAATAAGCACTTTAAGGTTCAAGCTTTTGCTCTTACTAGAATACTTGTTTGTGATTTTGAAATGAATCTACTTCAGACTCATGATAATTGAATAAACTGACTGTCTAGTAAGTGTAAAAGTAAGTCAAATGTTTAAAATTTTTACTGCCTGTATCTTGACAAGGTTTAAATGAGATCAAGTCACATTGCTTTTCAGAATCTTTTATTTATGAACACAGCTATGGATAGCATTCCTTAGTTGCTTTTGTGAATATGTACACTCAGTCTTTGAAATCTTTGTAAAAAGGTCATTGTTCCAAGATTAAAATTTTAGACTTTTATTGGGGTTTTGGTAGTGACTTTTATGCAGATTGTCAGCTGTGAGGTTTTTTAATATTTTATTCCTTGTGTAAAGTTTTATCTTGTCCACAAAAACCTGAACCAAAACAACAAGAACAAAGCGCTGACTGTTAAAACAAGAAACTGGAGCATAGAATCATTAAGGTTGGAAAAGACCTCCAAGATCATTCAGTCCAACCATCACCCTACTGCCATTGTCACCCACTAAACCATGTCCCTAAGCACCACGTCCAACCTTTCCTTAAACATCCCTAGGGACAGTGATGCAACCACTTCCTTGGGCAAACATTTTAGTGTATCCGTAATTTAAATTTTAGTTACCGCTCTTCAAAACCACCCCTTTATTTTCCTACACAAATGTTTTTGTGGCACTGTGGAGAAGCACAGGTCTTCTAACCTTACTAAACCTGACCCTTTGCTGGTGTGACAGCATGATCTGCTTGGCAGCTTCAGTCACTGGATGGGATAGGACAATGGGGCTAGAGCAAGCATTGCCTGCAGTGGTATACACAATCCCAGACATCCCGTGTAGATTGCTCAGCCATGTGCTTCCTTCCTTTTTTACTTTTCATCTGAGCTCAATTCAAAATCAAACTCCTTTAAGCAGAAAGCGTGTAGTTTCTGGACTGACAACTCAAATTTGCCCAGTAGTTTACTGCTGTATTTGTGTGCCTGAATTTTTGAACCTGGGCAGTTACAAGTCCAGAGTGGGATCAGTTTGAGTAAAGGTAACCATCTGCATCCCAAGTAAGCCAAAGCTCGTTCTCTAGCTAGTGGAGAAAGGTGGAGTTTAGGTGTGATTCATCTCCTTAGCTACTTAAAATAGCTAAGTTAATTCAGTCTTGAAAGTGTGCATCTCTACTGCATGTAAAGGAAGCCTTCAACTTCAGAGGCAGATTGCTACAAAACTGGGTGGAAACTGGCTGCAGTGATTGACTGGCTTTTCTTCTACTGCTTGAGACTGCAGATGGTCTGTAAGCATAAGCAGTCAGCCCTTCTGGCCATGCTGCAGCAGTGGGGTCATGAAACCTCACAATGATCTGCTTCGTGTGCAGGACAGCTGCTTGTATGTACTGCAGCTCTGCACTATCAGAATAATGTTTTTATTTGTTGTTGTTTGTTTTTTGTGCATGTACCACAACATGTAAATGCAGGAAATACCTCCCTGTTTCTGCTGTACTGCTGCTGCCACAGCAGCTGGTAGGCTTCCTCCACCCTCCTTGAAGGTGCAGGCTGGCAACAGGTTATTATTACCTCTAGAGCAACTCATCCAGCCTGCTGCACTTTCTCTCATGGAGGAGGCTGCCAATTTTAAGTGGGATGAACCGCTTTGGCAGGTTGCAAATTTAACACCCCCTACTCGCAGGCAATTTTGTACTGAAAGCTTATGTGTAGATGTTGTCAGGGCTATTCTGTGAGCTGGTTGCAGGAATATGCATATGCCTGAAGAAGTAAGATGAAAAATGCTATGAATGAATTGCTACAAATAAAGTCTTTTTATTGTTTCCAAGATAGCTCTAAAAATCTTTTTTTCCCCCTCTCAGAATATTGTTGGGGTACATTAGTCTACTTCATGCACTTAAATAGTGGTAAAGTCACATCACTCTTGCTAATATAACTGAGCACTGCATTAAGAAAAACACCCTATTGTATTTGATTCCTGGCTAAAACTGTTTCTGGACTTGCTTGAGTAGATTTCCTCTCTTGCTTGGGATTATTCTTGGCATTGCAGTAGGAATCATTCATAGTGCCTTTGATTGTTTTTTTTTTTTTTTTTTTCAAATACAGAAATGCAAACCATCTTTTTACACCAGTGTGACAAGCTATGGTAGCTGAAATCTGTTCGGACTGTGCTGTTGGCAGCAAGTTGTCCAGCCCCTCACATAAAGACCATGTTGATTAACAAGACACTGCATTAAAAAAGTGCTGGTTTTACCCTGCAGTTTCAGAAATCATTTTAGTCTGTTGTTAGTGGTTATCCTGATTCAGCAAAATATCCCCTCACCCCTCTTAGTGCTAGCCAGTGCCTACAAGGTAATGAATTTCAATGTGCTTGCACTTGCACTGATACCACTGCAGGATCAGGCTGTTCAGCACCACAAGTGGTATTGAAGAGTCCCCCAGAGGGCTGGGCTGGTCAAATACCAGAGCACACAGCCCAGACCTTCCCACTCAGCATCGGGATACTGTTCTCATCCAGTCCCAACTGTGCCAGTGGAAACGCTGCCCTCTTCCACTCTGCTGGTCCAGGTGTTTTGGCTGTCACGGATGCACCAGTCCATGTTGTTGGGAGCTGCTGGGAGTGTGCCTGCCGAGTAGCAGCATTAAGCAGGTTTATCTCACTGAGCATTTCTCCCCTGAAGCAGGTGAGGGAGCACCTCTGTATGGCTTTGCCTGCACAGACTGAAAGTGCCAATCCTTGTTGGGGATGGTGAGAAGTGGCGGAGCGCAAGATGACATTGTGACCATAAAGGTCAGCCTCAATAGCCACTAGTGGGCAAAGTGGTCAGGGAAGTCCCAGGTTTTGAAGAATACACAAAGAAATTACTCATGATGTGGTAGGCTGGTCTGGCCCAGTGCAAGACTGAATGAACTAGGTTTACTGTGAATTTCATTAAGAGTTAAGCTGAGAGCATGCATTAATGATGGAACAACTTTAGTTCCACAGCAAGTAAGATCTAGCAGTAAATACGCTTATGGCACAAGGCTATTCTGCAGCACTGTTAAGCTCACTTTTTCTCATTCCCTCTCACTAAAACCACATGCTTTTTTTGCATCATGAATGTCAACATTCAAAAGTTTTACAATGCCAAAGTGCTGTATATGGGTCTGTTGGTAATGTAATCAGTTATCAAAATGCAGAATGTTCTGTTCCTTCACTTAAAGCAAGAGTGCAGAGAAATTGCATGCGTTGGGTATGGGCTCATTAAGTGCCTACAGCCCCTTTGTAGGCATCCGGTGTTCAGCTCAGCCTTGCCAAGCCATTTTGATAAGGGTGGCTAGGCAGCCTGCCAATCCACACAAACACCACATGGGTTTTGTTTCCAGGAGTGTAGAGGTGAGGGAGGGAGTGCGCGCACAAGTCTGCAAAGCTACAACTTACACAAAGCAACCTTCAAGTGAAGGAAATAGAAGTCCAGCTTCCCTTGTATTTTTGCTGTGATGGGTGATCATTTGTCAGTTACTGCCAGCTGATTTAGCTGTTGGAACAGTGAAAGTTGTGCAAGTAATAATAACGTTCACGCTGGGAACTGCCCTTTGCTATGTGAGGAACAGGCTGTTTTCTGTGCTGTGCTGCCAACAGCATCCCCCTGCCTGCCCTCTTACCTTTGATGCATCACTCTGTATTGACTTCCACATAGCTGCTGTTGCCTACCAATGTTCTTACAGGGTTGGCACTTGAAAATTCTTGCAATATGTAATTATTTCAAAGAAATGTGGCTGATTTCCCTATGCCCTTTAGTTGTTTATATTTTAAATCCCAAGTAAGGCTTCTTCTTCAAACTTTTCCATTTGTGCAGTCAGTGATTTCTGCTTATATTTACCTTTAAATGCCATAGCAATAAAGAGTCTGATACTAGAGGGTAAGTCTTCATGTTTTCATGTGGGATCCAGCAGTCTTTGTGCCACCAAAAAAAAGAAAAAAAAGAAAAAAAAGAGAGAGAGAGAGGAGAGAGAAAAAGTTTTTCTTCTCACTATTAAAAACCAAAATCAGTATTTGGTAAAACTGGGCTGCATTTGTTCAGGTCAGTGTTTCCCAGCAAGTTTTACATTTAGTTGTGGTCACAGTGAGAGGCATCCTCAGAAACTCCTCCAGCAGCATGTTCCACCACTCAGCAGCAGCCTTGGGGAGGGGAAGGGCTGCAGCACCTCCCAGGCCAGCAACTCTTGTTCTGCTGAAACTGTTGCTGGAAAAAACAAATGTTTGGACCTTCTATATTCTTCAGAAAAAAATGCACTATTTCAGGCAGGAAAGATTGCTCGTACCCAGATAGGAACTTGGAGAAGAGGAAGGGAATTGATGGGTAAGGGACATGTTCAAATTTGCCTGGAATAGCTGATGTTCTGTGATTATGTGGGAGAGGGATTCCAACTCTCTGCCCTGAACTAAGGAAAGTGAGAACTCATCCAGGCTGCTCCACAGCTGTAGGCAAGCATACCAAGGCAGTGGATTAGTAGCTTTTTGGCAGTGGGCAGTGATACCTCATTTTTCTCAAAAATTCTTGAAAGGTCCTGTTACTTCAGTGCAGGATATAAAAGCTCAGAAATACCTCTGACATTCATAGGGTAAACAAACCAAACCAAAACAAAACCAAACAACAATCAAAACATTTTCCTATCTATTCTATCTGCTTCCCTACTGGCTCACAAGGATTATTCTATTTATCTGTTCTGCTCATTTTAGCTGAGCCAGGTAGCTGTCTTCACAGAAGAAAGACTGTGTTAAAGTGGTGTGCCACCCCACAGAGAGAACATAGCAACAGAGTGACATGCTCAAAAGGACTGAAGCAGTCAGGGTAATCACTTTTTTTTCCCCAGAGAATGTCTTGTAGGCATGGTGCATGGTGCATGGCATGGTGCCTGCTAGATACCACCTCCAGTGGTGGGCAGGCCTCGCGTGTAGTCTCCAAGGGTTCTGTGGTCTTTGCAGCTCTGTACAATAGATATCAAATGCCACCAAAGACCTCAGGGAGAACGAGGGCAACTGGGTTTACAGTCCCCCGGTGAAAGACAGTGGGAAGGGTAGGTCATGACCACCATTTCTCCTGATGCTACCTGCTCAGTTTTCTCTCTGATCAGCCTTAGATCATGCTTAAGTACACTCAAGTCAGTTTGATGTAGACTTAGAGTGACATGTCCTGATGCTGGCATTTAGCCCCTTTTTGCTCTCCTGAGGTCTCACCAGGCTGAGAAAGATAACGCAGAGTTGCAAGCTGTTCATGAGATTGGTTGCTGGCTTGGGTTTGGGAAGATGTAACGCATGTTAGGATGTTCGCATGACTGCTTTTACAGCTTTTGCTCTGGAATTTAATGGCCAGCTGGCAGTAGGACAGAAGGCAAATACAGATGTCCTTTCTTTTTCTCTGGGCATCAGGAATTCACCCATAGCCATGACAAGCACCATCTCTGAATCAAGCCTGACGCCGAGCTTACAGGAGAGAAGCTGGGATATCAGTGACAGAAAAGTGAGAGTGCAAGTCATTTTACAGACCCATATAGTTCATAAAGGAAACTATTCAAGAAGAGTCCATGGCAATTTTAGGAACTTTTGTTTAATGGTCAGCGTAGACGTTGTAAAGAATATTTGCCCAGTGTGTTTTCCCTTTTACCAAGATGGTGACAGTCCTCAGCACTGGTTCTTGTCAGTGCTTTGTGTGGCAGGGTTTCTGAGTGGGGCAGATTCCTGGAAGGAGGCTGCTGAAGGCCAGGTGACTCATTTCATTGCAGGAGAGGTGGGTGTTCCTGAGAAATGAGAGGGGCTAGTTTCCAGGGCTGTGTTAAAGCACACACTGAGTTTCTGAAGCAATTTCTATCCTGGAAAACCTTTGCAGAATATGAGTTTGGTGTTTTATCTGGCAGAGTAGAGGAAGATTTCCTTACCTCTTTCACAGTAAGGGCACGCATTTGTAGCAAAGTCCTGCCCATGTCTGTATACGACTGTGTTTTCCACAAATTTCTAACTCACAGTTCTGGCACCCCAAATTCTTGCATGCCTGTTGGTTTCTCATGCCTAGCAAAGACAGACATAAATGAAAAATCAATATTGAGACGTGCTTTTTTCACCATTTGAGTAAGAAAATTGTCCACTGACATAAAGGGAGCGTCTTATTTCCTGTATCACAAAATGTACACTTGGAGAAAGAAACAATACATGCCAGATTGACAGCTGCTCTCTGAATTGTCAAGCTATATAAAAGGTTTTTGACAGCCTTAGAGCCTACATTGTTTCACTGCATCTGCTGCTGTGTTAAAGCATTACTGAAATTGTGTATTGCCACAAGGGGAAGGGTACAGAATAAAACAGACCACATTTCTTCCAAAGACCATTGGAATGAAATAAGAGGCTACACTCCTGGAGGTTACCTACAGGATACAAACCACCTGATTTTCATTGATCAGTTAGCTGCTAGTCCTTAACAATATCAATATCCTTTGCATTCTGTTTCAGTCAGCTCACTGTGGTCTGTGATTTTAATAACCTGCTCGTATTTTCAGCTTTATTAACACTTACTTCAGTTGTAGATTTACCAGATGTCTCCCTTGGGCTTGTTTTGAGATAAGTCCCACAAAAATTTAGGTAACTCAACATATGAAGCTGGTATACCCTTTAAAGAATTGATGTGCATTCATTTTAAAGATTTGCCTGCTTGCTTTTTCCAATCACATCTGACCACATATATTAACTTGTCCCCAGTTTCTCCCCTCCCATGTTTTTACAAAAACAATTTTTTCCTCATGCACTGTGAAGAAGCCTCCAGTGCTGTCACAAGTCAAAGCATCAGACTTCAAATAAATGGGATAGCTTGACATGAGATAAGCAGTTGCAGTGTGTTTGCTCCTCTGCTCTGCATCATTTTTTGGGACCTTCCCAGTCCGTCAGTAGATGAATTCTGCAAGTTACTGGTGACTTGGGTACATTATGGGAAAGTAGCTGCTCTGTCAGGGGGGCACTGCCTTTCAGAAGAGAATCAGGAGTGTTCCTCGGCTCTCCTTTGTCACACAAATGAGGCTATGGTGAGCTAAATACTGTTTTTGCAAAGAAATGGATGCACGACATTTGTTTAACTCTCAGAATAAAATGACATGAGTTCTGACATCAGGCAAAAGCCTTGAGGAAAGCTTTTTTTTTTTTTTTTTTTTTTTTTTTTTGAAAGGGACGATATTATTGCCTGCACCTGCAGCTTATGGTATCATCCTTACAAAACAATGTGCATTTAGGACTTCCAACATTATTTCTCATTATGTTTCAACACTGCCTCACTAATTCTCTTGTACACTGAAAGAAGACAAAGAATAGTCTTATGTCTGTAAGCCTTAATTTTGTCTATTTGAACCACAGAAGCTATCAGCTGGGTGCTGTGACAAGGTTTTCCAAAGGTTGACTTCTCTGTCTCCCAGCCTGATGTGCCCCTCTGGAGACTGACTGCCACGATGCCCTCGGAGGGCTTAGCTGCTGATGGGATCACTTTACCCCTCTCCGAACTGTACCCAGCAATGATGAAAGCCCAGAAGTTTTAAAGCACACAGAATTGCTCCACAGAAATTACCAAGCAAGAGCTGAAGAAGGCTACTGTACTGGGAGCATGGTCACAATGGAAGCATTCAATCAGCAAGCAGCATGTCTGTAAATACAAGAAAAGGGTCCTGCACAAGGACCTGTTCATCACTTAGAGTCAGACTAGATTGTGATGCTACTGCCTACCTTTTCCAGGAACCTTGTATTAGCTGTATCCTTTTTCAAATATTCCAGCACAAGACAAAGTTACTTGGAGTATTAGAAAAGAGGGTTGAAATTTTGGTTGATTCCTCAGAAGAGCTATCAGGTATATATTCTAAAGCATTTGTTCACTGCCTATTGAACTAATACAGTAATTCTATTCCCCAAAACATATTATGGTAAGAATTAGCCATTGCGTTTGACAAAGTGATTCAGAGATACAAATGGACTATGTCTAGATAGAAGCATTTATCTTGTTACTTCATAATGAGTTAATACTTGTGCTTTTAACTTCTTCAAATAACATTAGTTTTGCTGGAGCATAAGTGCATTTTATTCTCTTTCCTTTCCAAACCTCTTCCTTCATTCAAAACTGAACATAATTGTGACTTCTAATATTCTGCCTTCCTGAGGAGTCAGGAGTCAAGCGTATGAGGCAGAGCTGTGAGGGGTTTTTTTCTTCCCTGTTTTGAATGATGGATTTTTTTTTTTTTTTTAGAAGATATTTAAAAGTATTTAAGGCTTTGGAAAGAAGAGCAGAACTTCGGTTGCTGTGGAAGTGCCAAACCTGATGATGCCTTGTCATAACAACAACTCTGAGTTCTCAGCAAGCCTTGAGTACAGCGGCTGCAGATTTTCCCAGGAAACAAAATGCTGGCTGTCATAATACAAGCAATTATTGCACTTCACTTCTGTTCAGATTCCAGAAGTCAAGTTCTCAGTCATATTAAAATTCAATACATATTAAACAAAGATCCACTGTATGAGGCCAGCTGATCAGGCCCTAGGTTTTGTGTCCTAAAAGTAGACCAGAGTGTCACATTGTTTCAGTTCTGTCTCAGAAAAAAATATATAAAAATTCTTTCCTCTTGAATCACCACCTCTATAAATAACCAGTATACTGTCCAAAGGACATTTTATAGGCACTAACACGCATGGCTTAGTTTAAAAAATGCAATGTAAAGGTTGTGTGACAAAGCCTGTTTGCAACTTAGAGCCCATTATACCACATCTCTCCTATATTTCCAATTTCCAATTCCATTTGTATCATGGGTGCTCTTAGTTAGTGGCATTTATTTAATATGAAAGCTTTTCCTGCAGGTCAATTTTCCTACACACTAATGAAATAGAGCCTATACCTTAAATGTTCAAGAGTAGTAGTGATTTCCGAGCAGATCTGTTTGGGCTATTAAATGAGTCATTATACTGGTTTTAACAGATTGAGAACGAAGCTCTTTCACATTTTCGGATATTGAGGGAAAGTGATGGAAATATTTCCTCTGCAAGGGAGAGCATGCTACTCATTAGATCTTTCATTTAGACAAACAAGAAAGAAAACTAACAGGCTGCACGTTCTACTGACTGATGGTTTCTACTGATGTACAGCTCTTGCTGAGCTTGAAAAATATACCAGGAAGTCAAACACATCTAGAAATCAACTAACAAAGAAAGACCTTCTTGTTGCCTTTCACCCCCGGTAGAATTAAAGCTGTGGTCCTAAGTTTCCTTATCAGCATAAAGCTTTGCGCTTTATAAATCTCGAACAGTATCTCTCTCAGTCTTGCTCAAGGAAAGTTTAAATGCATAAAGGTTAAATGATGCAAGAACACTAAAGGTACTTTTTCAGTTGCCCCAAAGAACTACTATGCAAATAAAATCTTCCCATTACTTCTCCTTGCACAGAATTAACAAAAAGTACTCCAAACTAGAGTACCTCTCACCAGCAACTGTTGTGAGAGCCTTTCCCATCTGCAGAGTAAAATGAAACTGAAGATTTATTTCGATAGTCACCAGTATCAGTAAATAACCTAACTTGAAAATTGAAGTCACTATTCTAGACATGGAACTTTTTCATCTAACTCAGCTCTTTAGCTTTAATCTTAAATACTGCATAGAATAAAGTAATATGTTCATAAAGCTGTATTTCCTTAGGCTCTTTCCCCATATTCACCAGTAACTTAATGCAGCTGGCAGGGACTTGCAGGGGTAATTACGCTTAACCTCTATAAACATTTGCAGCATGCAGGGTGCCTACTCCTGTTTGAACTGCTTGTAAAATTTGGATAGTAAACCATCTGTTCCTAGTGTTTTCACAGGGTGCAAATGGAATCCAGAAAAAAAAAAAAAAAGAAAGGAAAAAAGAATGTTTTGCTAACTCTAAACCAGAAACCACGATGGTAATCAGACTTCTGCTTATTTTAATGGCTTTGAAGTCTTTACATTTGAATCAGTTCAATACATAATGTCAGTAATGTTCATGCAAAAAACATTAAGGCTGAGAAGTGAAACAGGTTCATTACAGCTGATCCTTCTGTTCATAAGTAACAATCCGAGATTGCTACTCAACGTGCCATCACTATTTTGTTCCTCCAAGAAAAGACATTATGGAAGTTTCTTTGAGAATGGGATGTTCTGGAGAGATCATCAATTAAAGCTGGAGCAGGAGCACCCTGCATGCCCTGGCCACTCTCTTTCCTTCTGTCCTCCCTGACTTGAGGCCATGGGCTGAAGCCTTGTAGGCCAGCGGATCAGACTCCTCGAGCATGCAGCATCATCATAGTTTTGGCTAGAAGTAGCTGCTGAACGTCTCATGTCTGTCTCTTCACTCAAAGCAGGCCTTTTGCTGACAGCAGATGAGGTCAGACGGTTGTGTCCAGCCAAATCTCAAAAAAAACCCACACTGTCCTCTGAAAGAAGAGGCTTTCCTAGAATGCCTTTTGAAACCCTACAGGAAGACCATTTTGGGTTTTGTTCACTTTGTGATGAGTTTCCCGTGGAAAGCTGAAATCCACTGCTTTATTTTCTTTCCACTCCACTTCCCAACCTGTCCTACACCCCCATGGATCACATGTAAGCAAAAACAAACAAACAAACAAACAAAAAAAAACAGCCAGAGAAGCACCTCAAGCATTACAGGACCAGTGTGCATGTGCAAGCAAGTGCAATTTGCTTCTTAATAGATCATCACAGTAGGCTTTTCGCAGTACCTATTTTCAGGGCTTGATAGGCAGAGCAGTATGCTGCATAGGAGAGAGTTCACCCTCAAACTGAGGATTATGTTTCAGTTGGTAGCACCAGATTTGGAAGCTCTACACAAGAAGGACAAAAATCCTGGTTCCAGCAGCACACCATCAGAGCACTGATATGGCTTTACAATTCTGGGAGGACCTTAGAAATATACATATGGTACATTATTCAGCACAACAGCTTATTTGAGGGTGTAACATATGCCAAGCAAGATGACATCAGATCTCAAGAATCTGTATTACACATTGCTGAGCTGATAACCATGACAGTTCTGAAAAGTGGGAGGAAAAGGATAAATAGTTTCAAGCAGAGGGTGGTGAATGAATTTCAACAACTGGAGTAGAAGAGAAGGAAAAAGTTTATTTGGTGAAATGAGGGAACTCGAGCAGCTGAGGAGTCTCTCCACTTGGGGTATCACAAAAATCTAGAATGGGTTCTGGCCGCTGTTACAGAGACCAAGTCATGTGTTTCCTTGGCTTATTTTCAGCAAAGAGATACCTAATTTCTTATAGTTAGCATAAGCACAAGTAACTTTTTCAAGAACTAAACATTTACTATTAATAAAGTGTTGCAGTTGCTATAGATTTCTGTCATGATTTGGTGGTGTATTGAGTAGGACACAGTAAGCTCTATACTGCATTTTATAAATGAAGCATTTTCCATTTTTTTCCGTCTTGCTCCCCTCAGCATGGATTTGTTCATTGTTGCAAACCCAGTTGTGATGGTAATAGCTTCCACTGAAGTTGATCCAAGTATATGCTACATAACTCACCACTGGGTTTTAAATAAAGGAATTGTTCAACCATATGAAGTAACTATTTTAATCAGTTCTGAACATGAAATGAAAAATCATTTTGTAGCCAACTGAAGCAGCATGGAAAATCTGCAGAGGTAGATGGTAACTGCCTGAGCTGAAATCTACCCAGTAAATCCAAGCTAACATCCTAATGCAAAAGCTTTACTAGATTTTCACTCCCATAGAGGGAAAGGCCCTGCTGAAAGAGGAACAGCAATAAGCAGTGAGGGCTTCTCTTTCACGCTTTGTGTCAAAGACAGCATCACTTGCAGCATATTCTCATTGTGCTCCTTCAAAGCTGCCTTTGCTTTGTTAGCCAGTGCCACCACAACTTGCAGCATGCAAGTCACCCTCGGAGGCGTTATCTAAACATCATCCTGCTTCCTATGCAGAAGACAAGCACTGGGGTATGGCTGTTGTTGATGTAAGTAAATGTTACTATTTTGCATAGTTGCAATCCAGCTGAAATAGTTTGAAACTCTCACAGCTTCCTGTCTGGATGGAGGCTAGGATGAGGTGCTACCCCTGTGACAGCACTGCCTGAGGAAATCTGTATGTGGCAGGCAACCTGGGCAATATGCTCTAGGTGTTCTTGCTTGAACAGTGCACGTGGACCAGATGACCTCCAGCAGTTTCTTCCAACCTCAACCATTCTATGATTCAGATGTGGTTGTGCTGGCATGAAACACACTGCCCAAAAGCCAACGCAGTTCCTCAGGCAGCCATGCCCAGCTGCTTACTAACACTAAGCCTCTCCTTTTGCTCAGTGGCATCAGCGTGAACCTGTCACTGAACCATTTCAAACTGTGAAGCCACCTGATGGCTCAGCAGGCCACCTTGGACATCCTTTGACATAATGGTGAATCATAAAATCACAGAATATCCTGTGGTGGAAGGGACCCACAACGATCATTGAGTCCAACTCCTAGCTGCACACAGGACTATCTAAAAATTAAAGAATATATTTGAGAATGTTGTCCAAACATTTCCTGAACTCCACCAGGCTCAGTGCCACGACCACTGCCTTGGGGAGCCTGTCCCAGTGCCCGACCACCCTCTGGGTGCAGAACCTTTCCCTAACCCCCAGCCTGACCCTCCCCTGTCCCAGCTCCATGCCGTTCCCTCGGGTACTGTCGCTGTCCCCAGAGAGCAGAGCTCAGCGCCTGCCCCTCCGCTCCCCTCGTGAGGGAGCTGCAGGCCGCCATGAGGCCTCCCCTCAGCCTGCTCTGCTCTGGGCTGAACAAACCCAGGGACCTCAGCTGCTCCTTGTACATCTTTTCCTCTAGAGCCTTCACTATCTTTGTAGCCCTCCATTGGACACTCTCTAATAGTTTTATGTCCTTCTTATATTGTGGTGCCCAAGACTGCACACAGTGCTCAAGCAGCACCAGCGCACCAGTGCAGCAATCACTTCCCTTGACGTGCTAGCAATGCCATGCTAGATGCACCCTAGGATATGGTTGGCCCTTTTGGCTGCCAGTGCACACTGTGGACACATGTTCAACTTGCCATTGGCCAGAAGCCCCAGATCTCTTCCCATGGGGCTACTTACATGACACCTTGGTGATCACATTACCCCCTGGAAACCACAAGGACTAGGACAAACCTGGGCTTTCCTCACATTGAAGCACTGACAGCAGTGGGACTCCCACACGGTGAAACTTCTGGGCCACCATGTGTACATCCAGCCTGTCAACTACGTGGGGTGGTACTGAGCGCACAGCTAAAATCTTTGTCAGTATGGGGTTTTAGAAGCTCTTGCTTTGCCTCTCAAATATTGTCTCAGCTGTATCTAATCTCTGTTCTAATTTTATTCCCCAACTGGCAGTGGATAAGCCTAAATGATAGCCATGACAGCAATCAAAACCAGTATGCACTGCCTTGGGAACCCCAACTCTCTGTGTGGTTGAAAGCCACAAGACAGATACCACCAGCATGGGGGAGCTGAGGTATGGATGAGCTCTGAAGTTGGCTTGCAGGGAGAGCAAGGCCAAAGCTCACTGCCACTTAATTATAGGCTGGTGCTGTGCACAGGGCTGCATGCCAGGCTGTGAGACATTGGACTCCCTCCTGCTGGAGTTCAGGCCACCCAGGCACTGCATGGCAGTGTATGCCTGTATGACCAAGCCTCCTGTTGCAAGGTTGATCCCCCAGAGATGTGGCCAGCCTGCCCTGCCTCACAGCATTTCAAAACAGCATGAATGACAAGCTCTCACAAGGAGGTGGCTAAAATTCGCTGGCTTCACTCACTTTTACACAGCTCTGTAGAATTCCTTCCGGGGAATAAAAGTAGCATCTCTGACCCTTGTCCCTGCTCCAATCCACCAGTTTACCAGTTTGCCTCCCAGCCTCTGAAAATGTTCACTCCCTGCAAATGGAAAAGAGAGATGACCTCTTAGATCCTTCTCCTTTGCACAGGGGCAAAAAATAGCAAGGTACATGCTCCGTAGTGTGGCCTTCCATGCAGTGGTGATGAGGTACCCTGGTGAGGGCCTCTGAGAGCCCATGAAGTGCTGCAACATGTTCTCCTTGTATGTCGCCCCAGTTGGAAATTAGATTAAGGGATGGATCTTCTTCTGAGCTGTTTCTAGAAAAGCCACAATTCCCCCCTTGCACTGACCTAGATGCCTAATGAGCTTGGCTGATTTGTGTCCAGAGCATGCACTGCTCACTACAGGGCTCTGGTCCATCATTTGGATGTCCCTGTGGTGTCAGAGTGGTTTGAATAACACGGTGAATTATAGGAGGATGCATTTTATGGGTTGTTAGATTGGGAGTTCAGGAGTTTTGCTTCCCTTGGCTCTCTTCAGCAGTTACTATTCTGACTGACTGAGCAGGATCTCCATCCTCCCCAGACCAGGCTTCTGAAAGAATACAAAATGGGATCGCTAGTCACCTTTTTTGAAATGAACTGAGAAACACCTAAGTGGAAAATAAGCATTTAACACTAATTTGTAGACCTTGTGATGCTGTTTTTGAAGGCACTTCCGGTTCACAACACCAGTAAACAATTCATATTCTCTGCACATGCTTGCAGGGTCCTAGGCTCAAACTCGCTTGAGGGCAGCTGTACCTTGATGGGAAATGATAAATGCTACTGATATGCCAGCATGTATAGTTAAAAAGAGAGAAAAAAATAAAATCAAAGAATGTTTAAGGAAAGAAATAAAGAAATAATTAATTTATCATCAAGTAGAAAGACATGTGATTGGGGAACATGTAAGCTTTATTCCTGATGAAATCCTTTGGAAACCAGAGATCTTTCAGAGCAATTAGAACTTAGGTTTGTTATTTACTGCCTTGCTGACACTCATGTTATCTAGTTAAGAAAGGCACAATTGACATCACATCTGAATCTGACAGTCTCTGGCTCTCCAGGTGCTCTTGGCCAACATTTTCAATGTTGTGTTATCTGCCTGGTCACTTCTTCATGCTCCAGAGTCTCTTGGGTTTGCAGTGGGCAGTCCTGCTCTCTACACATGAGCCAAGCTGCACAGCTCTGGACTAGAGTGGCTATGATAGGCAGCCATTTCCCTCCAGATGGGGACAGTGACCAGTTTTGGAGCTGGTCTTTTTTTTTTTTTTTTTTTTTTTAATAGGTACTGGGGACAAAATTTTGCTGTTATGACAGCATTTCTGCCAGTCTCTGAAAAAGCAGATGTGCCATCTGAGCAGGGCTGATTGTTGTATAAACACTCAGCATTTTCTGACAAAAACACCCTTTGCTTCTGCCTAAATAAAACCATTCAGCTGTGTCCCTGCTGCGGGCAAGAACATTATGCTTCTCAAACATAAGCAATTTTCAAAATTTTGGAAAGTTAACAGTAACTGGAAAGGCAACCAAAGTGTTTTCATGAGGTGAACGTAACTATATGTCTTCACATTATAAGCCCTTATCATTTATCTGACAGAAATGCAGTTTATTATTCATTGATTTTCAGTCTAGTTAATATAATAGAGTACTGAACTCAGGAAAGGGAAATACCCTTCTTCAGGTATGGATTGCTTTGGAATCCATTGCAGAGAGTTTATAAAGTGTGGAGCCAGCAAGTCCTCCAGCACTAGAGGAAGGTGGGGTGGCAGATTTCCTGGCAGTGTCTTGCCGGGACTGCAGCTGCAGAGACCCTCAGTAGTCCTCTTGCTGCACCCCATGCATGTGCTCCATCCCCAGCTCCCCATCCCAGCAGAGATGCAGTTTCCATTGCCAGAAAACACACTGAAAATGGCAGGATTTGTCCTGGCATTCATCACTCTGCAGGGAGTCCTGGGGTTTGGGGAACAGTGCTATTCCAATCTCACTGCCTCCTCCTGCAAACCTTTTTCCAAGGGCTCTAGCTGAATTGTACAGTACCTAGCAGAGAGTAAAACCTATTGCAAATTCAGCATGCTTGGTTTGACCGACTGTGGATTTAAAATATGAGCAGATGGAGAAAACCTCCATATTTACTTCTAATTACTTCTCACATTGTTAAAACCCTGCATAGAAAACTAAATTAGAAGAGATGGTGAGAAACAAGAGATTTTAGATCTTACAAGGCACAAAGAGCCTCCTTAATCAACATGGCTACATGACAATCATTTCCATCTACCTCAGCATTTAACGATTACCACCTCTTGAGTTAAACAGCTGCTCCATGACCCCACAGTTTGGCAATCGCTATAATAAGAAGACAAACATATACCTGTGTACAATAACTCGCCTACACTGGGCCATGTGCTACTCTCACTTATACTTTGATTTCTCACTGACTCTGTGTGCTGTACTTTATTTGTCTGTACTGTATTTAAAGAGTTTTCCCAGTATGAAATAGGCCAAAAAATAATAGCCTGAGAGTGTTGTCACATATTCGAGATGCCTTGAAAAAAGGGAATTCATGTATTTTCTGCTGGAATTTCCTCTTGGCATTGCTTATTGACTAGATGAAGACCCAAATAAGCCACCTGGGCAAAGTCAACAGTAGTTCCCCATTTTCTCCCACGTCACCAAAATACTCTGCTGCCTCTTCACTTCATCTGCTATCAGGTGCACATTTTACATTATCTGCAGCAGCTTGGAACTTCTTCCTAGAAGGAAGACGCTATCATAAACTGAGAAGGCCTTTCAAGACCATCTCTATACCAGTTCTATCTTGGCAGAATAAAAACAGATCTGAGAAATCCTCATCATTTCACAAAGTTGATCATAAACCCCTGTCGTAGCAGTAATAAGGTACCTTGAAGTAACTGCTGAAAGCAGAGATCCCCCCCTCCACTGCCCAGCAAGACCTTTTGCTCCAAGATGTGCAATCCAGAGAAGAGACTCAAACCTGGCAGCTGTAGGGAGGTAGGCTGCTAGCTTAGCATTCAAGCTCATCCACCCCAGGCTTGGCTCTTTCAAACAGAAATATCCTCTCTGTCTGGCCTCAGGGGATAATTTTCCTACACACAGTGATCTCCCTTTTGCTTTTCTTATATCCAGACCTATCTCCAGGCTCTGCACAATAATGGTGTAGCAGGGCTACCTTAACACTACAGTGTGCAGCAGGAGTGATTTCCACACCACCAACTACCCCATGATATGGCAACTGCTGAAAGATTAAGACTGGACAAAAGCACTTGAAGACACCTCACTCATCCAGGTCTGGGGACTTAGGGTGCCCGTCCCTTTTGTGTGGCACATCCAGCTGATGACAATTTAATAAGAAACTTCCTCACCCCTACCCATGTCCTCCGGCATTCAGCAGTCCAGTAGTCATGGAAGATATTTATTTTTCTTAGAATTAATCCAACTGTGAGCTGGATTAACTGACAGGGGTCTCTGATCACCACCAGATGTCTGTAAAATACTCAAATGGCAATGTGTGTCTGTTTTTAAATCTGGTTTGCATTCCTGAGGCAAGAGAAAGGGGGGAATAACTCACCCTGTGTTGGATTTGTGTGGTTAAGATGATGAATATCAAATTCTGCTTGTGCACTACAAATCCAGCAAATTTCTTGTTATGATCCATTATTTACTTTTTTGTTGTTTTTGTTTTGTTTTGTTTTTTACCATAGAAAAAGTGTGATATTCAAGGCCCAACTCTTTGGTAATGGAAACCCTGTACAGTCTTATTAAATGAATGCAGAAGCACTCACATGGGTTTAAGCTCATCTTCAGATTACAACTGCTTCTTGCTTTGCCCCTTTGCTAATTATTTTACCTTGGCACAGCCACCAATTACATTATTTCTCATCACAGGTCTTTCCTTGTCTTACTGAGATCAAGTCCCAGGCAATGCATTACTACCCGAGAGCAAAGCACTACAAAGGACGTGCATGGGTTGATATGGGAAGATATACTACTGTTCCTACTGACAACAGAGAGAAAGTTCCCCTTGAGTGCAATAGGAGAGAAACATAATTCCCAGGGACTATAATTTGCTACAGCCTAGTGCAAAAGGACCCCTGCTGATCAGATGCTCGAGGCACAGTGCCCATGAATAAAATAGTACCAGCAAGTGTTTCTCATTAAATGAGACAAATCCCCAAATAGATAAGAGCTTGTAGGGGTGTCAGAATCCTTATGTGGCAATGCGTCTCCCTCCTACAGCCAGTGCCACGAAGCCCTACCTGTCTTGGGACACCTCTTTCAAACCCTGCTCCAAACACTTGTCATTCAGCCAGGGCATGAGGGAGAGCTGCTCCAACCACAGCAGTTAACTCTTAGCGTTAGAAGCAATGGGATTTTCTATGCATTAGTCTCCCTTCATCCAGTGCTTTTGACCTTTCACTCTGAATCTACAGGGTAACTGGAAAAATCTGTATCAGTACTATATGTTCTTAAATAGCAAATGTTGTCTGTTTCAGGATACCAATGTCCTTGGCTTACTGAGCTCATCATTGAATAAAATTGTCCCACTAGTTTGCTTTGGAAAATGCTTACCTTCACTCTCCACCCATTAACTCCTGTCAACACACACAGTGTAAAAGCCTTGTGGTTTAACAGAGCTATTTTAATATTGATTCAACATATGTCAGCTGGGATTGGATCACTATCCAATTCATCTATTTGTCTAACTTATCCATCTGTCTATAAATCTAATTTGTTACACAGACATTTCATTGCAATTTGGTCTTAATATAAACTATGAGAATAGCCTTTGCTGATCCATGCTCCAAAGAGAGAACAGCACTTGTTTTTCCAAAGGGGCAATTTGCCCACAGGGCAAATTGTAGATAACAATAGTTAGAGGATCACGTTTTTTTTTGTTGTTTTGTTTTGTTTTCACAAGAAAAAATCAGAGCAGTTTTCTTAAACCTTAATAGAAATGTGGCTCCGCAGCACTCTGGGTTTGGCTGTTAAAACAGCCTCACATGTACTTCCATTCAAACTATTGCAATCTTATTGTAGTATGCTATGTAGGTACTGACAACAACAAAAAAATAGACCAGTGCATAAAGGGACACTATCTAGACTAGATTTATCAGTTATTGTATTTTCTTATTCAACATGTCATTACATACAATATGAAGAGTTTCCAAAGACATTCATTTAGTTAGCCAGTCACTGGGGATTTTGAAGGCAAAGATACAGTAAACGTCTGGCCAGCATTCTTCAAATATAAACCCAATTGATTTTAATTATAAACAAAACAAACCAACAAAGCTATATCAAGAGCCGTCCAAAAACTATTTGAAAGAGCTAATAAAACAAATGATAACATTGGCCTGTTCAATATTAACAGCTTTTTAAGGCTAAAACTATTTTTAAAAGTGTTCCTCCTTCCCACTTCCTGGAATTAAAATTGTTATGTTATTACTGAAAAACCAAAATAAAAAACAAATCTTAAAATCAGTTTTGCAATATGTTGCAGCTCAGATCTATCCCTTCTATTGCAGATAAATTTATCATAATATAACCCCAAGATCTATCATACATCTTCTCACATAAAGCCTCTCTGGCATTTGTTGATAGAAAAGGAAGCAAAATGTGCCTGTTAGTCTACAGGCTTTAATTAGCTCAGAGGAACAACACATCCACAGGATCATTTTAAACACGGTAGTAGCTTTCTGAAAGAAGCAGACCAAGGATGACATTTGGATGAATTCTGATGAGAACATAACAATCCCCAACTGTCTGAAAACTGAGGAGATTTGAGCAAGTTCATATAACTGGTTCTGCTTTCTGTAAT
Organism: Stictonetta naevosa; assembly: GCA_011074415.1. NCBI lineage: Eukaryota > Metazoa > Chordata > Aves > Anseriformes > Anatidae > Stictonetta > Stictonetta naevosa. The sequence continues at coordinate 20,653,516 of CM021729.1, forward strand.
TCTTACACTCACACTGACACTAATTCCTTTGTTAGTCAAAAGGCAAATGAGAAGAGACATAGATGTGCATCATACAGGCTCTAATCCTGCAAGGTGTTTAGTACCTTTCAAAATAAAACGTTACTCAGTCTGGAATATCCTCTGAATATTTATCATGTGGCTGAGGCTTTGCCAGTTGCAGGGATGGGCTTGGATAGTGGGTAGTACAGCAGTCGTGGCAATACAGAGCTTACTAGTGAGCCTGGATCAGCATGGCAGTGCTTAGCATGGCTAGCTGCTGGGGATAATCTATTAGAGAGCTTAAAACAAGCTCAGGTGTTTCTATGTGTCCACTGTGGAAGCAAACTCAAGTGTTGCAGCTGGCTAATGCCACCATCCCTGTGACCACGCACAGCCTCCCTCGTAGTTTCACGGAGGCAAGCACAGGGGAGAGGCTCTGGAGCAGATCCCACATGCTTGTGTTCTCGTTTGATGCAAACCAGAGTACCCTTTTCTCAGTTTGTGTTGCTATGCTCTGTCCTCTTTTGTAACAGTCCTTATGTTCAAAATGGCAGCAGCTATGAAAGAGAGAAAGAAAGGAGGAAAGGAGGGAGCTGAGGGGTAGTCACCCTCCCTGCTGTTCCTGGGCTGAATAACTGATACTCTTTTTATTTTTGATCACACTGCCTGTTAGCAGCACAGATGGTAAAAAATACCCCCAAATGGAAAGGAGTGCAAAATAAAGATATAACCATGTGGAACCTAGACAGGCTGACTGTGTGGGGTAAGCAGAGTATATTTGAATGCAGCTAAATGGCAAATCATCCATTGAAGAATGCAGCGTAGAGTGTAGGCTTGCAGGATAAGGAAATTTATCCCAGCACTTTTAGGAAGGATGTGGGGTCCAACAGATAGCTGGGTGACTGTGAGCTCCCTGTGGGACATGAGACCCACAAAGGCTAAAGTAGGATGTGAAAATATGTCTGCATCCATTTGCAAGGAATTCACTGCATGCCTGTCTTTGACATTGGTGCATATTCTGGAGTGACAGCTGGTTCCTGATGCCTGCAGCTTAAATAGGATGCTGGTGAACTAGAGGGTGTCACAGTGAAGTCGGGGAATGATCAACAGATGAGGAAATGCCTTCTAGTAAAGGACTGTGGCAGCTCAATTTGTGTAGCTTAGCAAAAACAAGTGGCTTGGAGGTACTTTGATTATAGTCTAGGATTACTTTCACGGACACATAAATAGGATGTTAAGTTTCATCGTGGTGGCAGAGAATGGCATAATCAGACTCAACAGACAGACATTGAAGCGTGATAAACTCAACCAGAAGTATGGCACGGTATTCTTAATGGGGATAATACTTAATTCCTGGGACCTCTTTGTAATGCTGCAGTGGTTTCCCGCACCATGGAAACCATAAGATTGAGAGAGGTGGTTTTGCCACTGATTTGCTCTAACACAGGCAGAAACAAACTCAGGACCTTTCTTTGGCCCGAGTTTTAGAAAAGCTCTGACTGGGCCATCGCAGCATCTCTTTCGGGTTTTCAGTACCGAGACACTCGTATCTTAGCTGGCCCAGCTCAGTGTCTTTCTTGAAATTACAGTTCCTCTGCATGTATGAGACCTATATCTCAGCCATACAATCACAGCTTGGCCCCAGAATGCCCTGGAGGCCTTGTATAATGGTAGAGCTCGAGGGATCTGGCCTACAAATAAGAGAAGAATCAAAAGCTTTCAGTGCCTGAAATCAGATATTGCTATTGTCTGTAGCAGCATGCAACTTGTTTGCTAATGAGCTCATTAATCCTTTGCTCTCTGAAGCTTTTGCCTTTGAGGTTAGATAAAAGCAGCTCTCCGAGGAGACTTCCTCTTCGTTGGCTGCTTTTCTTCTCCAGGAGCAAAGATGAAGCCCATTCAGAAGGGTGTGTTCTGAGTCAGGAGTTAGGCATTTGTTGAAAAGGGCAGCTAGGGTTTTTCCTTGATATCCCAAGTGGTGATAATATTGGATAATGTCTGACAGCTCCTGAAAGGTTTACTTTGCTTACAGGGGTTGGTCGCCGAAACTGTTCTGCAGATGGAAGGGAGCTGAATCACATTTGTGAAATTGTGCTCAAGCTCTTTCCTCCTAACCTTGAAACTTGGATGTATCTCAACACTGTGAGTGTTATGGGGCCCTGGGAGCAGGTAATGCAAAAATAAAGCCATGTGTATTATGGATGCCACTATTTCTAATGCATCAGCATTTAAGGAGAATCAATATGAATGTTTCCATGAGGATTAGTTCATGGCCCATTCATGTTGCTGACATTATGTTGCCTTGTTTTTGGAGCACTCCAGAAGCCAGAGGAAGGCATAATATCCAGTAATAGTGGTGAGACCGTGGTCTATACAGACATAAGGTCTTCCATAGGGACAGGGCATTACTGCTGAAGACCCGTAGGTGGAAAGCTAAACCCCTTTACCAATGTTTCAGTAGATGAACCTGACATGAGGCCTCACTGCTCCCTAACAACATCCTTGTGCTTCCCTGAAGGGGAGTTTTCTGGCTCTGGATTTGGGGTGTGGGAAGGAAAACAGTGGGAATGCTTAGACAGGGAAGAACTCATTGGTGAAGGCCTGATCTTTACATTGGGGTGGAGGTGGGACTGGGAGGCAGTGGGAAGAAGAAAATCTCAGCTATTTTGATACACTAAAGGTGGTAGGTGCCTATTTACTGACACTGTTACACAATCATCCTGCATATTGCTTTTTTTCCTGGCCCTCAACATATGGAAAGAACCTTATTTCTTCCTTTTTTAAAAAACAGATGGGGGCTGCTGGTCGCCATGGCTCTCTTCAGAGTCAGTTCGCTATTTGGAATGTAGATTTGGTAAAATATATTCCTCTTATGAACTGGCAAATATTTGAAATTTAAGTTTCCTGAGTTTCCTGTACCATCTTCAAAGAAAAGCAGTTGATGCTTTTTCCCTCTCTTAACAGTCGTACTACAGAAGTCAAGTAACACAGAAAACAGGAAATTAAATGAATTACTGCAAAATCCTGCAGATGATTCTAATTTTGTTTTTATAGCTAATAAAGATAATATGCTTTTATATAAAACCATAAAGTAAGTATACTGTTAGACACTTTTTTGCTTGTAATCAATTTACTTACACTATACTTAGTGTCAGAGTCTTTTTACTATAACCTCTACCCATAATAAAAGGAAACAGGTATTTTTCATGTAACATCTTTGGAGAGTATGTCTCACAGCGACTTCATGACACTCTCTGGAAGCTTGGGAGCTTATAGAGAGATCTTTTGAGCTCTGTGTTCAAGAAATATGCTTTTACACACATACCAGCAGCAACTGGAGCAGCTTTCAGATAAAGACAGGGCCGGTGACAATTCCCAAAAGCTTAAGGCAGGAGACTGAAAAGATCTTCTTAAAGTATGAAGAAAGCTCTGCTAACAGATTGAAAGTATTACTACTCACTGTAGTACTTCAACATTTCTGTTTGCTGAAAATGATTGCATTCCTCTGTTGCACTGGAGACATCATATGGCACAGTCCCCTCTGCGGACTGTTGGCTTATGTTTGTGAAATGAGTTTTGTTGGTCTCAGCCCAGGCAGGTCTCATCTCAAAGGCAGTCCTGTCTGCTTCATGTCCTGGCTGAAGCCACAGCAGCTCTGGATTTTCACAGCAAATAGACTGACCGGAAGCATGGTTTCCTACTGGCATACTCCTCCAAACTCATTTTGGGCCACTTTTCGGAAGAGACCTCCTCCTCCAGACCTAGCACCTTCCATAAGTATCAGGAATGTGTGACTTCTTGAAGGATATAAAATGCTACTCTGTATTTTGTGAAAACAGATACTGGTGAAATACCCAGAAGAAGGCCATATTGGCATTAGTGTGTGACATGGGTCTAAGTTTAGTTAGTGAGGAAACCTACCATATGGTTGCCTTTGAAAATCACCACCCCCAAGCTATCCTGATACCTACTGACAGGTGCAGAGATTTGTAACAGAAACATTACAATTCTGAGGTGTTGATGCAGATACACTTGTGAAAGCACACGAAGAAGCACCAGAGCAAGAGTTAAAAGAATGGCCTCTATTCGTAACTGAGGACTTGACTGTAAAGCTGTAAATCTGGTAAACACAGAGGAATATGTTGTTTATGCCAAGACCAGGGGGCCTGTGCTCTGATAAAGTTAAAGCAGTGCAAGCTACTCATCAGCAGAAGACCTGTGCTCTGGTACCAGGAGGAATACAACAAAAGTACAGCCTGGTTTGTGTGCCACTGTTCTTCCAGCTCTCCCAACAGGGCAACAGACTACAGCTGCAAAGATACCCAAAACTGGGAAACAAAATAGTAAGGAAATTTGCCTGTATGTCTTGCTGTTTTGGAATAAATATGTGTGAGAGTGTCAGGGTGTTTAAGCAGCTTAGGCAGAGACTTACCACTCACCTTTCACAGGGTCTTGTGCTTTGTCTTGTTATACTACTTTCCTACACAAGCAGTAAATAACACTATAATCTATAGCTGGGAACCTCAGCTAAAGGTGTCCACCCCTTATGCGTTACTAAGAAGTAGTTGCTTTTCTCACCAATATTTCAACAGCAGACCTCAGAAGATAATAATTGACAACCTGTTGTATCCAGAGGCCATGGGAGCTAGCTCTCACCTGTGAGACATTTTGATTGTCTGTTGCTTGAGAAGGATGACAGAAGATGAGTTAAAAAATGCATATTTGCACTTTCAAAATGTCATTAGTCAAATGGTTGTCTAGACCTGTAACTCCAAACATGTAAATCAATGCAGGTTTGGGAGCTCAAAGCACACACTCATCTCTTTTCACCTTGTACAAAATTACCAGAAGCAGTCAGAAGGAAAAGTCCCTGCTGCTCCTGACCTGGAAAGAATGCTGGTGCTGAAATGCCATTGCCTGAGGTGCCAACACAAACAGCTAGGGGGAAAAGTCAACTTCACAGCACAGAGGGGTGGGAGAGGGGACAGGGTGGGATAGATTACTGCAATAGCAGAGAAAAGGCTGAAGAGCAGAGAGTTGTGTTCCTGTAGTTAATGGAATCAGCTACTGAATGAAGTAAGAATAAATAACATGCCAAAAATCAGGCTTTACACTTGATATAACTCATTACTAGTTTGTAGATACAGAGGCACAGAGAAAGTGCTTATAAAGAAATGGGAAAAGTGCCATAGTTCAGAAAAAGAAATGTATTGTGGTTTAACATGGCAGGCAGCTAAGCACCACACAGCCATTCACTCACTCTCCCCCACCACAGTGGGATGAGGGGGAGAGTCAGAAAAAAAAAAAAAAAGCAAAAACTCACGGGTTGAGATAAAGACAGTATAATAGGACAGAAAAGGTAATAATAATAATAATAATAATAATAATAATAATAATGAGAAAATAATATACAAAGCAAGTGATGCACAATGCATTTGCTCAGCACCCGCTGACCAATGCCCAGCCAGACCCTGAGTATCAGCAGCCCCCCAGGCCATTTCTGTTTTTCAGCATGACTCCACGTGGTATGGGACATTTCTTTGACCAGCCTGGGCCAGCTGTCCTGGCTGTGTCCCCTCCCAGATCCTGGTGCTCCTCACTAGCAGGGCAGCACAAGATGCAGAAAAGTCCTTGACTCAGAGTAAGCACTGCTCAATGACTAAAACATCAGTGTGTTAGCAGCATTATTCTCATCCTATATCCAAAACACAGCACCACATCAGCTATTAGGAAGAAAATTAACTCTGTCCCAGCTGAAACCAGGACAAGTGTCTCTGCTGACAGTAAGGCAGGTAGTCTTAAGTAAGCAAGTAGAAGTAAGGAGAGGAGATAGCTCTGGGATCTGGCTCACTTAGCACTGAGATGTACACAGAGCAAGTGCTCTAAATCTGCGAGCAGGGAAGAGGCAGCTATGAGAAAGAAAAGCCCAACAAAGTTGAGGTCTGACAGACCACCACAAAAATAAGAACAACTTCACTGGAAGAATGAGTAAATCAAAGCAAAGGAAGTAGATCCCAAGCAAAGGAGATCAGTGCTTCATTCCCGAGGTCATTTCTGAATGTCAGAACTCCTTGTGAGAGATGACATCCATAGGTCAGTATCTGCAATGCTCTTTTTATGTTCAATGAAAAGCTCATGCTTGTTAGATTATAACAGTAAACGTGGAAACCTTCCCAGTGAAGAACCTCAGCCTGTGGCTGAAGGGGGTCAGGGTCACTTTCCTCAGTAGCTGGAGTGGCAGATAATTCACCAAAGATGATTCACAATACTTGACAGCTGTAAAGGCAAGAAGCATGCCTGCATGAAGTCTCTACAGAACACAGGTGAATGGAGGGTTACTATTTACTATTCAGCAGGTGTCTCAGTGGTTGTCATGGGTTTACGTGGCAAGGTTTTGGTAGCAGGGTGCCATAGGGGTAGCTTCTGTGAGAAGAATCCAGAAGCTGCCCCATGTTAGATAAGGGGCCCACCGGTGGCCAGAGCCAGGCCAGTAAGATGTTATTTGTGCCTCTGGGAGAGCATATTTAAGAAAGCACCACAGGCCCCCAGGTGAGTGCAGCAGGAGGGCAGGAGGAGCTCCAGGCAGGCAGCAGCAGTTCCCCTGCAGCCTGTGGAGGAGCCCCCGCTGGAGCAGGTGGATGTGGCCTGGAGGAGGCTGCGGCCCATGGAGAGCCCCCGCAGGAGCAGGCCCCGGGCCGGAGCTGCAGCCCGTGGAGAGGAGCCCACGCAGGGGCAGAGTTAGAGAGTGACCATGGAGGAGCGGTGGAGGCAAAGCATCAGGGCCTGACCGCAGCCCCTTTTCCCCCTTCCCCTGTGCTGCTTGGGGGAGGAGGTGGAAGAGGGTGGATAGGGGGAAGGTGTTTTTGGTTTCTTTCCTTTGTTTCTCACTTCTCTAGCTTGTTAGTAACAGGCAATACATGTAACTAATCTCCCTATGCTGAGTCTGTTTTGCCCATCACAATAATTGTTGAGCGATCTCCCCATCCTTACCTCAACCCTTGAGCCCTTTGCATCGTATTTTCTTCCCTTTCCCTTTGAGGAGGGGGAGTGAGAGAGTGGTTGTGGTGGAGCTCGGCTGCCCACCCAAGTAAAACCACCACCATGGTGTACAACATCAGTGTTGCTGAGACAACGACTTTAGGGAAATTCTGCCTCTGCCTAACTGTGCTTCTGTGTGTGTGTGTCAAAAGCACACAGGAAATAAATACTGTGTACGATCTCCTACTGTGTATCACATGGGCTTCAGAAATACTTCAAAGGAAAGTAAGTGGAATTCTCTAAAGAGAATAAGGGACTGAACTCTGTATGTATGATGTTTAGGTAAGGGAAGCCATCACATCTGTAATATGTAGTTTGAAAACAGTTGAGGCTGCAGGACTAGAATAACATGAAAGAAATGCACATCATCCCGAAAAGCCAGCTGCAATTTTTAGGGCCTCTGATTGATGTATGAGGAGAAGAGCAGACCCAAAATGGGACAAACCTGAAATGCCACCACTAGAAGTATGTCAGGACTAGTGAAGTCCCCCATGTGATACACTTGCAGAAGAATGTCATGACTAACCTGACTGCAGCATGATTTCTTGCAATTGACCACATTTTGCAAGCTATATTTGATATCATTTCCAAGCCTAAAGTCACTGCAGCAGATGTGAGCATTTTTCTGTTGATATGTGCAATAAAAGTTATGCAGAGATAGATGGATGTCTGAAGCAAACTGTTCAGGTGATTATCAGGGATCAAAGCTTGGGCAAAGAATGCTTAGAGAACATACAGCTACCTGTAAGAAGCTAAGTAAGTGTAGATTCTCTGTATCTTCGCTTCCATAACAGCTCACAAGCACCGTATGGACTGAATAGACAGGAAGCGTAGGGAAGTTACTGCTGAGACCCAAGAAGCTCTTTTTGTCTTGGATTACTTTCTTCCAACCTACAAGTAGGGACTGCTAGAGAGAGCAATGCATGTCCATATTAAAGGGAAAAAAAACAATGCAGATACTTCCTCTTGCTCACCAGAGCAATCCCTTTGCACTAGACAGCTCAGTAGCTATAGGTGCAAAATATCAGAACAGTGCACTGGTGGTCTTAGGGTTAAATACTCATCCTGCCATAGGTAGCTCTGCTTAAAGCATGTGACACAGACACACCAAATCTACAAAGGTTTAGGCAGGATCATTTTTAACAGTCAGACAGCGGATTGTGACCTACCTAGACTTCAACAAATTCTGATGTAAACCTGGATCAACAAAATGTACTAGGCAACACTCGTAACAGCTGCCCCTAGGGAACACATCTAGCTGAAACACAGCAGAGCATGCAGTATGAGAACTGCAGAGGAATTTTCTGAAGAAACATTTTGTCTCAAAATCTGCCCCCTTCAGAGCAGCCAGCATCTTGCTGGTTTGAGTTTTTCCATAGGAGATGCAACAGAAGAATTCAGTGGCCTCCTGTTCGTACACCTGTAGCATCATCTAACAGCATCAACCAGAAAGAACTGCTGGAGCTCACTTGGCCCAAAACCTTGGTCTGATGAGATCTCTGATAGCTCCAACAGTTCAGTCCTCTTGACCTACCGATCATCTTTTCTTAATGTTGTTTGAATTTCTGTGAAAAATTAAGTATCAGAGTCCCAGGGACTGGAACTTCAGGGATATGGCTGAGCTCATAAACTATTGGTTATCTCTGGGCACAAGAGATAATCATTTTTTCATGCCAGAAGATGTTGGTTTCATCCTGGTTTGGAAGAGGAATACCACTGAAACCTTTAAAAATATCTGTAGGATAAAAAACACTGGTGTCTTCCCAGAAGCACAGGGTCTAATAGAAACAAATTGAGTCTTCACTTGGATGAAAATGCAACTATACCTAGCCCAGCAACATGGTTATAGTCCTAGTGCAGATAATATTTTGAGAAGACTTTCATAGGTTTAATCAGACAACCTCAGGATTTGATAGTTATAAGGAAAAAAAAAAAAAAAAAAGACGTGTTAACTCTTGAGTATCTATGCAATGAAGTCCAAATAATGGGTGCAGCTGATGGTTCGTGGGAACCACTATACTGTTTTAAAATAACGGTTCCTATTAAAGACTGCTCACTGTCTTCACAGATCTCAGAATGAACTATCAAAAAATAACCACTGTTTGTACTGCAGAGAGCACTCAAATACCCTAATCATGGAGGAGAGCTCTGTTTGGAGCAGATATTGTACCAACAAAGAAAATAAGGCAGCATCAAGGTCAGTTTCCAGGCTAGTACCTGCACTCTTGCCACAGCATGTCCTGCAACCCGTGGACACCAACACCTCATCTAAGACTCTTGCTCTTCACCAGAACCTTTGTTTGTTTGTTTGTTTGTATTTCTCTTGTCAACAAGCCCACTGCTGTGTCCGTTTCTAGAGATTCCTCCTAGGTTCGCATTCTTCTGAATAAGTCCTCTGTCGAGGGGTGAAGGCCTGACTCAGAGGAACTCACAGAATGGTGTTCAGACAGCCTTCTCAATAACTGTCTTGCACAAGAGATGTGGAAGCAATTCTGCGTGTCCAAAACATTCAGTATCCTTTCCTTGAGATGCTGTGAGTTTGCTTATCATTACCAGTGTCGGTTCTTGTCTTTGTGACTCAGAACTGCATTTGGGTTAAAATTGTTTAAAGGCAATAATATTTATGTGCTGTGACAGGAACTGAATCTCTAGTGGAAGTTTTTAAAAACAGCAGATATTCTATTATTCACAACACAAAGGCTACTGACAACTGGAACAAACAGAACTGAATTGACTGCACCCATAGTTTGCAATGAAATCCCATTGTGGATATCAGACATCTGTAGTCAATATTAAAAAGTGGCCATCATTCTATGGCTAAGCTCCATAGCAAAATTCCAGACCACATTCTTGATAATCTCCCAATTTTTCTACTAGGTCTCTATCAGTGAAGCCTGGGGATCTGAGAGGCTATTCAGGTTTAAAATTGCAGCTTCTGTTTTTTACAAGTCTGAAAGGTGATACATATTTTTTTCTATCATATTGTAGTATCTGGAATTCTTGCTCGTGTTCTTTCTAGCACAGTCATTTGTGGGACATGCTTTATTTGCTGACAGACTGCCACAGTTAAATTTCAGCTCCTGGGGAATTCCTGCATATTCTTGTTATGTAGACTCTCTTCACTACTCTGGCCTGTTCTCAAGTCTAGTACATAAAATAATTACAGAATACACTAAGTGCAAAAAGTTCCTTCCCCATTCTGGTATCCTATGCAGGTCATATAAATCCAAATTGGCAAAAATAAATAAATAAATAAATAAATAAAGTATGTCTTTCCACTTTTCTTTCTCCACAGCATCAGTTCGAACTACTTTAATGAAAATTGTGATCAGTTGGTATTGAAGACAAAAATTATTTATCTTTTAGTCCCACCATAACTCCCCCCCTTTCCATTTGCCTAGACATTTAACTTTTTACAGTATCTTCTTATGTTCTTTCTCTGTCAGCTTGTAAACCAGGTCACTGTTTTCTCCTAAGTTTTTTTACCTTTTGTGTGGAGGGGTGACAGGAGAGCACTAATTTTTTGAGGTGTATAACCAGGTGGAATTCTACATGGTAGGAAGCAAAGGGCAAAGGCAGGAAACCCAACCAGCAGCCAGTTAGCAACCGAGAACAGGGAACTTTATGGTAGGGAGCAACCTAAAAGATAGCACAGAGCTTGAGTTTTCTGTGGCATTTCTAAAGAGAAGGTTTGGTCAACATGCCCTCAAAAACTGGAAGGAAAAGGTTGAAATTTAGATACTATGTACATCTATGTCTTTGCTAAATTGATAACAAATAAAAGATTTAACAGTTAGGACCTAAAATATCTTAACAATTTTAGGTATGTTCAGTTCTAATGCATAATATATATTCTAGGTATTGTGAGTCTGGGCTGGTGCACTTTACATGGTATGAAGGTTTGCAGGAACTTTTAGTTTTCAGGTTATCTTCTCTGCTTGTGCTCAGAAGATGGCTTCCCAGCAGACCACATTACCTGCTGGCCATGATGCAGAGAAGGAGATCAGGTGAAGAGCTGGTCATCAATTTGAATATTTTGGTTTCATTAGGCTGGTGGCAGAAGCAAAAGGTGATCCAGGTGATCAGGCTGTTTGAAAAGGGGAACTAAAATTCTATTTTTCTCTCAATTGAAAATTATGGTCAATGTTGCCATACCATGGATGGCGAAACTGAGTTAAAAACAAAAATCAAATCCCTTGGATGGAGCAGATGGTTAGCACCTAAAAGAATCATGCCATTGCTTCATGCTTACTCTGCCAAGAAAGTCTGCGTGATTCCCTTCCTCTGTTCCTGCTGTTGCTTGGCTTGGGTGGATGTGACTGAGGAAGAGTAATCCACAGCAGGGTCTAAGGCAGAATGGGATTTGCAACAGGAGAACATCTTTCTTTGCACAAATCATAGCCAAGAAAGGAAGAAAAGATCAGAGCTCACAAGGGGAATGCATTTTTGTAGAAGTAGGAGAAAGAAGTGAGGAAACTCCCCCCACTGCATATATGTGGGGAGAGATTCATATTCAGAGGAATATATGTTTATTTGCAAAGCTGTGTTTGACCACAGGGGCAGGAAGATGAGCAGTCCTGGGTTTTAACAAGGAGCCTGGTGTAGCCCGGTTCAATACAACAACAATCCAAGCAGAGTACTCACAAACTATTGCGATTAACCACGTTGTGCTAAGCATGCTTACTCTGACATTGCCACTTCTTCCACGGGCACCTTCTCCTTGTTCATTCCACACAGAGCCTCTAGTGTGTCTTCCTGGGTGGCCATAGCAGGCGCTAACCATGCTCAAGCACGTTTGCTCTGTCCTTGCTGCCTTTCTGGCCTCAGCTGTTGACTGCTTGGTATATGATACAGCACTGATACATTCAAACTGCTTTCCAAAAGTAAAAGCTACCCACACATTGTGCTGCTATGCACATACCAATGATTATCCAGTCATACCAAGTATAGTGTAGACATCCAGGTTATTTATGTCTAGACTTCAAGGACTGTTTGACTGGGCAGGGTCCGTTCAGTGGTCTCTAGAACTAGTTATTTAAGTGCTTTCTTTTGAATGATCTCATCTGGCTACTACAAACCCCTGAACTATAATGAGACAGCTGCTTGAGGCTGCTTCATCCCCATGCTGCTACAGGGGATCCAGCTTTAGTTCCCAGCATGAATTCCTAGCTCTCAGCAACCTGTACCATATATTGTGAAGGTCAGTCATTTGGGAGCTCATGCAAAGAGGAAATGCTTTGTAGATTTCTGCAAGCCCAGGAGTATTACCAGACTGTGAACATCATTTCTCTGCTAGCCTACAGACCTCCTGAATGATGGGTCATGGGAAGCCTCAGGTGCTACTTTGGCAAGTGCTGTCTTCCAAGAAAAAAGAATCAGAGCCCTTTTCTGCAAAGGCTCAGTAATAAACAGCACAAAAAATACTTGGTAAACACATTATTCTTGTTGACGAAACTGCTTTTTCACAGTTCTGGGAAAAGAAATGATTTAGTCTAATTTTGATGCTGGAGTCTGCAGACAATCACTCTAACATAGTTCCTTTTATCATCATAATAACATGGTTTCCTTTCCTAGAGCTTATTTTTCTCACTGGTAGATATGATGTATTGTGCTCTTGGGTTTCCTTAAGAGCTTCTCTTCTCTCTCAGTGCTGATTTCTAAAACCATTCATTTTTATCCTGTCCTCACTTTACTGCTTGAGCGTTTGTAATGTTATAGTATTCCATCTATTTTAATTGAAAGCTTAGCCAATCCAATAAACGTTGTTTTCTCCCCATTTAGACTGATGATGTGGCAGGATTAGAACCTGATCCAGGCTACGGTAGGGTAGCTGGCTCATCTCAGTGGGAGAGCTGGAATGGAGTGTTAAATTGCTGAGAGAAGAAACTGTTCCAAAGCCACGCAGATTCTTCACAGTGCTTCCTACGCCAAACATCCTCACCCCCACAGGGTAGAAAAGCAGCGTGGAAAGGTGGCAGTGCTCGTAATCTGTGCGACTGGCACACGAAGAGCAGCCTGTGAGCGGCCTCTGGCACCACTGACTGGCATGTGGTTCCCTGGAGTAGTGAAGCAGTGAGGGGGCCCCAGCTGATATGGGGCCGGGGCTTTCCCCCTGCTCATCTCCAGCACAGCGGCCCAGCACTCACAGCCAGAGCTGAAAGCACAAGGGAGAGCTGCCACTGGCAGCTTTTGTGCTGGTCTCGGAGTTGAGGCCCACTGGAGATCTGGCATCTGCGGAGCAGAGAGCAAGAGCCTCCAGACGCCAGCAGCACCAGCAGGAATGGGAGGCATGCTAAAGCCATGGGTGGTTGGTGTTCCCATTTAGCACTGCCCTATTAAGCAGTGTTCTTTGCTAGAAATAACACCAACCTCAAATATCTTCCTCTGGGAGGCATTCCAGTTAGGAACTTTTCCCATTTAAGTGATAAATGTGGGGTGTTAAAAAGTGATCAGTCTGGACAACAGTCAAATAGGAAAAATAAATAAATAAAATGTGTAATTTAAGCTGGAGAACAACAAGTAAATAGGTACAATGGAGAGCATTCACTTTTTATTTTTTTTTTAATCAAACCTGTGTGCAGAATAGCAGCTTTCTGAAACAAGACCTTTTTTTTTCTAAAGTCCTGCTTTGTGCTGTATCAGTTCAAGGGAAGGACAGATTTCCTCCCATGTTACCACGTAAGTCAGCATCCCCTCATCTTCCTAATATGATGCAATAGTTTAATTGGGGTGCTGGTGTACAATTGGAGTGCTGGTGTATGCACAAGCTTGGAGGGTTCTCAGCTCTCTCTTCCTTTGGAAAAGGAACATTATTCACATGCTGATGCCCATCTAGCTGCAGATTCAGTCAGGGTCTGAGGGTGTTTCCTGAAGATGTCCAAGACAGAGGAGCTGTAATGAGGTTTTCCAAATGCTGTTGCTCACGTCACAATCTGATCTTCCCCAGAGCACCCATAGCTCTCACTTGGAGGCTTAGCTCAGCTCTCAGTTGCTGTTCCTCTACCCTTCTGAACTGCCCAATGTCCTTAAGTCTTTAACACACCTGAGAACATAAGGCAAAAATATTTCTGCTTCAAAACCCCCATAGTGGTCTAACTGACTTCCTAAACCCAGTGTGGCATTGGGTAACTCAAGTGCCTAGCCTCAGGTCTCCAGCATACTGACGTACGATGTTGTAGAAGGACGGAATCTGATTTTCTGTCCTCTGATGAAGGAAAATCAGTTTTCAGACAATCAAACGTCTTGCATATAATGGATTCAAATTCCTAGAAGCCAATCTTCTTTCCAGAGGGTTGGGAAGCATTACCTCAGGTCATAAGACACCATCCCTATGTAAGGGAATTCATCAGAACAGAAGAATTAAAACAAATTCCAAGCCTGATACTCTTGGACGAGAAGTTTGGTCTTTTCCAGATGAAGCCGTCTAATAGAAAAGTGGTTGTCCCAACAAATTAATTTGTTATCTTGAGTGTGCCTTCATTTCCTGTTTCACTTTATTTATTTTTTTCCCCTGAGGGGTCTTTTTCTCCCCTCAGTCTTGGTATCTCCACTGGTCTTCATGTTGAGGTGCAAGCTTCTCAAGTTGCACGTGGTATCTGCATTCTCTTGAGATGGCTCATTTTGAGCAGAAAATGAATGCTTTTAGCAGACGAAATCTTTTTGCCTTCTAGGCAGAATGCATATATATAAAAATCTGCTTATCATTATTCCTTCCTAAGATTTATTTTTTTTTTTCAAAAGAAAACTCCAGTAGGATTCCAGGTCCACATCTGTCAAGCATACACACAGACCAGAACTATGTCACCAAACAGTGAGCTACTGAAAAAACATGCTTGTATGACTTTCTCAATGCGTTAACTCAGTAGCTGACAGAAAAAGCTTTCCAAGTAACCTGGACACAATTAATTATGCTATCAGTAAAAGCAAACATCATTTTTGCAGTCAAACATAGTAAGTCAGAGCAAGTCCACTCATTTCTGCTTAATAAGGATCCCCAAATGTTTTATAAATATACTGATTTTGTCTTAAATCCTATCAGTGCAATAAGCAGAAACCAATTAGCACTTTATTAGTGTGCTAAGGTGTTAGTAATTCTTTTTATATAATGAATCTTAATGTTTCTGTATTAACCTTCAGCCACTGATTAAGCAACTGACTAAAGCACAGACTAAACTCCAATGGGAACAGTCCACTGAAGTGAGGCATGGGTTTGTGCATGTAAAGGTTAAGAGCTATAAAACCTCTGAAAAGAGAGAGAAAAAATAGAACTGACATGCTTCCTATTGTAGCACTGTTCAAAAGGTGTAGATACCTCCATTTCTCTTCCTGTCCCTACTACGAAGTTGTGATTTGATGGTAAGTCAATGCAGAACAGCTTTGTGAGGAGAGCAGCAAAGAAAATTGCTGCAGGTCCTAGTGCAGGGGTTAATTAGCATAGCAAAGCACCCAACATGATGGTGAGAGAGAGGTGTCCAGGCACAACTGGAGCCCCTTGCTCTGCCTGGTGGCTCTGAGCTGCCCATGTATGAGTACAAGCTGAGCAAGAACTGCCTGGGGCCTGTAGCACGGTGAGGCATGAACAGGGTACCTTGTAGAGAGCTGGCAGAGCTCCAGCTGAATTTGGAGACAAGCACCATATCTGCTATCACAGCATGCAGCCTAGTCCGTGTGAGCACAGGCAGCATGATGGCCTGAAGGGTTTCTGTGCCACCACACCGCTGAGGAGGTCCAGAGCTGAGGAGGACAGTACAACTCGTGTGTGCCTTTTCCATGTGAAAACTGACTGAAGCGAGCAACTGTTACTTTATTCCAAAAAAGAAGAGCCAAAAGATTTCATCTTCTCCCTGAAGTGATTCATTCTGGCAGGTTTCAGACTGTGTGCAATAGCAGTCATGTAAAAATAGGTAACATTTGCTTTATTAGATTTTTACTGCCTGCCTTTGTTTCTTGGCCCTGTCCTTTATTGTACCAATCAGTGACCTAGTAAATGGTACCAGATTAATGAAGTACAGTAAATTCACTGCTTTAAAAGCCCCAAACTTGCCAGAAATCCTCATGTGAGCAGAATAACCAAGTAACTCATTTTAAACATGTTTTTCATATGCCAGTGGAAGGTAGTACCTATTAGAGAACAACAAAAAAAATGTTACACGTCTGCACTGCACCTGCACTTTCTCTGTGTCTTGTCTGTGTCAGCTCCATTTCCTCACCTTGATATTCGTGGGGTGGGAGAATTTGTCTCCACTGCTGTATCCCTTGGAGAATTTGTGACCTAGCTGGTGTTCTCACGATGAGGTAAAAATAGGATGTCTAAAATCAAAAGCGATTTCCTCTGTGCAACTGCCGAAGCCACTCTTCATTGTCTCACTCATTTTCAGAAGAGGGAGGAGAGGAAGAAGCCTCCTGGTCCCCTTAATTCTGTGGGCATTCTTTTCTCCACTTACTCAGTAAAACATGATAACACCAAGTTAACTGTGCATTTCCCCCCTGCTGGGCTGTAAAGCCCCTGAAGGCACTCGAGCATAACGCTGCTCTTCATGGACATTAAGTGGTTGAAGCACACAGGTGCCTGTGCCCCCCAGGACCTCGATGTCTAACATCTGGAGACCTTCTCCACCATGGTTCCTTAACTCTGCTGGAACAGCAGGAAGGCTCCCTGCAGTTAACACCCTCAGTGCCTCCAACGGTAGGGTTAGCAATGTGTGCCAGAAGTAGTCACAGGATGCCATGTTCCCTCAAACTCAGCTTCAATTTCAGTCTTCCTATCCATAACCCACAGGTGGATGAGCTTCATGGTGCAGCTCCAGTATCTCTCACCTCAGATACATCCTCCTGATCCCAGACTGGTTGGCTGCAGATCCGCAGTGGCTTGTGGCTGCAGTTTCTGAACAGTAACAGCAACATTTATAGGTGTGGGCTTCCTCAGGCATGGGAGGCGGTGTTGGGTGGAGGAAGCTCTTCACACAGTTCCTGAAAACCTATGTCATGTAGGAGTTGTGGAGATGCTGATGGTCACCTTGTGTCTGCCAAATGATGCAATTTCATCTCTCTGCACCAATGCTCACTCTCCAGAAATGCCACTGACAATGTCAATATTTAAATGAAAGCACGCCTCAACTCAGCCATATCTGCGACGAATTATTTAAAATGTTTAGGTTTTGTTCTTCTGTCACCAGCACCCTCTGTTTTTGCAGAACAAACAAAAATTGTCTTCAGAGGACTGATTTGGTGTTAACTGTCCCATGAAATGAGTACACAAGCTGTAACACAAGGATCTTCTCCTAAGAGTTGTGTTTCTTTGTTCCTGCCACTGACTCCCTCCACTGAGTGGCATGTTGCAGAAACACAGATGCACGTGAAGGCAGGTGCAGTGCCCACTGCCTGTACTGGTGGCACAGGAGAACTCGCCATTTTCCTCTCCCATTACCATAGCAGAACTTTTCATAGGTGTTCCATGCTTGCTTGTTCCAGATTGATTGCTTCTGTGGCAACAAAATCAAAAATAGATTAAATGCTTATGAAATCTACAGCTGGTCAGAGGCTTTGTGAGGCTGATGGGCATTCTGGGGTCCTTCATTACATTTTCTCTGTGGCTACAGCCACCTTATGGTAAACTCTCCCAATCACCAGTCACAATATCCCCTCTGGATGCCTCTTTTGGAGTCTCAGAGATATAACAGCTACATCCATTCCACAAGATTTTCTCAGAGAGCTGCTCTGAGACCCTGGAAACTGCTCCTCGGCCGTGAGGAGAGAGAGGGTATCTCAAAGCTCAAGGCTCTTCACTTGAAGTGTGATGAGTGCTTCTCCGAGTTTGCCTTCTCTGATGGGAATACACATCAAAAACAAAGTAAAACAGCCTCACCTAAACAAGCCTAGAGAGCTTGCCAGAAAATAAACTACAATCATAAAAGTCTGTCCCTTTGGCAGTGAGGGTGATGGTATGAACAATATTCCAGAACTGTTAATTTTATTTTCCATCAGCTTTGGAAAGCATTTGTGTGTCAGATCAGTACACAGCAGGCTCAAGTGGATGCTTAGTCTATCCCAGCTCCCTAGAGCAATGAGATGAGATTAATTTTTACTCAAGAATTCAAATCACCATTACTTGAAACTACCATTTGTATTCTTTCATAAATGGTCAATATACTTTTGGAGGAACTTAGGCAACCTAACCTGAACACCTGTTTTGGTACTTAAATTGGGGTTGTAGAGTTGGGCTCAACCCCTCCTACCTTTGATCATCTGGCTGAGGAGATAAGGCTGGGGTAGAGTGCTCTTGTCTCCTTGCAGACTCACTGAAGAGACTGAGGGGAGCATGCAGACAAAACAGCCCAGCTGAAAGCTGAATTATCCTCTTGGTTACCTCCTCCCTCCACTCACTCTACATGTATCTGAGGGCAAACACACTTCTAACTTAGGCACCTGGGTCAAGCGGGCCTTGCATCATCCATATAGCTCTGCACAGACAAGAGTCATGTAACCAGGGATGTGACTTTAAGTGCTTGTCCTCCAGCTACGGCATCAGCACCACTAATTCGTGCCTAAACCTTAGCCATTACCGTGTGTTAAATATGCCAGGTGAAAGGCAATATATTCTCTCACTAACACTCTCCTGTCTTCTTGTTGACAAGCCTTCCCTATGGTCTCCTTAAACTAGCACAGATTAAATACGCAAAGACTATTTTAACACAGGGAGCTTTAGGGAGAAGGAAATTTGAGGCTGTGTTACTGTGGCAGAATGTATTTGAGATGTGCTCCATGCAAGCTGTGAGCTCACTGCTGTGGGAGGCACAGCACTGCAGCAGCTACTTTCTTTGCACATGAACAAAGTGTGAGGAGGGAGAGAAGTCACACAGCCACCAAAGGTTGTGGCAATGTCCCACGGGTTGATTCAGAGCACCCAAGTCAGGAGCTTCACACTCCTCTTTGAATTCCCAGGAAATGCAAAGGGAAGCCTAATGTTAATCTGTGTGAGTGTGCTTCAGGAGTGCCTATTTCTCATACAAACCTTGGTTTTTTGTTTTGTTTTGTTTTGTTTTTATATCTCATGTTCTCTAATCAGCAAAGAATGGAAAGTCCTTGACCGTAGGGGCCACACATCTGCTGTTTCCTCTCCATGGACATGCCTACTATGACATTTTTATCTGCAAGCTTTTGTGTGCATGCTTACATGGATGGGAAGTCAGTAGCTTGGCTGAGGACACCTGCAAGTTTTCCTTGCTCTGAGCCCATTTTTTGCCTACACTCCTTTTCCTTTTTGGTTCTCCCCTGATGATTTCACTCTGATACTATTTCAGTTTTTGTTTTTTTTTAATTATTATTATTTTATATATATATATATATATATTTTTTCTTCTCTTCCATCCACTCCTTTCCTTTCATTCACCTCTGTTTCTTCTCTGAGAACCATGAACACCTTTGTTTCCCACACAGGGGTGGCAGTGCAGGGGTTGCTTGTCTATTTTTATTTCCCCTTTGATTCGGCGGCCCCCCCCCCCGCCGCCGTTTTTCTTCTTTTAGTTCCCTCTTCTGAATCACTTTTCTGTTTTGGTCTTTGCAGAACCATTATCCTCTGAATCGTCTTTGCTCTTGACTATTCAACACCCTCTGGGCTGACTCAGCCTGGGCTGTGTGGGAACTGATTGGGAGTGAATCAGCAGCTCAGTGCTCAGAAGGGAATTAACAATCTATTTACTCTCAGATGATTCCTGTCTCTCCACCTCCATCTCCAGTGACCATTTTACAAATAAAACTATTTATAATCCTCAGATATATGAACAGGCAGAGTGGTAGAGAGAGGCTGGAAAACTTGCGTTAAGGCAGTAGGTGGCTGAAACCATTAAAAGTTTCAAGTGGCAATAGCTAAAATTAGCCCAAGTGGAGAGGAGATTATTAGCTAGGAGACTTGAGGGTCCTACGCAGCAGGTGGTCTGTTTCCAGAAATCAAAATGTTCTAAAAAACAGCAAATATCTTTCACATTCAAGTGTTATTTTTATTTAATTACAAAAATGGTCTTTCCTCATACAGAAGTTACCACAAAGCAGGAACAGCAGCAAGTACGTATACAGGGTGGAAACTTTTATATAGTATACAGAAACATTTTCTGATAACATTTTGAAGTACAGTTTCTGAATACTTCATTTCCAGCACAAAGACCCTTTTTCACACATGTACTTGGAGCAGCTAATGGGTGAAAACCACAGAGCATGCAGAGGCTATTCTTCATCAAAGACAGATTCCTCTGCCTCTGGGGAAATGCTCTAACTAATAGAATATTTCCTAATTATTGTTCTTAGTTTAATATTATTGTACTGCCTGCTGTTCCCACTACATTGGATGACTGAAAATGTGGGAATACAGTGTCTACTGTTGACAGTGGGATAAAACAGGAGCTAGTCTATAAATGTCAAGATCTTACTATGGCATAAAGGAGATTCGAGCAATCAGAGGACTGATTCTGCAGGAGAGGGAATAGTCTCTGAACAGTATTTCTCTAATGGCTTCAGTCTGAATTTGACACATGCACTGCTGGATGAAACTATGAGGTCTTTCTCTTGTTTCCCATGTGCTTGAAATTAACTTGTTCTCTTTTGTTCCCCTCAAAATGACAGTGATCTGTCCAAGTGGCTCAGAAGCAATGGGAAAAAGCAGAGCCTTGTCATTTCACTGAGTTTCGAGGCCCAGAGACTAGGATGATCATTCATGAAAAATGCTTCATGAAATTCAACAAGACTCTTGCACTTCACTCTGTGTGCTTTGTCTCAGTTGAACACATGTCCATGGCTTGCCTGTAATTTCAGTACTGCCAAGTGAAAAAAATTGAAGGGAGAATACCAAACACAGTATCAAAGCCAGAGTAGAAAGCATTTGCTTTGAGGAAGCATCCTCTGATTTGCAGGATGGAGGGGCCAAACCTTTATTTAGGAGGAAATGCCTCAAAATATTCTCCATTTGGCATCTGGTAACCATTAAGCTTTTAACTGGTCAAATCTGACATAGGTTTTGTATTTTAGATCTAGAAGTAACCTTCCAAATAAATACAGTGTCATAGACCTGCCATAGAAGGATGTAGAAAGATCAAAGATGGCATAGATTGCTAATAACCCTGTTACTTGATATAAAAATGTACCACAAGAGAACCACTTGCTTGGCTTCCACTTTCAAAATGATTCACAGTTGATTAGGAAGCAGCTTAAGAGGACTATGAATACAAAAGAAAAAGAGGAGAAGATGTTTTTAATTGTTGACAAATTCTGGGGTGCCCACCAAAGCAGGTAAAACACTGACTTCAATAAAACTTTAGCAGAGAGTTCAAGGAATAACTGTATCAGATGTCACTTGTGCATTGTCAGAGAGCAGGAGAGAGAAATATTAGCTTTTTGAAGCAGATAAATAATTTCTCACAGGTCAAATGCAATGAGTTTCAATGTGTTTAACACTCAGGAGGCTAAAGTTTTCATTAACAACAACCAAACTTTACAGAGACACCTCTCTAGAAGAACGATTCATCTGTTTAACAGCATGCCATATGCCTAAGCAAATGTCTGGAGGGCTAGAAATATAATATATTTTAGGGTCAACCAAATAAAAGATCTTGCTATTTGCCTTTTCTTCTTCACTGCTTTATTTGAGGAACAATCCTGTTAAAAACATCATTACAGAGAAATTGTCTAGCTCTTGCACAAATAGATTATTAATGAAGATGTTCCCTGAGAAGTCAACCAAAGGTTTCCAGCTGGCTGGGTTTTTCAGTATCACATAATGTGAGTGGTACAAGGAGGGCTGCAATATGTGCCACACTAGTTACAGGGTAAAAAAAAAAAAAAAAAAAAAGGAACTCTGAATTAAAGACAGAGCTTTTTTATTTTTCTGCAGACAGAACCACTATAGGATGGACATTTCCATTCAACAGAACAATCAATTGCATTATCCTCTCAGCTGCTCATGGTCCCATTGCAGCAGAAGCAGGATGCAGACTCATCCTAGACTCCTTTCTTCTGACAGATCTTTTTTTTTTTTTTTTGAGGACCATCTGTTGTTCATATCAAATTCATGAAGGAAAAATTTTATCTTTTCAGTTTTAGAATTTTAAATCACTTCTAGTCCTTCCTCCCTGCTCTTCTTCTGCATCTTCTTGTGAGCTCTAATTTTAGAGCCTGCATTTGACCCCGAATGTCAGAGTATGTTGAAATGAGGAGTTGCACAGCCAGTTAGGAGACCATACACACTTTGATTAGAGTTTGAGGACACACATTCAGAGCTAAGTCCTTTTGTTCTTGCTCTGCTTTGTCTTGCTTTGGCCGTAGCAGAGGCTGGGTGCTGGGGGCTGTTCACAAAACCCTACACAAAACCCTACACAGAGGCCTAGTGGGGCCTGCTGCCTTGGGGCCTGCTTGGAGGTACGGACAGATACGAAGCCAGACAAGAATCAGCAGCCACCTGCACAGCATTTTGCTGGGGCTAATGGCTTGAGCTGGGCACAAAGGCTTTAATACCACCTCTTCCTGAGGGCTGGTTGTGCTTTATCCCGTCAGGCAGCTCAGCACCATGCAGCCACTTGCTCCTTCCCAGGGCGGGATGTGGCAGAGAATCATTAAGACCGGAGTCGGAAAGACAAAACTGTGAAAACTCATGGGATAAGATAAAGGTACTTTAGCAGGTAAAACAAAAGCCATGAGTGCAAGCACAACAAAACATGGAATCCATTTGCTACCTCCCATCGGCAGGCAGGTGTTCAGCCACTTCCAGGAAAGCAGGGCTTGTACTGCATATGGGCTGGAAAGAAAAACCCATCACTCCATACTTCTCTTCCCTCCTTCTTTACCCAGCTGTATATTATGATCGTGATCCCGTATGTTATGGGACACCCCTCTGGTCCCCTTGGGCCAGCTGTCCTGGCTGTGTCCCCTCCCAGCTCCTGGTGCACCCCCAGCCTCCTCGCTGGCAGGGCAGCACGAGGAGCAGAAACAGCCTTGGCTCTGTGCAAGCATTGCTCTGCAACAACTGAAACATGGGTGTGTTATCACCACTACTTACATTACAAACCTAAAACACAGCACCATAACAGCTACTATCAAGAAAATTAATTCTACCTCAGCCAAAAACACTACAGGGCTCAATTTCTGTCAGCACAGAACCTGCCCTGACTAAAATTTGCTTTTCTTGGGTCACTCAGTGGTAAGTGCAATAACAGAAAAGTCAAGCAGAGAAGTAAGTCTGAGCTCTCCACTGGTGGTGAGTGCTGCTGCCTAGAGAGGAAGCCAGGCACAGAAGAAGAAGAGGTTGAGGCAGTGCAGGCCAGAAAGGTCACCTTCACAGAGACTAAATCATTTTTATTTTTTTTTTTTTCACATCCCTGTAGCACCAGGGCATAAACCCAACAACTGCTGGATGACCCATCCCAAGCCTAAGGAATATATGCTGTAACCCACACCACGATCCCCAGCCCCATGGAAAGGCAGAATAATTGCAAGTTCGCTCTCCTCTCTTGTGCTATTTTTCAGCAAGCAGATTCATTTTCCCAAAGAGATGCTCAGGGCCAACTCTGCCTGGCATTTGAATGATATTGGGAATCTGGCCTCTATAAAAGCTAATGATTTTAGTCACTAGCATTGCGAAGGTATTTTTTGCTGTTGTTTGTGGCATGTGTTCAGAAATATTACCATACCACCAAAATACTTAACAACTACAATTTGCTCAGAGTGGACTTTCAGATGGCAGCAGATGGAGCTAACCAAAAAGTCTGAGAGATTTGCTTAATAAATGCAATTCCTGACCTCCAGTTCACTGCCCTTGACTTCAGCTTAATGACCCCTCTGGGTATGGACTTATTCCTCACAGCTTTAGGTCTGTGCCTCACAGGAAAGAGAGTAAGACTGCACAGGCCTGCTCTGCATGATCTTTCCTTCTGCAGTTATTATGTAATGGTTCTTGATATGGCATATCAGAATGGAAGGATCTGTTGCCCTTTCTTTGCTTCAAAGTATTTTTTTTCATCCTCTACAGGAAAGAAAATGATAAAAATAGCACAGCTGTCCTAATCAAAGGCCATATTTATGCAAAATGAAACAAGCTTCTCAACAGCCAGCAGAAATAATGCTGGTTTTGAAAACAATAGCACTACAGGGTTGGGGTACTTCATGTACCTTCTAGGTGAAGAGAAGTGGAGCTGCTCCAGCAGGAAGACCAAAGATAGGCATAATCTGGGGTCCTGAGAAGCCCTCCCACAGTTCAGCGGTTCTGTTCTTCTTGCCATATATTGCCCCCTTATGGACAATAGGTGACCAGAAATGGCCACAAAAAGCGATTCTCAAAAAACCTCTTACGTTATTACTATTATTATTATTATATAAATATATTATAAGGTATCTAGATGGAACATCAAGTCCTGTAATACCCAGGACGTGGAGGCCAGGAGACTCGTTGTGAGTTCACGGCTATTCCAGAGCAACTTCAATGTCTTGGGTGCTGGTATGGGACTTAGTCAAGAGCCTGATGACACTAAGTCAGAAGTGACACAAGGCTATTTGAAGATAGAATTAGAGCCTAAAATGACCTTGACAATAGGAAGAGGGTGCAACTCTGAAGAATAAGTACAAACACTCTGCAATTAGGTAAGAATAAAGTTACACATGCATAGGGTTGGAAACATTGTTTTTGCAGCTGTGTTTCAAGAATGGCTCTGTAGGTTTTACTGAATTGTAAGCAGAGAAGGTTTTCACTTTTGCAGAAAAGGCAGTTATTTTATGGAAGTAGATAAACAGAAGCAAAGCCTAAGGGGGAAAAAAATAGGTTTCTTGACTCAATGCTAGATGGTCTTGATTTCTTGTATTAAGCAATAGATGTCAGGTTAAAAAAAAAAAAAAAAAAAAACAAATAAGTTACAGAGCATGGACAGCATCCAGAGAAGGCATAGAGGACTATTCAGAAGTATGGAAAATATGACTTTTGAAAAAATAGAATAAAAACTGTACTTAAGCAAAGAAAAGAGTGAGCAGAAGCACAGTAATGTAAAAAATATCTGCAAACTAGAAGAAGATAGATCTTTCTGCATGTCACTTGTGAGAAAGGTCACTGCTTATATCATAGCAAGGAACATTTACATTTGGCACAAATTAAAAATCTGGAGCCACAAGGAACATCAAGTACTAGATTGCTTGTCAGAAAGGTTGCAGAATTTAAAATCCTATTGGACAAGAGAACGTCCCAGAGCAAAGTGATGATGAATTCTGCACACTAAGCTTCAAGACTGTGAGCCTAAAAATAGCTCTGAAATGTTGCCACAGAGACCATATAGGATGCTGTTTAAGACTGACTTAATATTTATAGAAGGAACTCCAAGGTAACTTCCTAAAATTTACAGAAAGGACCCTAAGAAGTGGCCGAACAATGTAAATCACACATCAGGAAGGACTTTCTAAAAAATAATGAAAATGAAAGAAAACTGGGAGTGTGAGATAAGTTAGGTAGTATGGTATTAAAGACTGAGTCAACTTTAACACAGAGAGCAGTTGAAACACATGAGAAACACATTTTTTTTTTCCCTTTTTGTCTCCTCTCCATACAGTGTCTTGTTTTTTTTGGCAGGGAAGGATGCAGAATGTTGTAATAAGGGGGAAAGAAAGAGCACAGATGCTCCAGAAAAGGAGCAAAATATCAACTTCAGTCCAACTTCAGGCAGATTTGATAATCCAGGACAAGCATCTCTTTGCCAGTGATCCTTTAGCTGGAACATACTCTGAGTGGACTGTGTCAGACATCTAAGGAGGGGCCCATGCTCACTGGAAGATAACCATTGTTCCCAGCCTCTCTTAGCAACTACTTCTTCCCTTCATCTGATTCTCAACAAGACTCAAGAGCTCTGGAAGAAGATCATAGATGCTGCACCATAAAGGGAAGGTCTCCCATGATAATTTTAAGGGTGGCAGGACAGATGTCCACCACCCCAAGCAATTACTGAGCCTCAGCTGGCTCCATCTCCCCACTGGCTGCATGGGGAATGTTTCTCAAGCTGAACTAAGGCCAACTGGACTGAGGACTGAATAAAATTCATTGAAGCATATAAAAGTCTGGTGTGACTGTATGAAGGAGGGACGTGCAGAACAGCCTGGGTTCTGGCAGAAGAACTCCTGCCACAGACCTGTAAGCAATATCCTTCCAGAGGAAACAAGTGAGCCCTCTGTATGTCCCCAGAGCACCAGGTAGCTCTGCAAGGGAGTGGCTGGCTCTGAGCTGCACTGGGTGCAACTATTAACAGAGATCATGGTGTGAGGAATCAAGCCATTGGTATTTTCTTGGAGATGAACATGCTGACAGCCACTCACTTCACAGTTTCAGCTCTCCTCCTCCTTCCTGGATGGCAGTCACAGCAACCAACTCCCCAGCTGAAAAGGGTTCGCTTTCCCCTGAAGAAGCACTTGGTTGCTAAGCAGTTACTATGTGGGCATTAGACCTCCACAAAATCTTGGGGATCGGCTTCACCAGAATGTCATGGTGAAGCTCAAACATCCCACTGAGATGTGATTACATGCAAAGTTTCCATTATAAAGAGCTAATTTTACTGCAGAAGCTTAAAATAGTTCTGTGTTGTGGGGTTTTTATTATTATTTTTATTTTTAAGTGATCAGGGTGGACATTTTTGTTGAGAGCTTGGGCAGGTGGTTTCAGTGTAGTGGTCAATGGTATGAAACTAAGCTGGTGTCCAGAAGCTAGCCGTGTAACCCAGGTGGCAATATTGGATCCAATATTTTTCAACATCTTCATTAACGATATGGATCATGGGGCAATGTGCACGCTCAGTAAACTCACAGATGACATAAAACTGGGGAGGAGCAGCAGAGTCACCAGAGTCTTGCAGCCAACCAGAGGGACCTTGACAGGCTGGAGAGGTGGGCTGCAGGAACTTTATGAAAGTCATCAAGGAGAAGCACTTGGGGAGAGACAACCCCAGGCACCAGAACAGGCTGGGGGCCACCCAGCTGGAAGGCAGCTCTGCAGAAAAGGGCCTGTGGGTCTTGGTGGTCACCAAGCTGAACGTGAGCCAGCAAGGTGCCCTTGTAGCTGAGAAGGTTAGTGGTATGCTGGGCTGCATTAGAAGGAGTGTTGCCAGCAGGTAAAAGGGAGGTGATCCTTCCCCAGTACTCAGCACTGGAAAGGCCACACCCAAAGTGCTGTGTCCAGTTCTGGTGCCCACAGTACAATAAAGAAACAGAGAGAGTCCAGCAAAGGGCCACAGAGATGATGGAGGGACCAGACCAACTCTGCTATGAGGAGAGGCTGCGAGATCTGGGACTGCTCAGCCTGGAGAAGAGGAGGCTCAAAAGGAAATCTTACCAGACTCTACAAATACCAGATGGGAGGGTGCAAAGAGGCTGGAGCCAGGCTCTTTCCAGTGGTGCCCAGTGACAGAACAGGCACAAACTGGAACACAAGATGTTGCATTTAACACCAGGGAGCACTTCTGTACTGTGCAGGTGACAGAGCACTGGCACAGGCTGCCCAGCGAGGTTGTGGAGTCTACTCCTTGGAGACCTTCAAAAGCCACCTGGGCACCCTGCTCTGGGTGTCCTTGCTTGAGCAGGGGTTGGGCCAGAAGGCCTCCATAGGTCCCAGCCAACTACAGACATTTTGATTCAATTGAAGGGCATTCAGACTCATAGATGTTTGGGACTGAAGAAGAAATGGCACTATTTTCTACAGCAGCCAGGTAGAATGAGAGAGGTGGACCCATCCCACCTGAGTTACTCAGTAATGCAGAATAATGTGTCTCAAAAAATTTACCTTGCCTTCTGCTGTATCCCAGGAGGATCCACACAGATGAATTCTCTGAAAGTGAAACACTTCCTCTCCCCTCAGCATCAGCAGTAAAAGCTAGTGTGCTGGCATAAAACTGCTGAAGTTCTCTTTGAAGGCAGAGGGGTCATTCCAGAAGTGAGATCAGAGAAAAATGTTTTAAAAATTTGTCAGTCCTTCTTGTGAAGCAATACTTGCATGATGTACTCCCACACATGCATACTTTGACTCTGTAGACAAAAGTAGGATAAAGTGAGAGAGCATCTCACAGTAAGTGCAGTCACTGGATTAGACACTTGCAGAAACAGAAAACGGTGCTGTCACTACAGGCTGCAGGAGAAATGAGAGAGAAAATGTGCTACTTGCTGTGGCTGCTAGTTTGCTTACTTTTAGATGTTATGCGTTGTAGATGTTATCTGTTGTTAGTGCAAGGACACTGTGCGTGTGATACACATTTTTAAATATAAAGCAATTGTATTGGCTAATGTACAAAAGGTAGTTAGATCAGAACTATTAGGCAAATATGAGCATGCTCACCACCCTGATTAGCCAACCAAAGAGGCTTGGCTAGCCAAGCAGGCACCAGCCAGGAGGACTGATGCATCACACACTCTGGTGACATAGCAGAGCTGTCCATGATTCCTGGTACAAGTGTGTCTCCCTGCCTGGAGAGAAAGGGAAAGATCATAGAAGGAATTACAGAGTGCTAGTTCACAGAATCACAGAATCACAGAATCCTAGAATTGTCTGGTTTTGAAGAGGCCTTAAAGATCATGCTGTTCCAATGCCCCTGCCATGGGCAGGGACACCTCCCACCAGGCCAGGTTGCCCAAAGCCCCCCAGTGTTCAGCCTGGTCTCCAGCACTTCCGGGGATGCGGCACCCACAGCTTCTCTGGGCAGCCTGTTCCAGGGCCTCACCACCCCGAGTGAAGAATTTCTTCCTTACATCTGATCTCTTTTAGTTTAAAGCCATTCCTCCTATCCCTACACTCTCTGACCAAGGGTCCCTCCCCAGCTTACCTGTAGGCCCTCTTTAGTTACTCGAAGGCTGCTCTAAGGTCTCCCCAGAGCCTTCTCTTCTCCAGGCTGAGCAACCCCAACTCCCTCAGCTGGTCCTCACAGGAGAGGTGCTCCAGCCCTCTGATTATCTCTTTGACTTTTCCTCTGGACTTGTTCTAATAGGTCCATGTCATCCCTGTGTGGGGAGACCCAGACCCCACCTGGGCTCCAGGTAGGGTCTCGAAAGCGCAGTTATAAAGCAGTTTTTTTTTTTTTTTTTTTTTTTTTTTTAATAAAGCAGTTTTTCATTTAAAAAAAATGCTATTTGTCAAAACTGGGCTGTACAGAAATGAGACTTGCAGAACAGTAATTCTACTCTTCCAGAATTATGGCAAGAGACATGGAGATGTGAAATTCCTGTAAGTCAATGGCACATCACACTTAGCTACCATTTTTGATGACAATGTTGAACACTGACCATTTCAAACTGGAGGTGAAGTTTCCCAGGCAGGGAACCAGAGAGCATTCGCAAGCAGAGTGGTGTCTGGACACAGCTGGCTGGGAGGAGAAACTGGGCTCAGGGAGCTGCTGGCTGCTGGGCTGCATTGGAAAGGCCTGTCCTCTTTGGAAAGAAACGTGTAGTTATTCCAGAATCAATCCAGAGGGCTGGTTTTAATCTTCATGGGGTGCACAGTGAGGAACTGAATTTATCCACAGCCTTGCAGGTGAGGACTAGCTTTTTACAAAAATGAACGAAAGAAAGAAGGGAAGGAAAAAGGAAAGGAAGGAAGGAAGGAAGGAAGGAAGGAAGGAAGGAAGGAAGGAAG
>CM021729.1:20683574-20801312 GCA_011074415.1 Stictonetta naevosa
CTGCACAAAAACTGCATCAACCACTCCATTACCTTCTTCCAAGTCTCCTTGTTGCCTGGGAGGATTCAGAGAGACCACATTGGAGGGGAGGACATCCAAAGGGGCTGCAGATCCCTCGTGGTTCATTGCCCCAACCAAAAAAAGGTGTCACCATCCTGGCGGATCACCCCAGTGAAGGAGTAATGGGCCATCCAGGAATGTTTTACATTTTTTCCCCTGGAGCACAAAACACCTTCCCTGGTTCATGTCTGTTGAGATGGTTTCAGGCATGCCTGGTCACTGAGCAAAACCCTGGGAGGGGGCATCTGGGAGGCTGGGAGGAGAAAAAATGTAATCACTTCCCACTTGCACAGCTTTTTCTCTGCTCTGTCTTCTTTCCTAAGGGAAGGATGATGCGTTTTGTACTGCTGCCTTTTGCAAACATGGTGTTTGCAGCTGAGGCTTTCCCAGGAGACTGGCTTTTCCAGGCACCAGCGTGATCTGGCTGCAGCAGCAACGCTCTTGGGTGCATCTTGAGATGCCCCAGGAACCTCTGACGAGGCAGAGGACGCAGGCTTTGCTCCCCCTGTTTCCTGCTGGGTGTGCAACCAAATTGTGTGTGGGGGGACAAACAGCATCACAGGCCTGGAGTTGTTGCTCAGCTCCGAGGAGACCGCCTGTTTTCTGTGTCAACACCTTCTGTGCTCTTTCTGCCACCTCACTTGAGATCTGCTGTTCTATCACTCCGGGTTTTTGTTCCTGTAAGTGTGGAAGCAAGGGGCTGAAAGGGGTGATTTGACAGTTTACTCTGCTGCAGCTCTGTGGTGGTTTTACTCAGGTGGGCAGCTGAGATCCACCACAACAGCTCCCTTACTCCCTCTCCTCAAAGGGAAAGGGGGGGGGAGGGGAATATGATGCAAGGGGCTCAAGGGCTGAGGCAAGGACAGGGAGATCACTCAGCAATTATCATCACAGGCAAAACAGACTCAGAATAGGAAGATTAATAAAATTTATTACCTATTACTAACAAGCTAGAGAAGTGAGAAACAAACAAACAAACTAAAAACACCTTCCCCCCATCCACCCTCTTCCACCTCCTCTCCCTGAGCAGCGCAGGGGAACACGGAATGGGGGCTGCGGTCAGTCACTGATGCTTCATCTCCACCACTCCTTCAGGGTCACTCTCTGCCCCTGCTCCACATGAGGTCCCTCCCAGCAGCTCTCCAAGAACTGCTCCCACACGGCTCCGTACCACAGGGTCCATCCCCCAGGCGCAAACTGCTCCAGCACGGGTCCCCCACGGGCGGCAGCTCCCCCCAGACCCCTGCTCCTGCGTGGGCTCCTCTCCACGGGCTGCAGCTCCGGCCCGGGGCCTGCTCCTGCGGGGGCTCTCCATGGGCCGCAGCCTCCTCCAGGCCACATCCACCTGCTCCAGCGGGGGCTCCTCCACGGGCTGCAGCGTGGAGATCTGCTCCATGTGGGACCCATGGGCTGCAGGGGGACAGCCTGCTCCACCAGGGGCCTCTCCACAGGCCGCAGGGGAACTGCTGCTGTGCCTGGAGCACCTCCTGCCTTCCTGCTGCACTCACCTGGGGGCTGCGGGGCTGCTTCTCACTCCTCGCTCCAGGCTGCTGTAGCACAGCCAGTTTTTTCCCTTTTTCTTAAATCTGCTCTCCCAGAGGCCCACCCAGTGTCTCTCCCTGGCTTAGCTCTGGCCAGCAGCGGGTCCCTCTGGAGCCAGCTGGAGCTGACTCTGGTCTGACATGGAGCAGCTGCTGGGCTCTGCTCACAGAGGCCACCCCTGCAGCTGACTGCTACCCAAACCTTGCCACATAAACCCAATACATGGTTTATTTTTTTTTTTTTTTTTTTTTTTTTTTTTTTTTTCCCTGCAGAGCAAAGGAAGCACAACAGAACTACAGCATCGTTGTTCTTTTCAGTGATGCCCCCACAGCAGCAGTCCTGAGAAAGGTGTCCCTGCTGGCAGCATCAGTCTTTGTTCTCACTGTCAGCCTCACTTCTGCAATTTTATTCTGCTTTGTCTTCGTGCCAGACTGGAAGACTCAGCTGAAGCAAGCCGTGAATCTAGGGAGTATCCAAGGATTACATCAACTAGTAATTTGGGAAGTGTTGCTCTGCATTCTTTTCAGTGCCACGAGTCAAGTCTGATAGGTTTGCTTTCCAATGCATATGTATGTATGTATGTGTAGGTTCATAAAATCTAATTAATTGTATTTTAAAAAGAGGAGCTAGACATGCTGTTACACATCTGTTACAGACTGGCAAAAATAAAAATCTGGCCCTAGCATCCAGGACATCTCTCTTCCCTATTTGCCCCTTTTTATATAGAGTACAAGTCAGCATTCTCTAGTTCCTTGGGTCATGGCAGTAACAGCTCCAAGCTTTTGATTCCCTGTGCTAACATCCTGCTTTCTACACACGAGTGGTGCTGGCCATGTTCTTGGATTTGCTGCTTTATTAGTATCCTCTGGACAGTGAGGGCACAGTGTCTTTTCCTTTAGCCTATTCCTTCATCTCTTTACTATACTGCACAGCCACTGCAGTGCAGATAATACAGTAACCATGCAGTTTCAAGAGGGAGCATGAGTAGACCACGTGCACCACCTTAAAACACGGATAACTGCCAAGAGAAGGCAGATAACTGTTTTATGCTTGAAAAGTTAAAGCCAACACATTTAACTCAAGATCAATACTTTATTAAGTAAGAGAAGAATTTCACTGATGTGCATGTCTTCAATTAATTCTATTCTTGCTTGGAAAACAGCAATGTAACAGTGATGAAGACAGAGCTCTGTATAACTGCATGGGATTTCTTGTAACTCATTTTTCTTTTAGGAGGTATCTTGCCTTTTTAAAGATAGGAATATCCTACAAAGTGCTTGGAGAGCAAGTACTCAGTTTTTCCTTCTGCTGAGCAAGTAGCAGTACAACAAACCCTGCCCTACAGGGGCACACAGCCCCATGGTGCTCAGTGGAGCAACTGGGAACGAGGACTTTCTTTCTTTGACTGGTTAATCGAATGCCATCTTCAAGAGACTGAGTTTAAATTCTCATGCAGTATTTTTTAAACAAAACCAGTGATGTGCAAACCTGCCTGCCCTGTTGGCTCAAGCAGAATAGGTACTTCAGGGGTGCTCTTCCAACATGAATATTTCATGCAGAGGAAGTACTGTTCAGATGCTGTGCTTCTTTCTTGGGATCTCCAGGGTCCAGGAGCCTTGGAAGAGTATCGAATAAAAGCATAGCATTTTCCCACCACAGATTTGCAGGTGTCCTGGGAATCCCACACTCTGAGGAAATGCCTGATTTATTGTTCTTTAATTGCCCAGGTGATCCACATGTGACCAGCAAGCCCAGTCTATTCAGGCTCCACTGAACTTACCAAATCTGTGCAAAAATAACTGCAGACCCACACTGCAAAGCTGAGTCTTGCTACATTGCAATCACAGAACATAGTATCAGTTTCTGCTTGAGAAGCATATAATAGAAATATATGGCCCTATGCTAAGATGCAAACTTGAACTTGGGCTTAGTGATGTTTTGTTTTGTTTTGTTTTGTTTTCTCCTACTCCCCTACTATCCCTGTCTCCCCAAAATGCTGTTATTTAAGGCCCAAAATCTGCTTTCATACCTGAGAGAGTAATGCTCTTTTGTACTTAGGGTAGACTATGTATTACTATGTAATTCTGCCATGATTGAACCACAGAAAATTCTTTACCTGTCTGAATACATGTTCTTTGCTTTGAAAGGAAAGTCTTCACTTTGTACTTTAAATACCGATTCAGATTATTTCCTAAACACTACAAATCATTTAAGTTATTTGCACATCTAGTTGCACATTTTGCACATAGTATTTTTATAATATTTTTTAACAAAAACAAAACAAAACAAAAACATAACCAACCAACCAACAACAAAAAAAAAAAAACAGCAACAAAACAAAACAAACAAAAACAATGACAACAACAGCAACAACAAAACAACAAAAAATTCTTCATGGTTAAGATAATGATACCAGTAGTTTCTAGGTAGCCAATGTGGGACTCCAACATCAGTGGATGCTGTTGGAGCAGCAT
The DNA here is from genome assembly GCA_011074415.1 of Stictonetta naevosa. Classification (NCBI taxonomy): domain Eukaryota; kingdom Metazoa; phylum Chordata; class Aves; order Anseriformes; family Anatidae; genus Stictonetta; species Stictonetta naevosa. Next base: position 20,687,651 of record CM021729.1, read on the forward strand.
GCATAGCTCTCTCCCTTGTCAGCAAGTATTCAGAGCTCACTTGTATTCAGTCATGTTCCAAACATTATAATTCACTCTATAAGTATCATTTTTCAGTAATTTTCTTTTCTTTCTTTCTTTTTTTTTTTTCAGAAAAGCAGACACATATCTAAAATACAATCACTGACTATGTAACGTAGTCTCTTAAATTCACTTCAAAATGTAGGTTTTTCTTTGCAGTTGATATGCAAATAAGAGTTGTGGGACTACATGTGCACCGCGCATCCTGAGCCAGGCTCATGGCATGGAGTGAGATAGGTTTTTATACATCACAAGGTTGGTCCACAAAAAATATCGCTCAGATGAAGGTCTCCTTTTGCCAGTCCCAGCACTGAAAGTCACACTGGTTTATTTGTTCAGCAGAAGCCAATTCTCTCCTGTAGCTTCTGTGGCCAGGGGTCCAGCTCTCCATCCCTCACTCCTCGGTAGTGTGGTAATGTTTGGGCAGGTTGAAATTCAGTTGACCACTGTATTAGCAGTGTACGATAAGCTATGGGCTATTTCCCTCTCTGCTTACAGCAGCGCTTCTCCAAGGCTGAGAAAAACATGTATTAGAAATACAGTACCTCTGTAATACAACCCTTGCCTTTCTACACAGACATTTTCCAGAGTGAAACTGCACTTGGAAATACACATATCTTAGCTGTTGATAAAATCATTGTAGTGGGGATCTCCTCCACCTCCTCCCAGGCTGTGCCTGTGCTCCAGGAGCTGCCTGCAGAGTGGTCCCTGACCAACAAATGCTACTTTGCTCTATGGCAGAAAATCGCCAAACTCTACATGAAAAAATGAAGATACTTTTCTACTCCCACCTCCCTGCCACAGCACATGGCTGGAAGCAGAAGAGACACTCTCACTTCCTTGCTGGCTGTGTAACTATCTGAGCATATTAGCTTCTTGAGAGCTAGCAAATCCTTCAGCAAAATGACAATAATGCAGTAGCGATTCTAGCACAGAATGTAGTTTTCCAAATCCAATTTAAACCTCAATACAGCAGAGGTCCTATTTATTATTCTGCAATGAGAACAGTTCAAAAAGATCGTAACTTTGTATTACTCTAACACCCATTGCTACGTACCTATTCAAACCCCTGCTGATAGAAATTGTAATTCACATGTGCATCACAGACAATATCACAGTGCTGTGGATTTAGCAACAATTTGTTGGTACTGTGCCTTAGTGGGTATATGTCTTACAACAGCCTTGGTGATAACATGTAATTAAGCTCCACAATAGTAGTATTGGGAAGGGGGAGGATGTTCTTAACTTCTAAAATAAGGCATCAGTGGACCACTTTCAGTACAAACATGTTTAAATTTTAGTGACATATCCCTTTGTAAAAATGAGAGCAAAGTTGTCCCTGTACACGAGAGCAAAGTTGTCGCTGTACGCAGGCACAGCACGCGCTCTGTGGTTTACAGATACATGGCCAAGCTCCTCTGCCTGATGTTGCAGGGAAGCATTAAAATCTTTCTCGAGCAGAAAGACCTAAGCAGGATTTGTGGATCAATACTACAGATACTAGCAATATTCTGGCCTGGCACTGTTTTGACAGTAGAAATCAATGTTTCCCTCTTATAGTCAGGCCTATATTCTCATTTCAGAGCTTGATGGTTTATGAGCCTAATCTAAAACCCACTGAAACAAAATCTTTCCTTTTAATGTAATATGTTTCAGATCATTCCAAATATTTATTAATAATAATTGCAGTGTTAGGTATCTGCTTTTGTACTTTCAGAACGAAAATAAACCCCCAAATATTGGTACTCATCTATGGTTCTTTCTCTAACTCTTAAAATGTAATCCTATGTGTTTCTAAGTATGGATTGATGATCAGACAGCATACACACACTATGTAACCCTGCCAGCATTTATACAGAGGCTTAGCTACTGTTAGCCAAGCTAACATCCTTTGCTGGAAAGTTAGTCACATGATTTTTAATATATTTCTAGTGCTAAACTCATGAAGTGCAGGAAAAATACAGTGATCACGTTTTTTTTGCCCTTTTTCCTCTGGTGTGTAGTTACAAACTACAATGTCCAGGAAAAATCGATGCAACAAGTCTCAAAGTCTCAGCTCATCTGAATGGAAAGTCAGACAGACTGCACTGTTATATTCAAACGTACATGGACAGATACCTTCAGGAAAGTGAGTTCCTGAATGGTGCCACTTCGTGCCCATCAAGTAAATAAAAAATCAGAGCAGATGTACCTCTAGGTTTTCACCATAGTTTGCACCATATATTATGACAACTAGCAGCTTGATTTCGGCTTTCAGGATCTGCTTTCCTCACTAGTGTGATTTTTCTGCCTGAACCAAATCTTAAGTCTCACATAGTGTTTTTGTTTGTTTGTTTGTTTGTTTGTTTGTTTTACTGTATGCTGTCTTCCATCTCTCCAAACCAAGATCCTGTCTCCAGGCATTTCTTCACTTGACATGGCTTAGTGCAGACCAGATTTAGGAAGTCAAATTAGCTTTTTTAGGGCTGCCTTCAGTGACATTTTTAAATCCAAATCATTTATCCAGCTTTCACGTAAACAATAACTACAGTTTTTGATACTACCCAAGCAAAAATCTGAGCCTTAAATAAAAATTGGGAAGAAAACAAAGCAGGTATGTTTTTTCATTGTTGATGGTGGTGTGGTTTTTGTTGTTATTAATGTTGCTTGTTTGTTTTTCAGAATGAAATAAATATTTCTAACAATGAGGTGCTTTCAAAAACAAATTTTACCAAGCTGAAATGTTCTGGTAGTTCCTGAGTTGCAATGTGTGGCAATAGATGAAGCCTTAGCTTTTTGTGTTAAAACCACTGTTTACTAATACACAGTTGTGTTTGACAAGGCAATCACTTTTTGCCTTAACTGAAAATCTACCCAAATAGTTTCATGTCATTTTGTTCTCCTTGCTGTCTGCCCCCTCGGCAGTACACCATGTTTATATTGGTGAAGCAATCCCACCCTTGGGACAGTGGCAATCCGGGAGGGGAGAGCACAGATACAACTGCCCCAATGCTGGGACTTTTCAGATTTGGTTCAAAGCCCCTTGCTAAGCTCGTGAGACAGCCAAACCTCTGGTGAGCTCAGTGGCAGTGGGAGCCTGACGAACACACGCTGCTGACACCACTGACCTGGCACTTAGTTTGTTACCATCTGCTCTGTGTGAGCTTCTGTCCTGCCTTCTGCCTCCACCTCCTCAGCCTTCAAGATAACATTGCCCCCAGTACCCTTGCTGTCTTTCTTTTCCAATTAATCCTGGACCTTTTTCTCACCATCCTCTACACTGCTACAAAATACCCTTTTGAGCCAGTAAGGCACTACCCTGCTTTTTCATTCCCTTCTCTCTCCAGCAGGAACTTGGAAATGGCACTCTTTAATTGAAATGCCAAAAGGAACTGGCTTAAGATAAATGGTCACAGGATCTTGTTTATCTTGCCTCAAACATCCCACCCTAGCCTGCTGTGACACTTAAAGAGTGTGGCTTCTCTTGGACACTGAGCATGTCTTACTAAGTGGGTTAAAACACATGTCTAGTGGTGTTATACCATAAATTAAACAGCAACAGCAGGCACCTCTTCTGAGCCTAAAAAGCACAAGCCTTATTGTAACCCACTGAAGTTCTCTCTTCAGAAGCAAACCCTCTCCATTAGGCTCTTGAAATCCGCTTTTCTTCAGGGGGTATGGCTCTTCAGCTGAGTGCAGAAGTGAGTCTGGCAAAGAAGTCCCCTGTGGCAGAAACTGCCAGAGCAGGCACAGCATAAAAACCATCACCCGCGTTCCCTAAGATTAATTTCTGCCCAGCATTCACTGGCGTTTGGCACCACTGGCCCTCATGTGTTCTGCCTTTGGGGCAGGCAGGAAGAAAGCAGTACCACTGATTTGTGTAGTGCTTTGAAACTTGGTTTGAACAAGCCAAGGGGAAAAATCAGCATTCTATTCCTCTGCTGGCATCAACCATACTCAACCTGCCTCATTCAACCCCCATGAAACTCTGCATCTGGCTGATGTGGTTCTGGTGCCGGTGTGGATAACTGGGCAGAGCATAGCAGGCTCACAGAAATGTCCACAAGCCTGAAATTAGAAGCATCAAATCTGCAAGTGCAAAGGCAAGAAGCAGTGATTAAAAAGGGGCAATCCACAAGAACGTTGCTGGTAATTTGACTGTTCTCTTCGGTCCCAGGTGACAACCTCCCCTTCACCACTGAAATCATCCACTCAACAAATTGAGGATGAAAAATATACAAAAAGATTTCAGCACTGATGTTATGTTTCCTCATACATGTTTTTCATGAGTACCTATTTACAGGTACAGATATTTGCTGAAACACAGTTAGGTTGCTTCTGCTAGTCTGGTGTGAGCAGGGTAGGCAGGTGTTGTATACTCAAACTTTACACAACTGATGTGGAGACTAGTCTGGGATTCACTCATTTTGCAAACATACAGATTTCTAAGTTTCCAAGTTTTCTTGCGTATGTAAAGAAAGGAGTTGGTCAACAATAACACGATATATTAACCTGCAAGATGTTGCAGTTATTGAAAGTTTTGCACATTTTTCAAACACATCATCTTGGATTCTGCTCTGATTGTCCTGGCAAATGAAGAAATGATGGCTTTTTCTGACAAAAGAAGTCATGTATTGCAGTGAGAGATGCATTTATTTCATACACAGGCTCATCATCAACTTTAAAAAGACAGCAAGCACTGTCATTATTTTCACAGGGAAAGTACATTTCCCCCCCTCTTAATGCTCATATCTAACAAATCATTTTTTCCTCCTCCAAAATACTGCTGTGTATATCACTAGGTGCACATTCCATCTGAAGGTGCTGTTTTCTCTCCGGGCTCAAGGTGATTATGTGGTTGAGCACTAACTACAATTACTGACGATGTGAGGGAGAGCCATGCACATAGCATTCATCAGAGAAAACTTGACATCCCTCCCTGACTATCCCCTTTCCCTCCCTGACCCTAACACTGTAACTGTTAGTATTCCTGAGAGTGTGAAGCAGGGAATTAGCTGTGCTTCACAAACTCTGGCAGCTCCATTCCTGTGTGTAGGGTAAGCACTCCAGCCTTCTCCAGAGCAAAGGCCGGGTGAGCAGCATCAGTAAATCTGTGCCTGATGGCAAACAGCACCAGTCCTCTCTCTGCATTGAAGAATAACAGTTTGCCACCACTGTAATCCAACAGGATGCCGATCCTGGCTGGTTGTTCTGTCACATGGACATCGCTCATCACGCCCGTGTGAAAAAATCTGTAAAGAAAGCTGCAGAAAAATTGAAAGTAAATACAGTGAGCCTCCTCATTGTGATTTATCAGAAATAATGTACCACTTAATTCCCACCTATTAACAGCGGGATACAGCAGCGTATCACATTGCAACAGAATTTTGCTCAGTGTATAACCTGCCTACCTAAGCAAATATGGCATTGCTTCAAAGCCTTGCCCAGCATGCTGATGTGTCTTTTCAGTCAGCATCTTCAAACACTCATGCTGAAAGCTGACTTGCTAAAATTGTATTAATCTATATTTTTCTTATTACATGTCTTTGTGGGGATTTAAACATGAGCAATGCTATGGCTAAGCCCTTTGTATCTCAGATGTTTCATTTAGCCGGTTATACTCATACATTCACATGATCTCACACCAGAAAAGACACACTTGTTTACATCAAGAGCACCTTGACATCATTAAGAGGGTTATGACTCACAAACCCCCACTGGCCTCCTGACACTGGCCTACTGAAGACTACCCTGCAGTCCTGCCTCAGTAGCAGCTGGGTGCCTGTTGCTGTGAAGGGCAAGGCACCAGAAGGCATTCCCTATAGAGGCCTGAAGCTGGAAATAGGCTCTGTAACGACTGTGCTTAAGGACATTGGTGGCATTTTGTGGAATGGTTCAGGATATTATCCTGGAAATACAAAGCAGTAATAAATGGGATCTTGATTCATTGGCTGGGTAAAGGGAGTTTAGTTGGCCTGTTTGAGATTTTTTTTAAGATGCACAATAAGATTTTTTTTTTCCTTTTTTTTTTTTTTTTTCTTTTTTAAGAGGAGGAGGTTTAAAGATACTTTGTAGTTGTCCTTTTCTTGCTACGAAATTTCAGAAAGAAAGCAGACAGGTCCTTTCTGCTCTTGACATTCTTGAAGCTCACCAGTTTTGTTTACAGGACAGACAAGTAACTTCCCAAGCAGCCAGACTCACTCAGGTTTACCTGGTTTGTGTAGGACAGCAGTGCATGCACCAGGAAGTATCACTCAGTCCCAGGACACTGCTCTGAGGTGTTGTCTCATAGCAAATCCCAATTCTGTAGCTTCTGCAGGCAGAGACAACAGTTTCCCAGTAATGACGTCCCCGAGCAGGCAGTGGTTCACCCAGGACTGATGGAAACCTAGTTGTGGAAATGGCATAGGGTAAAGTGAGTGTGGAGATAGACCAACCATATTGTGATATTTGTTATAGGTACATCATGCAGCATCATCTAAAATTACTAATGGATTACAAAGTGAGGAACAAAGTGAAAGGAGAGATTTCTTCTAGCCACAACATATTCAAAAATAAACCAACAAGTCTCAACTTTCAGTGCAGCAACAAGTTTCTTTGAGACTATAGTGCACTCAAGGATTAAGCAGTGACTACAGACTGAGACAAACTCAGCTGTCCCAGTAGGTAATTTTTCTCTGACCATTGCCTTGGACTTTCTGTGGAGATTCCTCAGTTCAACATTGAACTCTGCCTAGCACTTATGTCACTGCTGCTGCCAACATTATTGAAGGATTGCAACGTTTGAAAGGAGGTCTGTCACATAATGTACAGCGGCTGCATGACTGAAAAATTCAGTGCTTCTACAAAATCAGTTAGTGATGTGTGAAAGCTGCCTACAGAGAAAAGCAAGAGTTTTGCCCATCCAGAATCCCCCAGGCTGGCTGCGCCCAGCATGCTGCTACTCACCCAGTGAATTTGGCTTTCTCGGGAAGGCATATCACAGTTGCATCAGGGGAGATTTGCAAAGCGGGATGAGCTGTGCCACTCAGTATGTGAAATCGCGTTCCTGGTATAATTCACAAAAAAGAAACACCAGTTCAGAGAGGCTACCAACATTGGCATGACATGAACCATAATATATTAAATAACAACTACTGTCACCTTAGCTGGACAGAGTTGTGCCTGCTGGCAGGTAAGAGTAACAGAAAGCTGCAACAATGCAAGGACTCTTCTTCTGGAAACCAGGCCCAAGGATTGTAACAAGTTATACTGTCCAAAAAACTAATGAGCTAAGTGTCAAAGAAGTCTTTGGTGTTAAAGATGGTTGAATTTTCAATAAATTGTTTTTTTCAGAATAGCAAATTTGAATTTTGAGGCTGGCTCGGAAGAACAATGGATGATTTAATAATTTAAATCTCTGACGGAATTAGAGAATTCAACAGTTTTGCTCCTGAGGTCAAACCACTTTTAAACTGACAGACAACTACCAACTTCAAGTGAAGTAGTCTCAGATTGTGCTAATTTTAAGGAGATAAAATATGGTGCCTTTTTCCTCAATAGCTTTCTTGCTCCCGTAACGGAAAGTTCAGTTATGATTTCTGAAAGAAAATTATATACTTGACTGCTTTGCCCACTTACCCCATTGTTTTGACATCAGAAAATGGTGATATACCTTTAGTTGAGATGAGAGCAGCTTCACTCTGTTCACTTGTCCCAAATGTGTTGACAGCCCTCAAGTAGAAGAAATAGTTCACATTTGGCTCCAGGGATACTTTCAATTCATTTCTCTTTATACCAGAAAAAGACCTGCAAATATTTAAGATTTTCATACATGAAAATGCATGCAGATACACAAAAAAGGAAAGACTAATCTAAGCCATATAAACATATTGTTGACTATTGAAACAGGCACCATAGAGAAACTCCAAAACAGAAAGGTGATAACTGTTTTCAAAAACAAACAGGTTCTGCAAGAGCTTTGCAATTTTACTTGAGGTATCCTGACTACTTTTTCTGATAAATTTTCAAACCTTTGTTCCTTAACTCCTTCTCACTCAGTGCAGTCATTTGGTGCAACACTGACTTTATGTTTATTTTGCAGCATAAGTCATCACATAAAATGCTAGCAGCACAGCATCAAATTTTCATCAACCTCCTGTACAAACTCTGCATTATAAAATAAACAAGCTTATGAAGAAAAAAAAAAAAAAAGCTTGTAATTAATTCAGCTGCATGATTATGAACACTCTTGTTGTGTTTGTACTGTCTGGGCACACGCTGTAGGTCCAAAAGAAGGGATAATCTTTTCTAAGACCACACAGAAACCTTGCAGTTCTTATTATGAATGCCTTGCTCACCAACTGTTCATCAACAAAGTTTTGGCTGTGTCTCCCTCACTGTGCCATGCCCTCCAACAGGCTGGTTTTGAAAAAAGCAGCAGCAGGACAACTGCCTTTGCACAGTGCCCTGCTTTGCCTCCTCTTTGAGGTGTCTAAAAAGCTCAAGCCCTCGAATCCTCAGCCACTGAAGTATTGACACACGGCAGGGAAATGAGAATCAGCACCCACTCAATTTGCTTCACAGGCACTTTGAAGCACCAGTGAAGGTACTTTGGATGGCTAGAAAAATGCCAATTTTATTTTATATATTGTTGGGAATATGAAAGATTGGCTTAACAGATTCTCACACAGTGGGTCCTGCTTTTCCTCATTTTTGCATCACATGGCAAAGCCAGACGGTGTATACCCGGTGCACTGTATGCCTGTTGGTAAAGACTGTATATCTGTAGAGATTAGGCAATTTCCTCCAACAAATGCTTATGGAAGTCTTCAAGGCACGTATTTAATTTTCAAGCATAATACATGTCTTTTGAGATAACCCCCCTGCCTTCCAGGCTGAAAGACAATCACCTCAGTGGTAAGAGGGAGAGCTGAATGCAGGAGTGTTGCTCTGCACTCCAGCAAATTCACAAGCTGGAGATTTGTCTCTAGTGAGCATGCAAGGCACCTTCCTTTCCAAACAGGGTTTGAGAGCAGAGCTCAGGATTGTCTGCCTCCTGCAGGTAATGTCTCCACGGGGAGCCAGATTAAACAAATCACCTTTACCACCATTAATTACTGTGACCCCAGAGGAGGTAAGGCAGGCAAGTCAGCTGTGAAGTAAGATCATTGTTATTCATTTGTTGTGAATGTTTTTCCCAGTAAGTCCCACCAGAGAGCAGCACAATCTGAAGAATAATCAGTGCTCATCCATTAGGATTTTTAACACTCCTCCCTCTGCTGCATTTATCAGACAAAGCTAAAATCCCACAGTCCTACACACAGCATATTCCTGTTAACACCACACAGAGCTCTGTGTCTAGGAGGACAGCATCCTAGGGAAAGGCTGGTGCCTCATCCTTATTAGTCTGTAACGTGTATTTTGTACTGAGAGCTGACATTAAAAGTGATTGAAAACATTGAGAAAAAGCGCTGGGTGCCTCTGTGATCTTTCCAATTTGAAAGAATTTCAGACAGTTTGGAGCTCTTGCGTGATCAGCACTGGGCCTTGCTGCCTTGGGGAATGTGTTACATTAGTGCTAGAACTAATGCAGTGAACAAAAGAAGTGGGTTGCCCAAACACAGAAGCAATAGCGCTCTCGCTTCACCCCTGTAATTAAGCAAAACCCTAACCATGACAGCACTTCAGCAAGGCTCTGGGAGTTAGGCAGGATGATCACTTCTTGCTGGAAGGTTCAGGGAAGAGGTGCAACCTCATGAGTGAACTTCACACATGAAACAGGAAAAAGACTTTGTTTGAGTACAGGGAACATGAGAAAATGGAAAGATGAATCGAACAAAAATACAACATAGGAACTGAGCAAGGAGGCAAATATAGAGGAAGCAACAGAAAGGAAAATGGGGGTGGAAGCTGAGGTATTGGAAAAGAAGTGGACACCCAAGCTTTGAAGAAATTTTCCATGCTTCCTAGATAAGTCTAGTCCAATCTGCTCTTTAAGAGCACCATCTTGATGTCTTGGGTGTGAATCTGAAGCACAAATCACCAGAAGGAAGTTTGAGCAAGTAGTTGCAGGTGAGATGAGATGAAGATACACCAAGATATTCCTTGAAAGCTTTTTTTCTGGCAACATGTAGATCCATGTGTCTTAAGCACAGTGATGCTCTCTTTGTGGTTCCTTCTTCTGTCTTCTGGAAAATGTTACGTAAGACAGTGCCCTCTCAAAGAAATTAGAAAATATTTTCTTTTCTCACTATTAGCTAGTTAACTGATGGCTACTTAGTAAAACACAAAAATGCTTTTAATTCTATGTAGGCATGTACATTTTAGTGCAAGAAGTAGACCTGGGATATTCATGTTCTGAAGTGTGGATCCCAGAGCCTGGATATTCAGAAAAGATTTGGGGTCCAACTGATTGAAAACAGGGTCAGCCAGCCAAGTTCAGTCTTGTGTTTCTTTCAAACCTGAAATTCTTCAAAGAAGGATTTGGTTGTGTGTTTAAATATGAGAGCAATGCCATACCTCTTTTCAGCTCTAACAGTGAGAAGGAAACGCCTGGACTTCAAGAAGATCTGGTCAGTAAAACAGTGATCAGGCTTTCAAATAGTATTCTCTGCTTGGCAATCTTTTTTAGACATCTCTAAGCTGCCTGAGAGTAAGAGTCCATCATTTTTAGCTATGATTATAGCTTAAAAAACAGTACTGCTGCTGCCAACTAATGAAAGAGTATATGCCAACAAGAAGGAATTTCACTTGCAACACTGAGCCAGATCCAAGCTCATGAAAAGCTGAGTGTAAAGAAGAAATAGGTTTTGCTATTGCCTTTCCGTCTAGAGGATAGGGTGAGGGAGGAAAGTGAATACTGAGGGCTTCTCAGGCTCTTAGCAATTACTGTTGTTTTTCATGCTTCAGGTTAACCATGTAATCAGTAATGAAAAAGTAAAGAGGAAAAGAAGGTACGATTACTGCCCAGCTTACAGCAATAGAGGACAAGCATGGGAGAAGGGAAGGGAAAATGCATTTCTAATATCCTGATTGTTTTGGGTAAAAGCCTGCTTCATTTCTGAGTTCTTGTAACAAGCATTGCAGCTAGGTCTTTCTCAAACTCACCTAAAGTATTGAAGCATGTAATTTTGGCCATGAAAGAAAAAGAAATGCAATTGCAACCTTTTTTTTGTGGCACCTATTTTCTACGTAAAATATATCTGACTACTTCATAGGTGATTGGAAATGTAATAATGTAATAATGTAATAATAAAATTGTCAAAGGATGATGCATTCTGGCTTTTAGCATAAATATTATCACATTTACACTTTCCCCACAACATCTTGGTATCATGATACAAATTTCAGGGCACAGAAATTCAAGAAACATTGAATTTAAATATTTGGTGTATCTCCTCTTTATCTTCCTAAGAATAATCTGTACGTTTCAAAATTCAGGCTCCAAATTTCAGGTATGCACTATTCAAAGCAGAGTAGAAAGGAGTTACATGTTTCTTCACCTTTAAATTGTCAAGCAGCAACTGTCTCCTACATATGTGATTCCCCTGTTTTTAGGATATCCTGATGCTGTGTTTTGATGCATGTTTCCATCATCAGCATCCTCATTTATTTCAAGAAATCAGCATCTAGAGGATATTTCAGAAACCCAGCAAATGATATGCCTCATAGTGATTCAGAACACCCTCTGTGTTGTCATTGTAATTCCCACCCCCAATATCACTGAAACAACACCTCCAGACCTGTGCAGGTATCACTGATACCAAGTCATAGCTGAAGGCATGCAAGCTTCCAAAGACAGATGCAGAAGCACACAAAAGGGGTACACCATGAGTGCAAAAAAGCCATAGAAGCTAAATATAAAGAGCAAATTTCTCTGAGTTCCCTTCCAGCTGTGCTGCTTGCTTCTTTTCCTCTCCTCTGTCCTGGCTCTGACTGTTACAGTGTTAGATTAACAAAGCACCATCTGCAATGGTCTTCATCTCTGTCTAAGATGTCAAACTCAGAACAGGCAGAGAGGAGGAAGATACCCTGTTTTCTACACATTGCTTCCTGAGCTGGCTGGAGAGTCACGGGCAAAACAGCAGGAGGGAGGTTTGCTCTCCTGTTTCCAGTGTTAGACCTGTTCTTTGAGCCGGCAGAAAATTTCAGTCACTAGTGGTGTCAGTTTCCCATTAGTGGAGAGTATGGCATTCAGTCACTTCCACTTCTATGAATTCACCGCATAATGTACTAATTTCTGTCTCCTTGAGCCTTACATATTTCTCATGATGTGATACATGGCTTCCATCTGAACAGCCCACACACCTAATCCCTGGACTACACTTCTCACCGTTTTCCATCTTCCACCCACAGTTCCATTGACTTCTCAACAGAAAGAGTCTGAACAGCAAGAAAATAGCAGAGCTCTGGAAACTGAAAGAAACATTTCAAAGCTGCATAAAGATTCTGGAAAAAGAATCAACCCAATGAGGAGCTTTAAAACCACAGCAGCAGGCCAGGGACTTGTGGTTGTAGTAGGTTTTAACACCATTTTATACAAAACCATGCCAAGTTGGCAATGAGAACCCAGAAAGGAAAATCTAGATTTTTTGATGGTATGTAGAAGAAAACTTTTTGTGAGGATTTATTTCTAGAGGTTCTTCAAGTTTTTTCCCTGGGGAGCTGGGATTGCTCAAAGACATGCTGAAGGCTACAATGGGCTGGTCCCATGCAGGGGCTCCACACATGGCCCCAGCTGTTTTATGGGGGCATTTCACCTTGCTTTCTCCCTGGGCAGTGTCCCTTGCTTCATGTGAGCTTCCAGAACAGCATGCATGAAAACAGCCATGCAAGGTGAGACTGAGTCACTTTCTCCAAGTGAAGTTTGTGAGATAACTGAACATTATCGCCGACAAGTTCTCTTCCCTCACTACTGCTTACCCGCTGTGCCCCTGAGAGCAGCTGTATGAACTTTACAGGGCTGCTGGGAAATGTATTTGGACTCCCACCCAGGGACACGGGAATTGCTCAGCTAAGGGACTGGGGCAAGCATGAGAGGCACAGGCTGTCTGTCAGAAGAATGTGAGTTTGGCAGGTCCCCAAGATGAATATTGCTCAGGAAATGGGTGAAGGACATACTCCGAACTTTCAAGGAAAGTAGCCAATAGAAACTATAGCATTTCAAGGCTCAAATGCTCCTAGATGGGTATAAACACACTATTTTATTCCACCTGGTATGGGTACTTTACAGAGTAACTCAAAACTCCTTACATGTACTTCCAAAAGACAACTCAGCCCATCTGAGACCTGACTCACCACCTGGAGACATGTGTCTCACTGATCAGCTACATGAGGAATTGATTTCTAGTCCTAAACTGCACATCAGTGGTGTTGGGAGCAATACTGGCAGTATACTCCATCCACAAACTTTCTATTTTTTACACACACAAAAATTAAACAGAAAATTTGAAAAAAAGAAATGCTCCATCCATGAAACATCCTGTGCCATTATGGACTAAGCTTTCCAGGTTAATCTTAGGGGGGTTGTTTTTGGAAAAGTAAAGAGAGGCAAATAAGTGGGAAAATAAGAGGTAAAAGGTGGTCTTTGACACTGTGAAAAGATGTCAGAACCCTTCCACAAACACAGAGATTTTCAACAGAAGCAATTCTGAGAAAAGTCAGGATTTTGTCGTCTGTGATTTTTTTTTGTAGTTGTCAGAGTAAAAGGACAGCTGCTGCCCACATAAAGGCCAAAAAGTCAAATGTGACTCCATATGATTTTAAACATTTTAGATTTTACATGAGCTTACTCGAAAAATGGAATGGGTCAGTTCTGGCAGCTTGTTGCAACAGTTATCTCCACACTAGCAAACGGCTTGGTGTTAACAACACCTCTCTCACAGATTACAGAAATGGACACACTTGCTGGTTCAGTTTTGAGAAAAAGAGGCAATTCCAGTTAACAGCAAAGAAATTTAAGGACAAGTACATAGCCCAGATTTCGGGAGCAGCTACATTATCCCTGACCACCAGTGACTGTGGCAGTTTGACAGCAACCTGATGGCCTTATGAAATATGTATAAAACAGAGGAGGTCATGGCTGCCCTCCCAGAGACCAGGAAATCTGGGCAAGATGCCTCCTCCTCCTCTTGTTTGCATTAACACAGCATGCTGGTACTGGGTGAAACAAGGTCTCTCAACCCTGAAGAAGTTTCTTCTTTCAGTTTTTAGCCTACTTTTCTAAGGAACAAGATACACACAAATGCACTTACTTGTCTACTAGAAAGCAGTGAACTCTTTAATCCACTTAACTAATTTTTATTGCAAGGTGAATTTTGTTGCTGTTGTTTTTTTAAACAAATGAACAGCAACAACAACAAAATATAAAATAAGGACATACAGACTACCACGTAATTTTTTCTGCATTTCAACACAGCCAATGGTTTCACTGCTTAGTGGTATCTCTGTACCATCTTGACTTCTCCTGTATGCCACTCACACTTAGTGTAGGGGAAACCAGAGAGGGTCTCACATAAGCACCTGCTACCCTGTATTTCAAAGCTGTTCTTGGGGTTGTTGCAGACTCAAGTGGCATTTTTGCAAAGAGTGTTGCAGCTACACACATGCAGAGCAGGACAGCACTGGGCTCTGTTGTGCTTTGGGAGGGATCCGCCCATGCACAGATGGGTAACCAACATTACTGATATACCAGTATTGTCCTTGCTGTGTTCCCCAGCTGGCTCCTATCTTGTTCCCCAGAAAGCAGAGAGCACACTGGGCTGGACTCCTCCATCCGACTCTCTCCCACAGAGCTCAGCTGCCCTCTCCTGTCCTGCCTGGGGCCATCACAGCTGTGGGGGAGTGATTGCTTCCCCAGCCAGCACAGCCCTGCAACTTCTGGTTGATTGCAGACAGTGAAAAATCTCCAAGGTTTTGACCCCAAATGAAAGGGATTGTCCGGTTAAGCAGAATAAAAAGGAAGTATTTTTGTATCTCTCAACCTAATCTCATAGATTAGTATCCAGCCACTAAATTCTTCAGCATGCAGAAGCTGATTTCTTTCTTGCGCAGCTGAAGACAGAATAATCTCTTGCGTAATGACCCGCGGTCTGGGGAGCGCTCATTAACATCTGCCTAATCTGATTGAGCAACATTTGCAACCACAGCACTGACCTGAGACCCTCTCCTTCAGGCGAGTGCTGTCGGCAGTACTCCAGGGTGAAGGACTCTGCTGCTGCTGAGCCATCATGCCAGCGTATGGTGGCTGTGTCCCAACACACCATGCAGTCTTCAGCCTTGATGGTGGGGGTGGCAGGTGCTGCAGACACAGGAACACATTAGCTGCACTGCAAGGCAGGCACCAGCAGCTGGTGAGATACTCTCAAGGGAAAGGAAGACTCACCTCCCTCCAGAAAAAAACAAAGGACAGTTAGCTTTACCTGTCCAGCAAAGATCTTCTGCTTATTTGTGTTTCAACAGCAGAGGGTTACATTACAGGGGAAAAAAACACGCTGGGAAAGTCACTGCGAATATATGTGCATACCTTCACATCCTTAGAATGTCCAAGGAGATTTTTATGCCTTTACTCAAGCACATTTTCACTATTTCCATCATTCTTTATGGAGCAGAGCATCAAGACTCTGCTGTGTATAGCCCTGCCCAAGTTACCTCAATCCTGTCCTCAGCAGTTTCTGTATGAACTGCATCAGAAAGAAATGTACTGCAGCAGAACTGAGGGGTAATGATGAGTTTCTGCTTAATTATGTCCTGTTTATTTTTGCAATGTGGATTCTAAAAATTGGTCCTGTAATTTCTCTTTTTTAGAGCCTCAGTTTAAGAACTGCAAGCCCTACTGCAAGACAGAAAACTGAATGTAAAGCAGTGCACTGAATGCAAGTAATCAAAGCTATTGTGTAAAATATCACACCCAACATCACAGGCTGAAAATTGTTCAGTTGTATTCACTTACTCTATCTCTTTCCAGGGAACTGCAACATATGAACATTGCAATCTGTTGTTGACTCTCAGATAAACAGTCTTAACACTAATCATTAAAATAAAAGTTTTTAATTTAAAGGTGTCATGGGAAGTAGTCTTGCTTTTAAAGTAATTATGTTTCAAATAGAAGGCCTACTAGGTAAAAGATGGAAAAAGGACAATTTTATGACAAGATAATCTTATGGAGCGTTCAAGATGCACTCTGTTTTGTAACAAAACAAATTTCTTATTATCAGAAAAGGAAACAAACAAACAAAAACCAACAGAAGTACATATTGATTTCCTGGTTTAGTGAAAATCAGGTTCCAGGTTAAGATGCACTTGATGTTTTACTACAGGAACATCTAATCTAGGTATTCACCAGAGCAAAGAATCTGTGGGATAGATTCTTATCGACTAATAAATCTGTGCAGTTCCCTTGGCAATAGTCCTTTAATTCTCTTCTGACATACATGATTACTGTCTATTATTAAAAGTATCTCTTTCTAGAGAATGAAAAATTAATAGCTAAATCTCCAAATGCCTGCATTCAGAAATGGACACGCATACCCACATTAATGGATGTGCAAACAATACATCACGAGATCTCACACACTTTTTTATCTGAAATTATCTGCCTAGATAATAGATGGAGTCACAAAGCCAGAAAAAGTTGTTACTGTGCTTCTGAGTTTTTAGCAAATTAACTGCAGTTACTCAAGCTGTTCTAATTAGAACACATATCTGATTTCCCAGTGATATTCCTGCACACTCAAAAGTGATCTTACAAGATGCAAAGAGTGGAAATTGGTTATGTTCTTGCTCTGTCCCTCAGATACAGGATAAGTATCAGATAAGTTTTGAATGACAGGTTTGGAGTTTAGGATTGCAGAGTTATCATCCAAATATTCCTTTAGAGAATGGAATCATAGAGTCATTAGGGTTAGAAAAGACCTCCAAATCATCTGGTCCAACCGTCCCCCTACCACCAATGTCACCCACTAAACCATGTCCCTAAGCACCACGTCCAGCCTTTCCTTGAACACCCGCAGGGACGGTGACTCCACCACTTTCCTGGGCAGACAGGTAGAAGGGGTGTAGGTGGATATTTTCTGCCCTCACCATCATTCCTCACTGAAAATGTCTAGGAAACATTGTGTTCCCCAGGAGGAAAGGCTGCGAGTTTTGGAAGTGAAGGAGCCAGAGACAGGGGAGCTCCTCCTGCCTTCCCCACAGGCCTGTGAGTGCAATCCCAATGGGGAAGCGCCTTGGGGGGGTTCCCAACAACTGGAAGAGGCACAGCTTTGATCCACTATTAATGTTCCCATAACTGCATATACCATCAGATGGTTTTCTCCTACAGACATTTCATCTGAAATACTGAAAATAAACTCCCTACATTCTTGCTTTTGACTTCATATGGCTAAGTGGGCTATGAAGTACCAAAGTTTTGGTTGAGAGGGGTGAGAACCTCTTTATAAATAATGACTTAGCTAGCAATGATTCATAATTGTTTGACCACTTCAAAGGAATTCTGCACCATGCTCATAACTACATTGTTGATGTCGTAACATTTGAATTTCTACTTTAAATTCTTTGGAATATCAGCTTTGTTAAAAATATGAACAGCAAATTGAATATCATGGAAAATTAACAAATTTGATGTCTAATGGAATAAGCAAAAGCCTTGAAGTTGTGGTTGCTGCCAAGTGATTTCAACAATACACTCAATGTTGTACAAAGTTATTACATTATGAAAATGTTGAGTATCCTTGTCTTTATTTTGTAAATTCAAGTGCAGAATGATTTTTTTTTTAATTATTTTTTTTTTTACCCTCTAGCACTAGAAAAATCATCTGGCATGAGGGCCTCAGATAAAGTCTAGAACACAAGATGCTTCATCTTGCTCATAATTTAAGAAGCAACAGTTTTGTCAATACGAATTATTTATGAAATTAAAACTCAGGAAAATAAATCAGTCAAATGAAGCTCATAAACAATACTCGTCTAATTACTCATCCCAATTTACACCACTTAAACAGCAGCAGAGCCTCTCACAGCCACACCTGAGATTTGTGTCCCACAGAGCTAGACGTGGCATGTAACCTCTGTATAGCAGGCCTCCCCCTGAAAAGTTAATCATTTAATCAATGCAACATAGATGTGCTTGGGAGGATAGCAGTGAGGCAAAAAGATGCAGCTGCCACCTCCATTTTCCACAGGAGAAGCAGTGGCAGAGAGCAGCAGGGTGGATTTCCCAGAGCTGCACTGGAGCACTGCAGCCCACTCAGAAGAGAAGTTTGTAATGTGCTGCCCCAATGCCCCAGTCACAGGACCTGAGATTGGAAACATCTTCAAATCTGAATACTTTCAAATTTCCTCTCAGGAGCAATTATGTTGCCATCTTTTAGCAAAATGACTGTGAATTGCCTGCTATCCACCAGATGGACTAAACAAATCAGCTTTATCAGCTTTAGTAACAATATGGACAAAAATTTCTCTAGGAACCTGAAGCTTACAGTAATCAAATGCCAAACTATGTACATACCTGTTTTAAAAATGGCTTTTTCACTGGGTAAGCTACATCCTGTACAGTTCACAGCCATGACCCACACACTGTAAGTGCGATCTGGCTCCAGGTCCTCCAAAATGCAGTGGCTTTCTTTCACTGTCACTCTGTATTCTTCCACCAAAGCTAGGAGAAACGTACACAAGCTGTTACACCCATGCATTTCACTGGTATGGCCTATAATTGCTGCTTTCAACTCATATGTAAAAAATAGTGTGTTAAAGTCCAGAAGGTGAAATTAGCTAAGATCTCAATATTTTACTCCAGCTCAGTTTTGACAGAAAACTTTTGACATGCTCTTGAGTGCATTCTCAGTCCTACTGAGGACTAAGATGCAAACCAGGACATACAATGAACAATTATCAACCCTGGTTTCATTTCTTTAGAGAATAACAATTTCTTCTAGTGGAATTTATGTCCCATGCATCCTTTAGTGTGCACACATATGTACATGCACACATGGATATGTGTAGCACCCAGGTGTTCTAAGTGACCGTGCGATCAGCCTGTGCTTTTTAATGAATGAGTATTTGAATCCTCTTTTCTCAATTTCCATATTTAATCTTTAAATAATGTAATGTCATTTTGAAAAAAAAAATCTGGAACATATGGAAATACTATGGAAATGTTAATTTTCTTTTACTGTTTTTTTTTTTTTTAATATATTTATTTTTTATTTTTTTAATTTTTTATTAGGACACATTTCCAAAGTACATGCAGGGCCCTAAAAACCTAATCACATCCATCCTTTTGGGACCTCTGTCTGCAGTCCCCATTACTACCCACACGGCAGCAGGGACACATCCTCTCTGAAGGTCAGGTTGCTTCATTAGAGCACCTAGATATAGATGTTGCTGTTTCTCTATGAGCAACTGCCCTGCACTATGCAGACCACAATATTTACCTTGCATTTGGCATGAAGGAAACAAGAAATGTCATCTACCTCATGCTCTCCTCCTCTGTTGTCTGTCCTACGTATAATTTCTTCACTGCATCCTGAGCCCTCCCTTGTAACTCAGGCTCCCCTCTGCTGACCTGAGATCGTTGGAGAAGGGGCTGCTGCTGTCATGAAGGCAAGACTTTACACACCTGCCTCATCTTTGCTGGCTTGTGGCTCCTCCATACAATACACCTGGAAGCAGTCAACGGCATCGCCTTCATTCACAGTCCAATAGACGGCAATGGAGGTGCTGGTAGCTGAATTTTGCTCCTGAGGTATTACACTTGGTGTCTGTGGGACTGAATGGAAAGTCTTTGGTTGTTATTCACACCCCTGTATATTGAGGTGAATTTGCTACATGTTCAAGAAGAAATGAAGTTGCTTAGTTTCCCTAGGGTTGTTATTTTCACAGAACAAGTACATCAAATATTTGAAATATGGATGATACTGGTGAAATTTTGGAGCAATAGGTCTGTCTGAACTATAGAGGGAAGAAATTAATTGCTCAGAATAGAATCTGATGGCCCATTTCCATTGAAGCCCCAGCAAATTAAGATCCAGTTCTGGGACCACTTGAACCCAGCACAAAGCTTGCATTCATGCCCTGTGTAGATCTCAGGGTCCTTCCATACAGGACCATTGCACAGATGAGTAATGGTGTGACTGCTCATTTCCAATTTCCAGCAGGGTGAGGGGAGCAGCAAGCTACCTCCAGGAGTAGCACACTACCTTCCAGGCCTGTGGCAATCCTGGACATGCAGAACTGTCACAAAACCCCAGTGGCATCACAGACCCCTCTCTTTTCCCCAGGAGACCTGCTCCCTCCAACCACAGAGAGAGCTTTCCAGCTCTGCACTCCACTTCACAGGCACTCTACAGGCACATGCACTGAAGAAACCCCAGGAGACACCTATTAACTTCAGGCCATCTCCTCAGATGGGCCGGGAGACCCGGGACCTCAGTGCAGGTTCCTTTGGGTGACTGCCTTCTCCATGACCTGACCTCACCAGAGGAGAGAAAATCCTATGGAAAGGATGCTTGTGAAAGTGGGGACTGAAAGTATTGTTTGTAGCAAGCAGCACGGAATAGACACTGATGGGGAGAGGGAGATTGCAAAAGCAGACAGCTTCCTGCAGAGAGGGACATAACTGACACCAGAAACACAGGCAGGGGAAAGGAGCTACCACTCTGGGGTGGGATTCGTGCAGAGTCTCAAATCCACTGATAGACTGGCAACAACAGGCATATGCTTTTTGGATAAGTAAGGCTCAGACCTCCTGCACTCTAAGCCTGAGGAGCAGGAGGCTCCTTGCTATCCCATCTGCCCAGAAGTGGACTCATATTGCAGGTAGACAACTGGGTAATCCTGCCTGACATGGTCCTTTCCCCTGCAGATCCAGGGCGGTCCGGATCCTTGGTGGGCTGGTGAGCCTGAATTTTGCCTTAGCCCAAGCATCTACACCCCGTGAGACAGTCAGGAGCATTCCTCACAAAGAGTGCTTCAAAGACCACCACAGTTCCCCAAATTTAATTCAAACTTTGTCTGCTGATATGCACAGATCCATCCCTGCTGAGACATTATTTCCCTCTAAGATTATGGCTTAAAAGAGAGGGAGGGGAAAGAAAGAAGCAAAAATCCCCAAAAGATGTTCGTTAAGTAAATGCAGGGAACAAAAATACATGGGTCTTTATCCTCATCCAGTAAATTTCCGTATTGCATGAACTCTGTTACAATCTCAGTAGAAAGCTTTTACTTTTTCTCAGTTATTTTCATAGTAATGATGATGATCCCCTGTGGCATGTACAAGGCAAACGCAGATGCTGACTGTTGATTTACGCAGAGAGCTACCAGTACAGTAAGATTACATCTGCTTCCCAGTGGAAGAAAACATATCTTTTTCATTGCTAAAAACAATCCATACTTTGTCTTTTGACTGCATCTAGAGTTAGTCAATCTAGAAATTGATCACCTTTAGGAAAGGACTTCCTTTTAGTGGACCCAGTGGGAAAATCAGCTTTTTTTTTTTTTTTTTTTTTTTTTTTTTGGTGAAGTTGCCTAGAAACTGCCATTTATGATCACAGAAACCTCACAATTAGAAAATTTATTCTTATGCCAAATCTGAAGAGAAGCTAGCTTAATGAATGAGACTTCTAAACAAAAACAAAAACAAAACAAAAACACCACCACAACAAAAAACCTTACGGATCCAAATTGAGTTCAGTAACAATGAAAAACATTTGATTCCTAATTTACTTTTGCATAATAAGAAATAAACTTTTGAAAGGAAGTAATTTCAAAGCTAAAAAAGTCGAACTATTCTCTATGGAAACAGAACATTTCAGTATTATCAAAATGCTGGTCCTTTTTAAAATGAATTTTAGTCAAACAAAAGAACTATTTGCACCACAAGTTTGACTAAGTTATATTTTTCAACTGAAAAGTGGGACATTTTCTGATTAGTTCAGTTTTCACTGAAGAACTCTAGAGTAAGGAAACATTTTGTTAATGCTACCTGATCTTCATGGCCCCAGGTGAGAAAACAATAATCCCAAATATTTTATGGATATTTACACCTTTCCGGTGTAATAGTAAATAATATTTCCTTTGCTTTGTGGACTTCAAGACGGAGAGTATTTACATTCCTCTGTGATTTTAATGGATGATTGTTACCATCACAAAGGTCCTTGTCTTTTGCTATGCATGGGCAGCACTCACAGTAGGCTTTGGAAATAATGATTTTCTGATTTTGAAACTACTTAACTCCTTGTGACAGAGCATTCGTTCCAGTGTGACCAAGAGCATACTGCAAGGTTTTCTCTATGCTTACACATTTGTTAATGGGTGGTTTACATGAAAGTAGGAAGAATTTGAGAGAAAAGGACTTTCTATTAGTGGATGTGGAAAATTTGGAAATGGAGGGTGTTTTGAAGGAAAGATGTTTTTGAAGCAATGAAAATGAAGTTCTGTGAAATTGTTCAGTGAAAGGCTATTATTTGTGAAGAAAAAATATGTTGATTGGAGAGACATAGCAGATTCACATCTATTTCATCAAATGGCTTCAGTCAAAACAAATTCTGAGAGTGTCTGGCATTTGCCTTCTGTATTTGATAAAAGATGTACTCAAAGCTTTAAATTCAAAATTGATTTCACGTAGGCATTTACCTTCATTTTCCTTCAGGAAGGGCATAATATTCAAAAACTATGTATATATTTGCTCTATGGCTCACCAAAGTAAAAATCACAATAACCACTGAAATACTTAGTAGTGGAAGGAAGAATGAAAACCATGTAATTTAGGGAAAAAAAAAAAAAAAAAAAAAAAAAGAGTAGAAAGCTTATAAGAAAAGCATACAAGATGAAGAGCCTTGAAGGTTGATTCCTAGTTGACATTCATTTCCAGTTTCTGAAAGCAAACCTGGTCTGGACCCTTTTAGTGTTCAGTAAACATGGTAGCTAATGCATACAAAACCGAAAAGCAGATCTCAGCAGTCTGGGCAAAAACATGTTGGAGTGACTCGTGGGAAAAGAAAATACTGTGTGTAAAAATTAGATCTGTTCTCCTGTACGACCTTGCCAGTAGATAGCAACCTAGGAAGAAAGCATGGTTGCACCCAGAGGACAGTGACAGGGAGTCTAGGAACTAAACTACAATAGATAGCACATTTGCAGTACTAAGTGAACACTTGCTAATTGCAGGTCAAAAATAATAATAATAATAAATCTTTTCATATGATTTCCTTAAGAAATAAAGCTGAGATAACACTGCACACACAAATGCCTGTCAGACTTTACCTGAAAATTTTTGAATACCTTAGGCAAATTCACAAATGTTAGGGAAGTGAAGGTCTGAGAGATATTCAGTACCTCTACATCTAATAAAATCTAAGTGACCACTTGCAGGAGAGAGACAAACTTCCCACAGAGACATTGCTGAGTGCACTCAGCTCATACTAGACACAGGAGAGTCTGCACAAGACAGCACTTCTCCAATGTCCCACCTGATAATCCAGCAAGGGAACAAAGCACCTAATGGAAATTTGTGCTCTAGTTGCACTGCACAGGGACCAAACATGAGAAAGAGGCAACACCTGAATAGCTAGAGAGTGACTATGACGGCAGCAGTGCATGTGACAGTGTATGGGAGATCAAAAAAATCATGACAGGAGGTGTGAGATCCCAGAAAAAAACCTTCTCTTTAGAAGGTTACATTGGACTGAGACCCCATTATGAGAAACAGGGATCTTCGAAGCTTGACCAGAACCAGATAATTTCTATAGGTGTGTATACAGACAGAGCAGAAAGCCCACACAGGCAGGCTTTTTACAGTGTATGAAATATGAGATACAGATAAATAAATCTCTTTATCACATGCAATTTTTGCCACTGTCCTCAGTAGAGGCTGTTTCCAGGTAAAGTCATCACTAGCTACACTCAGCTACATCACATCCCCCCATACAGAGGGGTTTCAAGGCAGTTTCATTCACATGGCACAAACCCAGGGACCTCAGCCATCCCCCTGCTCACCTCCACCCACCAGCACTGCTGGGGCTGCCCCAAGTTGGAGGAAGCAGGCTCAGAAGACCATTTAATTGACTCTTCTGTCCCTTCCTGCAAGGGAACAGAAACTTCTTTAGCCTCAGGAGACTTACAGATAAAAGATCTGCTGCTAGTCTGAGATACTGATATTTTAAACGAGGCAAGAATGCAAGAATCTCCCTTTTTAGCACTTTTCCCTCTGCTCATCTTAATGCCCTGCTATAAGCCAAACACTTGTGCACAATTAGACTTCATTTTATATTCAACTCTGATTGCTAATTATATGGTTTGCAAATTCATACTTCTCAAATAGATACTGTTTTTAGCTTCCCAAAATTTAGAAAGCATTGCCAAAATGTTAGCTTTTGTTAGTTTTAAGATAATATTCAGAGAGTCTTACCAGCCACATTTTTTAAACAGTGCTGGTTGCTTTTTCCTGGACTGTCTGCGTAGTGTTCAAACAGTGAAAAAGCACTGGGCACCTTTTCTAAAGAGAGAGTAGTATCCATTGCAGAAAGTAACCTATGTGGAAGAAAACATAGCTGTGTAAATCCCTTTTGGTGTCAAATAACTTGCAAGGGCCAGAAGCAAAGCACATGCAACATGCGCTTCTCTAAATATTTCCCATGAACTTGAGGACAGCATGCAAGGAGAAGCTGTTTTCCTGATTTTGAGCATTTAGAGCATACTGAGATTTCAGATAAGGAGTGTGGTGAGAACAAACACAATCTGTATACACTTGATCCGTGAGAACATGAGGATTTGAAGTTCACAGCAAGACTCCCAAAAACACAGGCGTTTGAGCTTGGTAACACAGTGCCTTTAAAGGTTACAAACATCAGAGCTAAACTACAGCAGCTGACTCCATAGACATAACGTAAAGCAGCTGCTTGTGGCAAGCAGGAAAAAAAAAAAATAAAAATACAGATTCCACCTAATTAGCCAGTGTTTGCTGAGTTCATTATAGGGAAAAAAATAACTTTGAGGCAGAAGCTGCTTGAAGGGTATGAAAGATTATTTTTTCAAAGCAACTGAATTTTACCTTTCTTCCATGCCTTTTTTTTTTTTTTCCTGTCACTGAAGTAGTTAATTATGCATAATTTTCACAAAGCACAACAAATATAAAATGTATTTTCTTTAGAAAATCATGCATTGTGATACAGGCTTGTTCCTAACCTTTTTAGCAAGTCAGGTATTATCAAATAAACTGATAAAGTAATAGCCAAACCCATGCACAAAACAGAATCAATTTTAGGTTTATCATGTAAGTTAACAAATAAAGAATAAGTATTCAGAAAGCCTTGAAAGAAAACCTACATGCAGACTGTCACATTTTGCTATACAGCAGGTGAGTCCAAATTAATAATCCCAATTCTGCAAATTAATGGAAACTGTGAAGGGATGTTTGGCACGTACTCATCAGACCATTTTCCTGGGGTTGTAATTTGACTATGAACTGGAATACTTGTGTCATTTTTACATCTCAGTCCAAAAACCCACATCAGCACGTGTATCACTGTCATGACTGAGGCAGCACTGACAAGGGTAGGTTTGCACCACACAATGCCCCAGCCCTTTGGGCAAAGTCATTGGTAGTGGTTTTTGAAAATGCCCAGGCAAAGAGGAATTTCGCTTGGTTTGTGGGCTTGCATAGGAGAATCCTGGAGACAGCCTGTCTAATATTCATAGTTCACCTTGGAAGATTTATTGGCGAATAAGAACTTATAATTGAACACTTCCCTCATGAAGGATGGTTGTCATCAAAATTAATCCCTTGAGGAAATCGCACATGGCAGAGAATTATCTGCAATTCATGTATTTACTGTTTTCTGCAGGTGGGCCATGATGCAATTGTGATAAGGTGTGAGCCCTTAGACACATCCTGAATCAGATGGTGCCAATGAGGAGACAGGACAGGATTACCCTGTAGTCTCCTGGTGAGCTTTGGAAAGAGCAATGGTGGAAAATGTGGATAAAACAGTTACTTAGTCACTTTTTTTTTTTTTTTTCCTTCTGGAGTTTTGTTCACAAATACAGCCCATCAACCCCATACATGCGAGTGATAATTTGCATTATAATCTTTCAGAGATCATGTAATACCAAACCAGACTAGTAAACAAAAATTCGTAATAATGATGCTAAGAGATGTGAGCATAGACAGAATGGTTTCTATTATATGTGTATATAATAATAACTCCAAGGAAAGTGCTTAAAAAAGCCTCTGTAGAGATTTAAACTTGATTTTATATTTTAAAATTCTACTTAATTGTTATATCACAGAACTTGTGCAAAACACCTCAAAACAGTGAATTAAAACAACCAGTATAAAACACCTTCTCTTAATTTCATTATTTGCAAGGTTTATAAAAGTTACTACTAATATTAGCAATGTAATTAGTAAATGAAGCATCCAGCAGGCGAAGCCTAGTATTCACTACAGTGCAGTGAACCCATACTTCATATACCTTTTATTCAATTCTTTAGATGACTAAGGAAAGAAAGAAAGAAACATATTAGCAGTTTTCAAAACCCTGAGAATGCTGTAGAGCCACTCATCTAGCAGTTCTGGTACTCTCCACAGAGATAAATACACACAGCTTTATTGACGTGATATTGGCTGGGATGCTGCTCATTCACACCTGCAGAGAATTTGTTTCCTTAACAATATTTCACTTCAAAGCTCTTGCTCAGCAGGCTGTTAGAGTCTGTATCTGGTTTAAAACTCCTGAGGACTCAGCATTCAATATCTAGCTATAAAGACCAGGGCACAGTCAAATAGTTTTTCTAATGAAGGCTATTGCAGAAGGAAATCACTTGTACGTTAATAACACTTAAATATGAATTCTGGCTGAGATACCCTT
Source organism: Stictonetta naevosa (assembly GCA_011074415.1). NCBI lineage: Eukaryota > Metazoa > Chordata > Aves > Anseriformes > Anatidae > Stictonetta > Stictonetta naevosa. The sequence continues at coordinate 20,714,536 of CM021729.1, forward strand.
CATAGCTTCTGATTGCCAGAAGCTGGGTGGGATTTGTACCAACGGAGAAAGAGTTTCTCATATTTAATGAATCTTCAGCTAACATCTCCAGTCTCAGAGAAAGAAAAGTTCCTGTCCTATACCACTAACAGTAAGGGCCAGGGGATCTTTTATGATTATATCTAGTTAAATCCCTGAGTGTTCTGGGAAATAGTTACACGTCCTATGAAAGAATTTCAGATTACAAGATTTTCTTTTTGTGAAAGGACTAATCCAGTACCTTGCAAAGTTCAAGAAGATAAAATACATTTCTCGCCCACCCCAAAGTAGCCTCTTTCCCAAAGCACTGACTTGGTTACAGGATATTAAGTCACTGGGTAACTCAGAATGGGGAAAGCCAAGTATTGCTCTACCATTTCTATAACTGGTATGTGGACTGGGAGCTTCTACTCGGGAAGCGGTCTTATTTTGCATGAATGATCAGTCTTCAAACAGTAATTTGAATTTTTCGTTTTCTTGCATCCCAAGTCCGCTTCTGCAACTTCCAAATTATTGGCTAATTCTGTAATAGCTAAAGACTGTGGTTCCAGAAATCCCATCCCCTCCTGATACACTTCTGTAGAGGAGAAAATGCCACAGCTGGCCTGTGGGCAATTCTTGCAACACAAGAACAGTCTTGGAGGACCCAGGCCATTAACAATTAACCTGCAAGACTCTCTGAAACCAGCTGGTAACTGTATCAGCCATGTAACTCAAGTCATACAGATTCACAAAGTTTTTAAAATCCAGAAAGGACCATTACAGACATGAATGCCACATTCATATTTCTAAACCTAACCCATTTTGATTTTTTTCAGTAGTAAATACTTATCACAGCCAATCTGAGTACATAACTACTCCCAGTGTCTCCTCATAAAAACACAAACAAACAAAAACAAAAACCACCAAAAGAACCCACTCTACTTCCAGTCTGGGTAACTTTCAATTATGCTTTATTTTTCCACCTTTCTTTCCAACAGTAAAGTATCTTTTACTGTGACATTTGTTATTCGTCAGTGAATAATTCTAGATTAATTATTGAGATGTCTCTCAGCTTTCTCTTCACAAAACAAAATAGATAGAACTATTTTAATGGTATAAGGCATGCTTTCATCCTATGCATCATCTTTGCAATTCTCTCTGAGTGTTCACATGACAAAAACAACTGATCTGGCAGTTTCAGAGTAGAATAACTGAGTTTGCAGGATTTAGTGATCTTAGAAAAATAGAAGATAAATAACTCATTCTCAGCCTAGGCACTGTGTAAGTGCTTTCCTAGCTACAATCATAAAAGCTATGGTAAGAATGCCATTTATACTTACATTTAGGAAAACAAATCCATCAAGTTCTTCCATTTCCTTTACCGTTGTCTCCAAAGTTTCCTTTGCTGAATCAACAGTTTGCTGGTAGTTAACCATCTGCTCATACAGGTATTCCATTTTCATCTTCTTCACTTCTTCAAAGTTCTCTGATTTCTCATCATATTGCGCTACCACTTTCTTAAGCATCTCTTCATTCTGCTTTTCCAATAACTCTGCATTTTTCTTACAGTTTTCCTGGAAAATGAAAACAAATGTAAATTGATCTGCAGACTAAAATTACAATAGTTAATGAATACACAGAAATACATGATCCATCCACCAAACTCCTTCTGGCATCCTGACAGTAAGAGAACTTTATTTCTGTAAGCAAGCTCATCTGGGAGAAATTATACTATAGAAATACTCTTTAAAAATGGTAGGTCTTTTATTTTTTATTTTTTTCTGTGAATGTTTAAAAATAAACTTCTATATTTAAGCATAGAGCTGGGTAGTCTGATTACAAAATAGCTAAAAATCCATGTTTTTAACTGAAATTAATACAGTCCTCAAGACTTAAGAACTTATAGGCACTGGACAACTCATTTAGGTATTCAACACAGGACTCTAAATATAGACCCAGTGTGAGCTTTTTATAAGCATAACCAAAATTAAGGGAACTTTTTCCTCCAGTGTTTGATAGTCACGTATTCCATTTTGCAATGCTGTATGAAAAAAGCAGTATTTTGTCTCCCTTAAGGTAACTCTTTCCTGCAGAAGTCACTTTGAGGACTGGAGAAACAGCCCATTTTAGCAGAAAAAAACGACACAACAACAACAAAAAAAAGGCAAACATAATTTAGAAGCAATTTTGTAGAGGGAATGAACTAGTATGAAAAAACACTGGACTTACCTCAACAGAGTTAAATAGGGATTCAATATCACTCACAAACTCTTCTATCTTCATTGACTTTTCTTCCAGTGCTTTTAGCAATTCACCTAACTGATCCTGAAATTTAAAAAGTTTCAGAGATTAAGTATGTTGTTTTCACGCAGAACATACTTGAGATGAATATTTTGTTTTGCCATAACGAAACAATGGCTAAATTAAGTTCGGCATCTCCCTGACTACAAGCACAGATATAGCAACTGGAACAGCCACAAAACTGTTTCCAAATGAAAACAACAACAACAACAAGATCAACAACAAAAAAGTGATCTCAGTTTAACAAGGTGCTGAATTCTCTACAAGTTGTTGGGCACTACGAATTCTACTGTAGCTTTGCTAGAAGCAGAGGGCACTCCAAGCTTCTTAAGTGTCCTCATGAAGATAAAGCCCATAAGAAGAAAAGTATGGCAGGTAATTATGAGGCTAACACATTGATTTTAAGACACAGGCTAACACTGCAATATTTTTTAAATTAGAATTTGAAGATACTGTATCTTAACCAGAATCAATCAAAATCACTGATTGAATTATATGTGCAATAATAAAAGCAGTCCAAGAAACAACAGACACCAGATGCAATCCAGAACTTTTTCTTAGTGCTTCTTGACCTTTCATGAAAAAAAGCTGGGAGAGTGCTCAGGTAAAATTTATAATTTTTAGAAATACATAGTTGTAATTAGCTGGAATAGATCTAAAAGGAAAATTAACATTCTTTGCTAACAGCTTCCTATTACAGCAAGCTTCTACAGCCACATCTGCTTGAAAACTAGCATATCAGTTAATATCAATTAACTATAAATGCACATTGGACAGTAAACCCAGAGCTAACTTTATAAATATTTAGGGCCAATTACCAATATTCAGAGGCAAAGTTGTGCTTGTCATCATAACTTATAAAATCTGACGGGTGCCATCCATAGCTCATTTCTTTTATTGTGAAGTTATGACCCTACAGTTAAAATTCAGGCAACCAGCATTTTGCTATTTCAGTGTTTTCTCAGTAATTATACAGAAGTAACAAGAAACATACAAACACCATCTCAAAGTAACCTGAGCTCTGAGTACTAGAAATCATGTGAAGCCAGGCCTGATTTGTGGCCAGAATTAATACTGGCTTCATGTCCATGCTGCACAGCCAGGGAGTGATAACATGGGACATTTATTTGTGGCTTAACTTGACTTGCTGCAATGCAGGTACATTCGAGGGATTGCTGTGGTCTGTGACTTTATTACTGATTTACTGGTGGCTAATTATCCCTTCTAAGTCAAGCATGAATGGCCACATATAAAAGGCAACTCTACTGTCATACATCTACATACCACAGAGATAGTTTGTAAATGCTGATATTTGAAACTGGCACATTACTCCTCTACTTTTAATTTCTATACTTTTAATTTTCTTTAATTTATATACATTTTACTAAATATGAATTATGGACAACTGAACATTTGCTAGAAAAGAGACTTCACACTTCAGACACTGGGGTGAGATTAAACAGCTGCTAAATAAGAAAGGAACATCTGTATATTTGTATATAAAAATCACAAGCAGAACTGCAATTAAGTAATGAATGAGCTTCCACAAAAACAACGGCATTTTCACTAGTGTTGATAGCAAAGGTATACTATTTTGAAATGGGGCACATTTCTGTCTATCTTTTACAGTAGTACAGCTTAGAAATTGTGGGAAGACATAGGAATTGCAAAACTTACCAGTGGTATAGCTAAAATTATATTGAGGCAGATGAAAATGAACTGAACAGAAAATGATGATGGGGCATCAACAAAAATTTACAGCACAAACTCTGTAACTAGTCTAACATATCCAAGCAGCAACACACATAGCTGGGATGGAGAACATTTTATAATGATGGTAGTCCCTGCATATTGAGGTTTCTGTACCTTGTCAAATGAAATGAGCTACTGTTACTAATTTTTTTTTTCCAGAAATATCTTCTCATCTCTTACTCTACACATATAAAACAGATGAACATTCACAGATAAGAAGACTAGAAGATGGAAAATCTGGTAACTGGTATGTATAAACATAGTCATTCAAACTTCTGAATAAATAAGATCAGCTTAGCAAGCCCAGGACTCTACAGAATACCTTAATGATAAGATATTCTCTCTTCAAGACCTCTTGTGTTTAGGAATAGCTTTTATTTTATAGATAGCTTTTATTTTATAGTCTCTGGACTGCTCACTGAGCCTTTCCACTGATTACACGAGAGGCCTAGAGAAATTAGGTATCTCCTTCCCCATCCAAATTAATTCTTACCTTCATCTTGGTTGTAGCAGCATCTAGTGTTGTGACCTCATGGTCCTTGTGTTCTCCAAAAAGCTTGTCAATGGCAGATATTGGACATTTGCAGTGGTAACAATATGTATCTGTTTGTGCTTTCTTTAATTCTCTTTGTGGACTCTCAACTTGAGGAATGTTTGCCATTGATTTTTCAGGATACATCACCACAAAGCCTGAATCTTCAAGTTCAACAGGTGTTCTTTGCTCTGGTTCATTAACAAATTCATAACTATCCCCAACATGCTCAAAAGAGTCCCTGTCTTCAAACAATAGCTCCTCATGTGTGAATTCAGATGACATTTCATCTTGTAACAGTTCTTCTTGTGTAATCACATCATAGTCCATTGACTCAGCAAGATCTTCATAAGCATCAGGGTGCTGATGCTCCTCTCTCTGCAAGTCTGTCTTCTCTCTTTGCTGAATGGTAGGAACACATGAGATACTTCCCTGGGTAAACTGATCATCTTCACTGTCTTCAACAGGAGTTCTGATGTATGGGACATATTTTTCCATTTGAGAAACTGCTGTTATTTCGTGCTGTTCTTCCTGCTTATTGCCAACTTCTGGATGTGCAGCTCCCTGAGAATCAACTATTTGACTATGCTCCTGATGACTCATTTGCTCTGGCAATTCCTCAGTTGTTTCTACAGGTACATTTTCTTCTTCTCTTTGTTCAGTAGTATCACTTCTAGCACCTGAAAGAATTGCTTCTCTTCCAAAAGGAATGGCATGCATTGGTTTACAAATTGTTGCTTTAATGTCACTATCAACCTGGACTTTCTCTGTCTCCACAACACCCCTTTCTGGCAGAATCTCAGTTCCTAAAACACCAGCAGACCTATACTTGTATTTGTCCTCATAACTCTGAACTGAAATTCCTCCAGTAAAAGACTCATCCTCTGGTATCTGATCCTTCTGATGCTCTAAGACCTTACCTGGAATTTCATCTTTAAGAATGTATTTTTCAAAATATATTCCTGTTCCATCATCTGTGTCTGAATTTCTACTAGGAAAAGATGCATTAGAATTACCACTCTCCTCATCAGATGGAGTCTCACCCTTTGTCTTTTCTCCTACTGCTTCTGCATAGAGATCCTTGTACAAAAATGACAAAGCGGGTGGCTCTTCTAGAAGCTCTGGGTTAACAGCAGCAACTGATGTTGGAAAAAATAGAGATCGTTCTAGCACTCCTTCTTCTGAATCAAATAGTGGGGTCCCTGGTGACTTCCGTTCATCTTCTACGTTTGTAACTCTTTTACTGCTAATGTCAATTGATTTCTGCAGAGGTAAAGATTCTGGAGCTGCTGCATAGGTTTGCATTTTGCTTTCTCCTTTTGCAGTACCATAAAAGACTTCATCAAGATCCTCAAGTAGGGAAAACTCCTCTTCCAAAGTATCTACCTCTGTGCTTTCTTTAAAAGATGCGGCTTGTTCCACAGGTTCATTAGGATCTTCTGCCTCAGGAAATGATGAACTTGGTCTTTCAAAATGTGGCTTAACTGGTGACTTGTCATCAATCAAGGTGTACTTTTCAAAATAATCCATATCAGCCATACCATTATCAGGATCCAATATCACATCAATATTGCTTTCTGGCAATAGCGGATTTTCCTTTTGTGTTTCTTCAGTTTCCTCAATGTCATCATTCTTGACCAATTCTTTTCGTTTGTGGGTTTCCGGCTTTCCCAACATTGAGCAATCTGAAATTTCTGTAGTTGTTCCCGAAGCTAAGGCACTAGGACTATCATAAGCTAATTTTCTTTTAAATGAAGGATTTGTTTCCAAGTATTCTAGTTTATCTGGCATGTGTTTACTTTCTTCTTGATCAACTGAAGAAATATATGTAGGAGCATGAATATTGAGTATTTCATAACCTTCTGAAATTATATTAAATAGATCTTTTTGTTCAGTAGGTTCTGGATCATGTTGAGTGTCTTCTACAGCACTCGCTTTTTCCATTTCTTCCTCTTCTCTTGTCATGTAATGTTTGGGCACTTTAGACATTTTGTCCACGTCTTGATGTTGCACTTCTTCCCTTTCTGTAGGGTTTCCAAACTTAGTTTCACTCTTTGGAACTTTGTCTGGACCTGGATTATCTGCTCTTGGAGATAGTAAATCATGTCTTTGCATTCTGTGACCAGTTGCTGAGGACACTCCATGGGAAATTTCACTTGACACTGAATCAGAAACTCTAAATGTATCTCCTTTATTGATGGCAGTGCCATGAACTGTAAGTTCTGCACAACTTCCAGCTGGGAATTGTTTTGATCCAAAACCAGAAGTTCCCTTTAGAGAAAGCTGAATTCCTTCCTTGTCTACTTCTGTAGCTCGTATAGGGTTAATTGAACGAGCTTTCACCTCTTCTGCCAGCCAGCTAGCCAAATCAAAAGATGGAATGTCTGTACTTGGTTTTTCATCAGAACTAGAGCAGACAGGCTTTGACTCTGCTGAAGAAAGTCTGTCCTGTTCACCTGAATAATGCTGAGTTTTGTGTGTCACATTTTCATACACAAGATCTGGCGAAACACCTCCCATTTGCTCTAAGGATGTGTACTTCTGCTCTGCAAAATAGGGTTGTATTCTCTGTCTATCCTCTTCTATGTTTGTTTGTTTTCCAGATGTACCTACTATTTTAGATAGAGATAATGAAATATTTTGTTTCTCTTTATCACCAGTGAAAGACACAGATACTAATTTTTCAGATGAAGTATGAAAAGAAACAAATGAATCAGATGATACTAGTTGCTGGTCTGCTACAGCAGTCACCTTTGACTCTGTGCTCATCAATGATGGCAACTTCTGCACATCAAGTTGTGTTTCTTGCTTATCCTGGTTGGCAGTGAATGTGGGGTGACTTCTTAGCTGCTCTGATGACAAGTATTCTGTGAGGTTTTGCTTGTCTTGTTCTTGTGTGTGCAACAGGGACTTATCCCCCATCTGTGCCATATTCAAGCTTGCTGTTTTAGGTGAATATAGCTGATCTTTTTGCAATTCTGTTTCATCATTTGGTGGAATTACACATTTACTCTCTGATTGTGCAGACTGGGGAGTAACTAGCAGCATGCTTTGCTTTTCGTGTTCAGCTAGGGAGCACTTGGCAACCGAATACTCAGAGGTAGGTTTTGAATAAGGTGAAATTTCTTGCTGACGTGTTTCATCAACTGAATAAAATGGAACTGAAGGTTCAGTCTCCAGTTTTGAAGGTACAGTTAAATACTCTTGACCTTGTACACTTTCTGTTTTATCTGTAGAATATGATGTATTTAATTGCTCAGCTTCTAATTGTTTAGTTGTGTGGAAGTAATGTGGAGTCTGTTCTCTCTCTGTTTCAGATGTAATTATATGTTCAGCTTCTGAATGTGCAGCCATATGCAAATGTGGATGAATTCTTGTATTCTCTGCTTCTTTTCTTGCAGAGAAGAAACTTGACACAGGCTGTGCAGTTTCTGACTGCTCTGTTTTATAATGGGAGTAAGATAAATCTAAGCGCTCAGGGGACATGCCTCCAGCTACAGGTGAAGACTTTGGATTTCTTTCCATTTTTGTTTTAGAAACAGAATGTGAAACAACCAGAGGTACAGACACTGATTTTTCAGTAAGAGATGAATAGGGTTGAATTTTTGGGCTTGCTGCTTCCTCAGTGGAGAAAGATAAATCTTGTTCAGTTTCCCACTGAGTAGTTAGAGATGAAGTAGTCCCAGTGTCCCACTTCTCTGAATGTCCTGCTCTCAGTTCAGCCTTTTCATGCTTTTCTGCTTGTTCAGTAGAGGTTGAAAAAGATTGTTCAAACTTTGGTTGTGCAGTCTCCTGCTCCTCAGTCCTGTCAAAGGTATAAAATACAGAAGGCGTTTCTGGTTGCTCTGCTTCAACAACAGAATACTGCAAATTAACACACTGCTCTTCAGGATGGGCCCCATCCTTCTGCTCTGTTTCACCCATGAAGTATGGTGTCTCTGGATGTTCCATCTGGGCGGCCTGTGGCTGCTCTGCTTTGCCATAGGAGTACATTAAACTCGATGGTTTCACTCCATGAGTTTCTAGTTTGCCAAGAGAATATGACACTTTAGGATATTTTAATTTCATTTGTTCTCTTTGCAATTGGTCTGCTTTTCCCATAGAATATGAAAAATCAGAAGGCACAAACCCTTCTTCTGCAGTGTCCTGTATTTCTGTTTTATCAAGCAGATGTGATAAACCTGGCTGCATTGAGTCTAACTGTGAAGCTAGTTTCTGCTTTTCTTCACCATGTGAGTGCAAAATGGAAAGCTGGGCCATTGATTTTTCCTCTAGTTTGCCAAAAGAATCCAAAACCTCTGTCTGTTGCTGTTCTATTTGGACTGGTTGTGAGTGTTCTGACTTGCCACTTGTATAGGATAAATCCATTACTTCCAGTTCTGGTTGTACTATTTCATGGTGCCCTTTTTGGCCAATGCAATGTGACAAATCTGTATAGTTTGATTTCTGATGTGTAGCTTCCTCTTCTATTTCTCTAACTCGATAAGATAGCTGTTTATGTTGCAACTCTGACAACACCATTTCTTGTTCTGTTTTGCCAGAAGAATACAGTGAAGCTCTATGTTCCAGTTCACCTTGCATGGTTTGTATTTCATCTGCTTTACCAAGGGCATATGTTAAATCTTGTTGTCCTACTTCTAGTTTTGTCCTTTCTTGTGACAGTGGTTTGCAAATGGAATATGGTAAACTGGGAAGTTCCTGCTCTGGATGTGTCACTCCATGTTGCTCTGTTTTTACAATGGGATGGGGTGTTACAGTCTGCTCTGATTCCCACTGCATAGCCTGTGGCTGCTCTACATTGGCAACAGAATGTGACAAACATGGATGTTCAACCTCTGGTCGTGCTGTTCCTTGCCACTGTGTTTTACCAGGTGAACGTAGCAAGTCCTGATGTTCTGTTTCCACTTGAACAGTTTGTGATTGCTCTGTCTTCCCAGGGCAAGATGATAAATCTGCTTGTCCTAATACAAGTTGTGCCATTTCTTGTCTCTGTGTTTTATCAGTAGAGTATGATAAACATGAATTCTCCAGCTCTTGTTTTGCCATTTCTTGTTGTGCTTTTTTGCTAGAGGAATGCAAGACATCCAGGAGCTCCCCTTCCACTGTGGCCCTTTCTGGTTGCTCCACTGTTCCACGAATACTTGCCAATGTTGGCTGTTCTAACTTCAGTCCTGCTGTTTCCTCTGGGTGTAATGTATGGCTTTCCCTCTCCTGTTTGAAATCCAGTTGTGTTCTTTGCTTTCCTTTGCTAATGGAAGAGGACAAATCAGGCTGTAGTACTTTGGCCATGGCATCTGAGACATTTGGATGTTCAGAGTCTCGTGCAGCAGCCCATGACTGCTTTGTTTTGATAGTAGAATGCAACAAGTCAAGTTCTTCCAACTCTGGTTGTATTGCTTTATGAGGTTCTGCTGTGCCAACAGAGAATGACAAATCTGCATATTCTGATTCTGCTTGTGAATTTTGCAGTCCTTCTGTTTTCTGAACAGAGTACTGCAACTCAGAGTGTTCTGCCTGCGTTCCTGCACTTTCCCATTGTTCTTTGCTGGGAGATGATGAAAAATCACCTGGCTTTTCCAGCTTTAGTTGAACTCCTTCTTGTTGCTGTAAAGCACCAGTGGAATGTGATAAATCTGGACATTCCAAATCCAGCTTGGCAATTTGAGATTGCTGTGTTTCACCAACTGAGCATGATAAATCCATTATTTCTGTCTCTGGCTGTATAACTTCATGGTGTTCTAATCTGCCAGCAGATAAATCTGGATGAATTGATTTCTCATGTGCAGTTTCTTGTTCTGCCTCACTAACAGAATAAGTTAACTGTGAATGTCCCAGTTCTGGCTGTGCTGTCTCTCCTTGTTTGGCTTTGTTGAAAGAATGGAAGAAGCTTGACCGTTCCTCTTGAGCAGCTTGTGCTCGGTCTGTTTTGCCAGGCCAAGATGCTAAGTCTGGTTTTCCTAGCCCCAGTTGTGTATTTTTTTGTGGCTGTGTTTTATCAATGGAATATGATAAGTCAGGATGCTTCAGCTCTGGTTTTGCCATTCCTTTTTGTTTTTCTTTTCCACTATGAGGTGATGCACCTGGAACTTCTTGTTTCTCTTTTGCAGGTGGTGAATGCTCTGTTCTGCTGACAGACTGCACCTCATCAGGGTGTTCCAAGTCTGTATGTGCCATGCCTCGCCATCCCACTTTGTCAGCAGGGGATGCCAAGACTCTGTGGCCCAGCTCCAGATGAGCAGGTGGGTGTTGCTCTGTTTTGTCATGGACATGCAACACATCAAATTGTTCCACTTGCATTTGTGTTATTTCCTCTACTTCGCTGAGGGAGCATGATAGACCAGGATGATTGGGTTTCAGCTCTGTAGTTTCCAGTTCTCCTTCTTTGAAAACTGAATAAGGCAAGTCAGGATGTCCCTGCCGTGGCTCTGCTATTTCTTCTTGTTCTGCAGAACATTCTTGTTGGCTCACAGAATGGGCCAAATGTGGAATTTCCACTTCTGGGTGAACCATTTTCTGTTCAGGTTTTCCAAGGGAGTAAGCTAAACCCTTTTGCTCTGATTCTAGTTGCACCTCTGATTTATCCAGAGATTGTATCACATCAGCATGTTCTATCCCTGGCAAGGTCATTTTGTCATCTGGCCTCTCAGTGGGAAGTGATAAACCTGATTGTTCCAAGTCCTCTTGGGCATATTTTAATTGTTCTGTGTTGCCAGGAGAATATGAAAACTTTTCTTGCTCCAATTGCTGTTTGGGGGTTTGCTGATGCTTTTCTCTGTCAACAGAAATTTTTCTGTGTTTCTGATCCAACAGTATTGCTTCTGGTTTGTTTGTCTCATTGGTGAAAAGTGACAAGGCAGTGTATCTCACTTCTGATTGCGCAATTTCTGGCTTCTCAACTTCGCTGAGGGAATACATCAAACCTGGATGTTTTGAGTCAATTTGTGAAATTCCTGGTAAAGATCTTTTTCTGGCCACTTTAGGCAAATCTTTACATTTTGGCTCAAACTCTTGAGTTGATTGTTCTGCTGATTTACCAAAGTAAAATGATGTATCTGGATGTTTTGAGTCCAGTTGTAAGGTTTCTTTCTGTTTTTCTTCGTCAACAGAACATGACAAATTTGGGTATTTAGATCCCACCTCCATGGCTTCATCTTGTGCTCCACTCAGGGTTTCTGGTGAATCTAAATATTCTGATTCTTGTTGCATTTCTCCCATGGAGTGTAACTTCTCCGGATGTTCTGACTCCTGCTGTATAGCATCATATGATTTCACTTCATCAGTGGTACATGTAAAATCTGGATGTTCCATCACCAGCGGTTCAGTTTCTTGTTGCTTCAAACTAAATGGCAAAGTTGGGTGTTTAAACTTTTCTTGTTGTTTAGGTCCATGAGAGGAATATGACAAATCTGGATATTCTGAACTCACTTCCATTTCCAGTGGAGACTCTATTCCACTGGAAGAGGGCAACAATATTTGCTCCAGCTGTGGATGTGTTACTTCATCTTGTTGCATTTTTCCATAAAGAAGTGGTTGCTTTGATTTGCATTGTGTCACCTCCTCCTGCATGCCTGTACTTACATAAAATTTCTGTTCTGGGTATGCTGGCTTCATTTGCATTTCTTCTTGCATTTGTTCACTGAAAGAATATGGCAGAGGACATGCTAACTCTGGCTGAGCTGTTTCTTGCTGTGCCAAATCCATTTGGTCTATGTCTTGTGAATCTGCTTTCCCCCAGGTTTCTGACAAATCTGAATACTGCAATTCCATGTGTGTAGCTTTTGGTTGGGCTTCTTCCAGCTCTTCCAGCTCTCTGTGTTCTGTCTCTTCTTGTTTCATTTTTCCAAAGGAATAAGATGTATCTGGCTGGGCCAAACCCAGTGGTGATGTTTCCTGTTGCTTACTGTCAGAAGTAGAATAGGAAGGAAATAAATCCTTCTGCTCCGACTGTGACATTTTCCCAGAATTTGGTCTGTCAATTGAACATGAGGAGTATAATGATTTCAACTCTATTCCTTCTTGCACTATTTCTCCAGTGGTGACTGACAGGTCCCTGTTTTCTGAGGGTAGAACATTTTCATTTTGCTCTTCTTCACTAATGAAGCTTGCCCACCCTGGACCTTCTAAGTCTTTGTGGACAGCTTCCTGTGCTGCTTCTCTCTGGAAATATGGGACATCTGCATGTTCCAACTTTGGTTGCAGTATTTCCTGTTCTGTTTTTTCAGTGGAATATGAAGTATCTGCCTCTTCTGCCCTCAGCTGTGAAGTTATATGTTGATGTTCTTTTGTAGTAGAATACAACAAAATTGAATGCTCTGGCTCAGCAAGTTGAGTAGTTTCTCCTTGCACTGCCTTGCCAAGTGAGTACAGTTTACCTCCAGATTGTGAATCTTGCTGTAGAGGCTGCAGCTGTTCTCCTTTGTCACCAAAATATGACAAAAGAGAACTGTCCAAATCTACTTGTGCCAATGCCTGATGCTTTGTTTCATCCATGGGATATGGTAAATCCAAATGCTGTGTTTTCAGATGCCCCATTTGCTGCATCTCCTCTCTTCCAGTGGAATTGTATATATCTGGATGTGCTGAGTCAAGTTCTGTAGTGTTTTCTTTTTCTGCTTTTTCCCTCAAACATGATAAATCTGAAGGTTCCAACTCAAATTTTGCTGTTGTTTCTTGCTCTGCTTCTTCAGAAAAGTAAGACTCTGGGTGTTCCAGTTGAATAGGAATAGATTTTTGCCTTTCTGTTTCTTCCTTGTAAAAGGAAAAGTCCTGTTGTTCTGTATCCATTTGTGCACTCTCTGATTCCTCTGTTTCTTCCCTGGAAAATGAAAGGTCTGGATGCTCCAGCTGTGCAATCTCTGATTCCACCATTTCTTCTCTGGAATATGGAAAGTCTGGCTGCTCCATCTTATATTGAGCATTCTCCAATTCCTCTGCTTCTTCCCTGGAAAAAGAGAGGTCTGGCTGCTCCATCTCCAGCTGTGCACTCCCTGATTCCACCATTTCTTCCCTGGAATAAGAAAGACCTGGATAATCTGTCTCCAACTGTGTACTCTCTGATTCCAGCATTTCTTCCCTGGAATATGAAACACCTGGATGATTTGTCTTATGTTGTGCACTCTCTGATTCTTCTGTGTCTTCCTTGGAAAGAGAGAGGTCTGTCTGCTCCATCTCTAGCTGTGCACTTTCCAATTCCTCAGTGTCTTCTCTGGAATATGAAAAATCTGGATGCTCATCTTCCTGTTGTTCACTCTCTGATTCCACCATTTCTTCTCTGGAATATGAAAAATCTGGATGATCTGTCTTATGTTGGGCACTCTCCACTTCCTTTGTTTCTTCATTGGAAAAAGAGATGTTTGGCTGCTCCATCTCCAGCTGTGCACTCTCCAATTCCTCTGTTTCTTCCCTGGAATATGAAAAATCTGGCTGCTCCATTTCCAGCTGTGTACTCTCTGATTCCAACATTTCTTCTCTGGAATATGAAAAATCTGGATGCTCCGCCTTATGTTGTGCACTCTCCATTTCCTCTTTTTCTTCCCTGGAAATAGAGATGTCTGGCTGCTCCATCTCCAGCTGTGCACTCTCTGTTTCTGCCATTTCTTCTCTGGAGTATGAGAAATCTGGATGCTTCATCTCCAGGTTTGCACTCTCTGATTCCACCATTTCTTCTCTGGAATATGAAAAATCTGGCTGCTCCATCTTATGTTGTGTATGCTCCAATTCTTCTGTGTCTTCCCTGGAAAAAGAGAAGTCTGGCTGCTCCATCTCCAGCTGTGCAATCTCTGATTCTTCTGTGTCTTCCTTGGAATAAGAAAAGTCTGGATGCTCTGTTTCCAGTTTTGCACTCTCTGATTCCAACATTTCTTCACTGGAGTATGAGATGTCTGGATTCTTCATCTCCATTTGTGCACTCTCTGCTTGATTGTTTTCTTCAGTGGAAACAACAGGGTGATCCATATCTACTGCTTTATTTACAATTGAACTTTTCTGTGTTTCTTGTTTTTCTGTGCGAACAGCATAGGAAATGCCAAGATATTTGGAATCTATCTTTTCAGGAATATGTGAATTTAGTTTAACTCCTTTGTCCTCTGTTATTTGAGTGGAGAAATCTTGTTCTGACTCTGTTTGCATCTGTAAGTGAACATTTTGCATTTCTGGTATTGGGGTCCTTTGACTCTCTGTTTTCTTAACGGAATACAATGGACCTGAAAGATCAGTTTTTGACTGTGCAGTTGCTGATGAGTGACTCTCAGTTTCTTGCTTCTCTGTTTCATCTACAGAATGTGGTAAAAGCACATGTTCAGACTCTGATTGTGCAGTTTCTGATGACTGAGGAATAATATCCTCCTGTCTTGTTTTGGATAGAGTGGAATATCTGAATTTATCTGATGGAGCACTAGGTAAGTAAGACTGAACTGCTGACTTCTGTATTTCCTTCTCAGCATGTTTTGATGCAGATGCTGTAGGCAAAATAGGTTCAGTGCTTTGTCTATCTAATTCATTAACAGAATCTGCTGAAGCAGGCTGTGGTGCTGAACTGGCCTGAGTTTCCTGCTCCTTTGGTTCATCCAGAAGATCTGATGCTGTCAGCAGTGATTGGTCTGTTTTCTTGTTTGCAGTTTCAGCTGAAAGAATCAGCAGTTGTTTCTCTGATTTGTCATCAAATTCTAATGCAATGGATGTTGACTGCTCTGTTATTGCCCTTTTGGCCACTGGTGAATAGGAGAAACTTTGCTGCTTCCTTGCTTCTTCAGGAGGGCAGGACTTCAGTGACTGTCCTGATACCTCATCTGAAGGCTCCAGTAGAGATTGTCTGTCTTTTCTTTCTTTATGCTGAAGAGTTGTTTTTTCAGCAGAGCTTGAAAATTTGTTTGATGTATCTTTCATTTTAGTAGATTTAATATTTTGAAATGAAATATCTTTATTAGTACGTTGTTTTTCAAGATGTGTTGCTGAAGAATAGCTTTGATTTGAATGTGTTTCAGATTGCTGCCTTTGATTCCTTCTTCTTTCTGATGGGGTTTCAAGATTTCTGCTTATCCTCTGGAAAGGTTTTGGATGTGTTGCTTCCGAAAATGAACTGAACTGTTGCAATCTTTCTTTTACTGATGTATCTAGGAAGTGTTCAGAATCTCCTGAAACTGAACTCTTTCTTTGGATTTTAGTTTTCTCTAGTGTTTCAGGGGCTGGCCCAGTTCCTCCAAAAATTGAGTTGAACAGCTGGATTCTAGCTTTTACTGGTCCTCCAAGGATCGGCCCTACTTTTCTCAGTCTGCTTTCTCTAAATATTGATCTTATCGGAGCACGTTTTACTGGTTCTTCTGCAATGTTCTCCAGATCTTCTTTGTCATCCAACATTTCCTCATCTGTATCTCGTGTTTCCATCTGTTCAACATTTAACACTGAGCCCTGCACATCTCCTAGAACAGTTCTTGGTTCTTGTCTCTGCATTCCAGAAGAGTCACGTTTTTTGTTGCCCTGGCCTCCTTTCAGAGTTGTAGGCAATGGCACCCTATTTGAAGGTTTACGCTTCCTTTTCCGAACAATTTTACCTTCATCCATAATAAAGATAACTTTTCCTGGAGGAGAACCTACTGGTGAACTTTCCATGCTGTAAAGATCAGAAGTTGTACTCGTTTCCGAGGTCCAGGGAGTAGAGCATCTGCTTGAGCTGGTTTCCCAGGTTATTCCACTATCTTCACTTTGAACTGTTACCATAGAAAAGGAGGGGTTGGTCATGATGTACTGCAGCTTGGGTTTTACATCTTCACTTTGGATAAGATCTTTTAAACTGAAGAAAAAAAAAAAAGAAAGAAAAAAAAAAGAAAAAAAATGCCATAAAACCACATAGCATCAAATTACTGCTGTGAAATCCAGTGCACTTAAACAATAATGTTTTTCAAACTTGCAAAAATACTGCATGTGCATATATTTTGAAACACAAGCAGAAGCAAAGTCATATCTAATCTGACGAATGTACTTTAGAAACATTTTTCTAAATGTTCATGTTGCAAGGTTAGTTCAATGAAGGAGAGGTGTTTAAATGCTCTTGGCAATGCAGGAAAAACAGCCTTTGATCTGACCTTGATTTGCCAGTGTGAGATTGAATGGATTCTGGGGCTATTCTCCAGTGCCTGATTATCTCACCGTATAATTTAAACCTTGCACTAAACATTTATAAGATACTGTCAATATTTTAATAGCATCCACAATTGCTTTGATATAATGTGCAAAGGAGTAGCGAATCTGGCTCGTTACTGTCTTCACCTATGTTTCATTGTCTAACCATTCTACATATTTAACAAAGTAATTTAGAATATGTTCAACAATCTAAATATTCTGAAACAACGTTTTATAAAGCTAACTTTAAACCTTATGATATGCATGTGACAGTACACTGTCACATGCTGCAATTAAATCTAGTCTTAGTTTAAGAAAAAATGGAGAAATGTTTTCTGAGAAGCTTTGGAAAAACAGTTTTAGAAATAAGAACATAAAAAATAGCAAAAGCAATTAAAAGACAATTGAAAAATGGTGCTATTTTAAAAAACATCTTACTAGGGTTGCAACATTTACTTTGAAAAAGCATAGAAAAAGTGATCATAACACTCAACTCCCATATTCCTTGAGTAGGTAGAAGTTCATTGGGGAAATTGTGTTAGTAGCTGAGGGAAAGAAATGCAGGGTACCTGCTGGCAGAGACGGAGGCTTCAGCAGAGCAAAGCTGGTGAAGGAAGGGTGAACTCGGTCACTCCCATAGAAGGGTGCAAACCTATGGCTACACAAAGCCCCTTTGTATGTGATTAGGATAGGGTGCTTAAACAAATGTGAAGAAGTCTGACTCCTGACCACAGGTTCTGAGCCGCAGCACCTGGCTGACTGACTGCTGCAAGTGATGACCCAGCTATGACCATGAGGGTGCCCAAGGCAAAGGGAACGCAGGCATGGAGCTCTCAGCACTGCTCTGCAGGGGACTGAGCAAATGCCAGGAGGCAAAGGTCTCTGAGGGAGGAGAAAAGGAAATTCTGCAGAGACGTCATCTCTCCATCAAGAGAACTTTGCAAACCATAAAGAATTCGTAAAGGTCACTCAGCAAAACTGCTCTGCTCACTACCTAACAGAAGGAAAAAAAGAAAAAAAAATTCTAGTACTGCTAATACTTCTAGCACTGCTGGTGTTACCTTTCTCTAACTGGGGGAATTTGCTCCTAAGAGCAAACGAGCTGCCCTGGGCTGGCCCATGCTGAGGTTCATTCAGATTATATCCCATCTCTGGTGTGCTTGGTGCTAACCAAAGACTGAAGTCACCCATGGGACACAGCCTGACCAGGCAGTGGTGGGACAACACAGTGTTGAAGTCCAGTGACAGGACTTAAATCCAGCTGTGGTGACTGGTCTGACCTGAAGGATGTGCTTAGCAGGACAGCTTGGAGTAAAAGAGTTCAAGTCTGACACTACAATAACAAATAATCATGTCTCAGCCATAAACAAAGCAAAACAAAACAAAAATAAAAACAAACAAAAAACACCACCACACAAAAAAGCAACCAAACAATCAAACAAAACAACAACAACAAAAAAAACCCATAATGCAATACTGAGCCCACAAAACCAAAGCAAAACCAAAACCAAAACACAGGGTATACAGCTGATTACCTGTCTAGGTGTGGTACTCCCTAGCAAGGCTAGCTTCATAAGGTAAGATTTATAGCAGGGGAGAACAGACAAAGCGAACAAAACCTACATCAGTTTTGCTGCTACCTCCTCCTTTGCCAGTTTCATGATTTGGCATTGGGTTGACATGGGTATAGCATAAGCAAATAAATAAATAAATAAAATCCATAGCATTAGTACTAAGGAAGTACATTCAGGTCCTATCTGAGTCCACAATAACAGAAGCCTAACCTTTTTATAGATTTTTCAACTTCTGAATAGCCCTCATATATTTTTTAACCTTCTCTTCTGCACTGGTGTTATTAAATAAAATCCCACACAGAACAGAGCAGCTCTCCCACTTCATCTGGTATTAGTCATTAAGAACAGGCTGCCCTGGCCCTGCCTATGCGAAGTGCTTCAATTATTCAAGTCATCCTCTCTTTTCCAAAGTTGCAGTCACAGTCCATCTTCCTCTACAGCGCAATGAGCTGGTGCTTTATATTTTTAAGCCAGAATGAAAGACATACAACTCAAGCATTTTCATCCAATATACTTCCAAATGCTCCTCTAGTTTTCTGTAGAATTTGTATGCTGTACAGCAGTAGGCTTCTAGTCACTGGACGTGTCTGCCATTGCAAAAAGACGTTCCCAATGTTACAGGTGCATAAATAGAGATGTGAAAGTGCTGACGTCTGGGGAAAAAAGACGAGGCTGCTTTTTTCCACACAGACATTTCACACCTAATCTTGCTGGCAAATCAGTCAGTCTGTTATTTCCACGCTAGGACATTGGCTCAAACCTTCTGTAGTTCCTGAGGACACCAACAATCTGTTTCATGCTTCCTATTGTAATAGCCCAAACCCCAGAGATTTCTTATCTTCTCCTTCTGCTTCTCGCAGTCTCCTGCCTCTCACCACCACTTGCATGCTGTGCCTGCTGGGATTTCAGATTTTTAGCCCAGTGTGGCAGGCTGGGCACGTGCTCCCTTGTGTATCATGCTGGGGAAGACTTTTTGCCTCCCCGGATGCCAGAGCAGTCGGGTTCAGACCCAGGAAAGTCTCTGCTACACCACTGACATTACAGAGAAGCACTGCCAGCCCACCAGCTTTCTACAATTCTCCTCTTCACATCAGACCTCGTCACTCCTGGCACAATCAGCATTTGTTGTTGTGCTGCACGACACTTCACAAACTGAAAGCAACCAGGATGACAAAACTGAGATGTCAAGCTGTGGCAGTGGCCTGCACAGACAAGGTCTGTCATTTCCTAAAGGCTCCTACCACAACTCGGCAGCACAGTGCAAGGAGAAAAAAATTATATGGGCCAACTTCCCACCCTAGCTGAAAGAAACATGTTCTTTTTCTGTGATTTTGTTCTGCACATTCCTGCAGTCTCTGCCTTTACCATGCTGCCCCTTTCCCAGCTGTGTCTCCCTATTTCTCTGCATTTCCTAGGGCTATAGCTCATCCATTTCCTTCTGCAGGATAAGAGAATTAGGCACTACTGAAATTCATTATTTTAAACCCTGCCTTTCATGTATTAGCCTACTGTTAACTTCATATATTCCTGTGGAATGACTACTTCATTTAAAAGTGAAAGGGGGGGGGGAGGGGAAAGGGGGGGGGGAGGGGAAAAAAGCAAAAAAAAAAAAAAAAAGGAATTTTCAGAACTCCATGAGTTTTGTCATCACTAAATAGATAAAAAGAGTCCCACACCCATTTCAGCTATCTGGAAACACATATAAATTGACTGCAGAGCCCTTATAATGTAAGCCCTGTTTACAGACACATTCTGAAACTTTTCCACTGCGAAAGGAAATCAGTTGGGAAAGTTACGAGAGGCAGAACTGTCACGTAACAGTTAGAGGCTCAGGTATTCTAGCAGGTACACAAACCACTTGGGTGCTATCTTCCCCCAGCTAGACTGTAATCTCACAGTTACCAACACAAAAATTAAAATCTACTCATGTTTGCTGTTTGCCTTAAAATATAAAACAAGTGATTTGAAAATATTTTTGCTACTTAAATGATTTATTCTACATGGAACTAGAAAAGAAAGACATCTGTCGAGAGCCATCAGTCTCAGACAGCAAAATGCCCAAAGGCAAGAAAATACCGCATGAACCTTCTGAAGATCAATGGGTTATTTATACCAACCAGGATGTGATGCCTTACTCCAGCTTTATATTGGGTTCTATGTTAGTCTCACAACTTGCATAACAAACTGTGATAGGAAACCAAATTGTTTACAGATTACATTAAAAAGCTTAGTAAAACCTGAACTTCTCTGCTTTATGTGCAGGCATCATAATTCTTGGGCAAGCCATAAAGTCTGCTGCAGCTTTATGCATTTTTTGAACACTCTAAAGAGACTTATGAATTAAGTGGTGCATTTCCAACAGGAAAGCACTTTCTGTCAGAGAAGTATAATTTTCTTAGTCCTCAGAAGTGCTCTCAGTAACCTATAGGGGTCTGATAGCTGGCTGGCGTTTTACCTGTGCTATGGAAGGGAAACAAAACCAAGCCTTTACCCTGGCGTGCCACCAGAGCCCTGTACACAGGCACCTGCTCACTGCTCAGGCAGCCGGTGGGGATTAACAAGACACAGAAGTCAGGCTTCTCTGCTGGAAGGGGCATGCATGAAGAAAGCTGCAGCAAAAATGTGCCCGGCTCCATAAGTGCTGCAAAGGAACACATGTGGAAGTGGTGCAGGTCAGCCAGGGCTCGTACAGTGATGTGAAGGGAGCAGGGGAACACCAAGAATCTTCTGCTTCACTCCCTGAAGCACTTCCCGGCCTTGGCCAGCCGTTGTGTTGCATAACTCTTTTATAAAATAGGAATGAGAATATGCGTGCTCAAAAGATGGAAATAGAAGGAGCCAATGGGGAACTTCCCGCTGACTGCAATGTTGCACAATCAGGTGCCATTCAACTGCATGTAAAGGAGGAACACAAAAACGGCAGAGAGGTTGGGGCTGTTAAAAATAAATCAGTGACGACAGGGGCCAGGACGGGCTGTCTTCAGCCAAGTTTGCATATTGGTTACATCTCCTCTCAGCTACGTTTTCAAAACACCAGAAAATTATGTTCTGCATCCGGGGCTTTAAAAAATGTTTGTCAACCAGTAACTATCTTACAGACTCAGTGACTACAAGGAAGGGGCTTCGCCTGCTGTTCTTGCTTAGCCAGTACTTCCCAGGCATTTTGCCCAGGCACTAAGCATAGCAGAAGGCTTTAAACTCCACTAGCACACTGACATTTGCAATAGCAAAATTTAGGCCGTTAAAGAATCCGTTTTATTTAACTTTAATAAGCTATTTCTGAGTGCCCAGTGCAGTTACTCCATCTGTGCCAAAACCAAGATTTTGCATCTCAATTAGCCTAATTAAACTAATCAAATGGAGTTATATACTCAGTTACCACTGGGCACAGCTGTTAAAGAACTCACTGGCAGACTCTGATCTCTCTTATTAGTAGGTGGTTAAAGGTAGGTATGAACTCTGGAATTTGTAATGTAACTGACTGCTAAAGGGAATGGTTTCTGTGATTTAATTAAGCATTGCAGAGGCTGCTAGCCAGAAGCAAGTCGCAGCTGTGGGGAGCTGCAAACAGGCACCTGAGCAGAAGTCATCCTCCCATCGTGAGCAGTAAATAACTGCAGTGCTACGTACAGACATGTATTTCCATTCCTTTAATGGAAAAGTTAGACATTCCTACTCGTGTTGTGTTCTACAATTTGAGTTTTATTATTAGCCATTTAATTGCAGGTAGCGTTAAAAAAGAATCCAAGCTGTTGTGTTTTAGCTGTCTGCAGTGAGTAGCTCCAGCTTCAGCTGGCTTTCTTGTCAGGTTACAGCTACGCGCAGGTGTAAATACCATTTATAGTCATGTAACCCCTCTCACTGCCAGTGTGGACCCGAGTTAACGTCTCCCTTGGGAGAAAAGCAGCATTACCTACAGGAGGCACCTGTAATCCCCACCGGCTGCCTGAGCAGTGGGCAGGTGCCTGTGTACAGGGCTCTGATGGCACGCCAGGGTAAAGGCTTGGTTTTGTTTCCCTTCCATAGCCCTCTCCCCTCCCCCCCTTTTTGGAAAACTATCTCTTCATTCTCAGAGCACAGAGCTTTTCCAGCTCTGCTGAGCTACCTTTCCCTGTTTAAATTTCATTCCTGAAGGTCTCCGGGTGGTTTAGGCTGCACAGATGCTGTCCCACCACCTCTCTTCGGCCGTCTCTTTCTGTCCCAGTGAAAATGAGAAATGCTTTGCACTGTTATACTCAGAGCAGTTTCTAAATGCAGGATGGCTCCACAGCACTTCCGTTTGAGGACCTTTATGACCAAAATTTCTTACAAAAGTTCTTTCTGAAAATATCTTGAACTGTCAACAGTAATGTTATCGGTTCTTCCTAAAGCACGCACCCCAAACTGCTTGGCTTTGCTCAAGAAACCTTGCAGCCTGGTACAAAGAGGTGGCCGCTCTGTCTCTTTATGAAAGTAACAGCGTTTGCATGGCCAAAGATGTTAGGGTGAGTCGAGTTGCAGACGCCCCCGCATCCAGCGTGGGACCAACACCATGCACTGTGTGCTGAGCCAAGTTCCCTCTCCTTACTTTCCTCATGGTAGAAACGTAGTGTTAGGACAAAAACAGCTTCCGTGCAAGAGTTAAAAAATAAAAAATAAATAAATCAAAGTGACACCTCATTCCACCCCAAATATCAGCCTCACAAATCCTGATTGTTAGTGGAGAGTGTGTAGAACAAGTTTTTACTTTTTTGAGAAAAGAAAGGACTGATGAGGGAGGGACGGGAGCGAAGGCAGAAAAAAGGAACAGATTTAAATGCACCATTATAATATTTGACCGTTTTCTCTCTGACAGGCAAATCTCCAACACATCTCAGATCGAAATGTGACAGAGAGTCAGCCAGAAAGGGAGGAGCAGAGGGAGATGCCACTTGAGCTGGCATGCCAGAGGCTCTTTAAATAGAAAAGCTTTCAGGGAACTCAGAGCCGGCGCTTGCTGCACAAAACCTAATTACGGCCATCCCCACCCAAAACACCCCCCACCTCATATCTGCAGCAATCAAAGAGCCCCTGCAGGAGTGGGAAGGGGGAAGAGGGACTGAACTGGGCCTAGGCCCAAACCTTTGCCTCCACAGGGCAGTGCTGTCAGGCGAGGCCGCCAGCAGCCCTGAGGCTGCGCAGCCGTGGGGGAGGCAGTACCTGTTAGTCAGCTCCTCTGCTTCCTCTGGGTCCACGGCCTCTTCTTCCTCCTCCTCCTCCTCCTCTTCCTCCTCCTCTTCCTCTTCTTCTTCATCCTCTATGAAGGAGGAGGTCTCAGATGCCCGGTCGCACTCGGCGCCGCGGTACCCCTCCATTCCCTTTCTAGCTCAGGCCCTCGACGGTGATTTTTACCTCCGACCCTGTCCTCCCCAGGGTTGCCTGAAGCAACTGTCATCCCCAGCAGCTCTCGCTTCTCCTGACTCAGGGCAGTCTTTAAATAGAGGCAGCGAAGTTGCAGCACCGACTGGCTGCCGGTCCCACCCCGGGTCCTAGCACCAACCGGGTGCCAGGGCACGTGGCAGAGGCCGACAGCCGGCCGGCTGGCCGCACGCCGCCCCAGAGGCAAAGGCCAGGGGCTGGGGAACGGGGCCCAAGCCCCAGCCAAGCTGCTCCAAGCGGGTCTTATTAAGGAGCTGGAAGGGGGGGAGGCACAAACAAAGCGAGTGTTTTCTCATGCCCCTGCAAAAAAATAGGCGTTTTTAGCACACCCAAATGCTATTTCCAGCACGGAGCCCAGCTGGGGACGTGGTGGCTCAAGGCAAGACCTCCTGCAGCTAGAGAGGTCACAGGAGATTACCCAGGGGGTGAGACTTGGACGTGCACCTTTAGTAATTAATGCTGCGCTCTGAGAGGTATTGGGTGTGCTGCTGATTTTAACAACATGTAGGGCATTTGTTTGAACCCCAAAATCCACTGATGTATTAAATCCCAGGACATCTCAAGTACCTTTTTCCAGTGGACTAGAACCAGTATTAATTTAAAGCAAAACCAAATTGTGTCATCATGAAGAGTTAATGTCAAGCCACATTTGTCCTTTAATATTCCGGATTTTCACTCAGAAGGCAGTGCTTTTCACAAACAAAATGGAAGTATTTCCAAACCACTAGACAAAAAAAGTCTTTTAAAAAAATAAAAATAAAAATAAAAACAAAATAAAATAAAATAAAACAAAATAAAATGAAAGAGGGAGAGAAAAGCATCTATGCTCAGATTCTAAATGAAGAACTTCCAAATTATTTCAGGTATATACAATGTTTGTATAGCCAACACAACTCTAATCGCAGTAATTTTAGGTCTAAAAGACAGTTGTCAAGCAATCAGCGAACTCTTCCTGGTGTTTTAAGTACAGAAACACCCAAGCAGGTATTTCTAAGTACAAGCTCTCTCTGCAGTGCTAAATTAAAACTTTACTGTTAAATTCACCTGATGTAAAATACTTCCTAAACAGCATGCGTGTATAAAAGCAATCTGTTCTCCTGACCAACCCACTGACACCAGTGGTACACAATTCACAAGGTCAAAATGTAATTTCTCAAAGAGTACTTGAAATGCATACTACACTTAAAGTCCAGATTTTATTGTGAGTGCAGAGAAAGTGTATGTATGGTAGATGAGCATTACAGTCTGGTAGAAATGAATCTATATGAAATGTGTGTATTGCACAAGTTTTGATTCTGTCCACACACAGCGAGAGGAAGGTGACAAGGTGACAACCCTTTCACCAGTACCACTCCAAATTATTTTCAGAACTTGTTCTCTCCTTTATGTACTTCTCACAATTTACTTTCGCCTTTAAGTTGACCAAAATAGCATATTCTCTCATGCCTTTCTTACAAGCATCAAACTGTGTAGGAGGGAAAGATATCAATACACATAAGGATTAAAAGATCAACTGAATTTCTAGAGGAAACAAGACAAACACAACAAAAATGAACACTACAAAGTACACGTGAGATTGCCCAGAGCAAGAGCACATCAGATCAGGAGTGACATTCTCTGAAGGACTGAAATTTAACATCAAATAAATCTACTGTGAATCAAGTTCAGTGACCTAAATTCAAATAAAGCATTGTTTCCAAATAGGCATTTAGAATGGTATTCACAAACACTACCTTTAGGTGATCTAGAATTCCTCTTGCATCCTTCCTGTTATATCTGCCAATTTATCCAAAATAACCTTGTAACCCTTCAATTTGGGTCTTAAGGTTGTTTCATATTGAATTCTTTGAGCGACCTGGCCTAGCGTGTGGCGTCCCTGCCTATGGCAGCGGGTTTGGAAATAAATGATCTATGAGGTCCCTTCCAACCTGAGCCATTCTATGATTCTTCTGAAGACATTTCTTAAAAATAACTCTCATATTGTCAGAACACCTTAAGACACATTGAGTATATTTTTCGTATAGCTTATCAGAAGTACATAAACTTTAAAAAAAAAAAAAAAGTATTATTTTTAAGGATACAGGTCATTGTAAGATTATATTAAAAAGATTACTGAACTGGGTCAATTTTAAGAAGTTGCTTGAAGGTTTCAGATTTTTATTGGTCTGTTTTGAAATAGATACCAAAAAAAAAAAAGGGGAAGGGGGGGGATTTTCCAACATAAAACAATAATTTAAGGTGTGGGACACTAACTCCAAAAGGTTATTTTTTGGTTATTTTTTACTGTATATGTTCTGAATGCAAAATCTTAAGAGATGGACATGCATAAAGTTTTGTGATTCATGTCCTGCTCACTTAAAATGCAATTTTGCCAAGTTTAAACACATGCCCCTTCTTAGTTATACTATTTTGAGAAAGCTTACATTTTATAGACAAAAAGGTGGTAATATATATATTTTTTTAAAGGATCAACATCTCCTCCACCTCCCAAGTTGCATGCCATCTTTGAATCAAGGCATCATTCTGTACTAAAAAGTTCTGGTTGCATTTTAAATAAAATGAGGCAAAAAGGAAGGTGAAACATCTAACACCTTATAAAGATGAAGGCCAGTGTGGGGGCACAAACACATGGAAGGACAATATTTTAGTGGCTTACCAGAGTCAGATTAAAACTGAGAGCCTGTGTAAATTGCAGAAGGAAACTGTTTCAAGAAGCAGGCCAAACTATTAGATAGACTGGATCACAATTAATTGTTTGTGTAAGTGACCTCTCAGCAGGCAGTTTACAGTTTGTGTTACTTCTACATCATAAGACTTAAAATAAATTGGAATTTACATTTTGCACAAGATGCAATGTTTGCTGTTTAACAGTTATAAGGGCTTTCACAGCCCTGTTATAAGCGGCAATAGATGAAAGTTATACCTGGATGCAGTGCAAACTAGCCATAGAAAAGTTTTAACAGGTGCCTTGACCTTTACATTCATTTCCTTTTCTATTTAATTTTAGAAAATATTTTAAATACCCAATACCAAACAACATTAAAAAAGGAAAAAAGCTGTATTTACCATGTATAAACTTTATTTCACTGGACACCATACAAAATATTAAACTTTAAAAATGAAAATATGATTTTGACATCAATTATAGGTACAGTTTTGACAATTAATTGGTCTTTAATAACAAACTAATGAGAGGCACAAACTGTGCTACAGCAGGTCTAAAAGAAGTTTCATATTCTTTTTTTATTTGGAAAAGGTAAAATTTTCAAAATTATTGAAATTTTCAATACTTATTTAAATTCATTTTGCAGTACCTGACCAACTTACAAATACTTTCACAAAATCAGAACAAAAGCCCAGCTTACTGTAGCAGTTGTAGGGTTGAGCTTTTTAAGCAGACACCACTACTACTTTGAATATGTACAATGAAGCACTGAAAATTATCTTGCTTACTGTTGGTCAATACAAAGCATTTATGCAAATTGATTTGTCCTTTTTTTTATCTCAACTTCTTTGTAGTAGAACTGTTTGAAAATTCCAGTTTAGATTACAGTTCTTGGTATCCAGAAATTAATAAATATAATCGATCTTAATTTGCACAAATTGTTGCCTTTTGTTCCATATAAATGGGAAATAAAACCAGAAAGTGCTGAGCTGAGCAAAAGTGCATACTGCATTAAGCACACATAAAGCACAGACTGTCTGTTCATCAAGAGTGTAACGTGTGCAATGACTTAAGGATACAGACTCATACATCATTAGCTCTGAATTCCTTTATTTCATTGTTAAATGTGTCTCAGTTGATGATTACACAGATTATGGAAACAAGTCAATACATTCCCCATATCTCCTTAGAATACATTTATTCCTGTAGTCTGCTGTTTGAGTCACAAGTCTCTTCTAGAAGTCAACAATACAAGTGTTTTCAGAAAACACATTTGAATAAACAGCAGTATTAACAA
The DNA here is from genome assembly GCA_011074415.1 of Stictonetta naevosa. NCBI lineage: Eukaryota > Metazoa > Chordata > Aves > Anseriformes > Anatidae > Stictonetta > Stictonetta naevosa. The sequence goes on from CM021729.1 coordinate 20,742,171, forward strand.
GTGTCAATAATAAAATATGTATTCTGTTTTATAAAGATTTCCTTAACAAAAGTTTACCAAGAAAAGCACATCGTAAAAAAAACCATGTGTGTAACTGCATTTTGATACTGTTCTGGTATTTAGCAGGATCCAAAGTGGAGAAAACGAAAGAAGTTGGTTATTTTTTCTGTATAGCTGCTCTTAAGGGTAGTATACAGTTTAGGTTTTTCTTGCTTTGCAGTATCTGCCAAGACTGGGGAAAAAAAGTAAAAGATTTAAAAGGCAAAATCATCTTTGCCATTTATATTTAAATATTACTGTAAGCAGTAAGCCTCACATATCCACAAATATCAGTTTGATTCTTCACCCCCTGCTCCAGGTCATAATATTTATTTATTTTAGGTAAGAAGAATCCAAAGGTACACAAAATGTACGGAATTATTGATAAAGGTATGTTCTCAATATACTGGAGCAGTGTAAGCTCCAATTTTAATTATGAGTGTGATTTCCCCCAAGAAAACCAACAAATTAATTCTGTTGTCAAAAAACAGCAGAAAAACAAGGCATTACAAAAAGGGACGGTAAGAGGTATAAAACATTTTTATTACCAGTCAAATTAGTGTAGGAGGAAATAATGAGTGAAGATAGTTATGTTTTTATAGCTATCAACTATCGTAGTATTTTCTTGGTTATGTAAAACTGAAAATTCTTAAGACAAAGGGTTTACTATTTCAAATACTCATTTCAATTTAAGCCTGATTCTTATTAGCATAGATATTAATAGTTTTACTACTCCTATTTAAACAAGATTTATGTTTATATATGTAATTTTATAAGCAATATATGTAAGTTTATATATACACACACTACAACGCATAAAACCAATCATAACACAAACATCAGAAGCAGGTGGTTCAATGACCATCCTTTTTATAATTACTTTGAAAACTAAAGTGACTGGAAAAATGACATCAGATGCAATATTTACCTTGAAAAATTCACCTTTGATACAATCAAACTTCTGTTTTTCATGTACAGCTCTAGCAGTGTTTGTCCCATCAAAGGGCTCTGCAGGATCAAATGCAAACATTATGTGTTAAAAAACTACAGCTATGCTGTCTTCACTGAGCTAGGAATGAAGGAAAAAAAAGAGGCCATGCATCATTGCTTCCCAAAAGGTTTTTGCATAGCTGATTCCACTTCAGTGTTACTTCTATATAATATTCCTCCAAAAAAATGCTCACACCCTGAACACTGTAATGGTAGGTAAACCACAATAAAACCACATTATTATTTCTATCTAAGCGTGGTATGATTGTGCCAAATTCATGCATCAGTAATTATTTGTGACTGCTTTGGAGTCTATGATGACATATCAGAATATGATTTTGCATATTGAAATGTTTGGAGACTTGCTACATGTTAGGTTCATCTCAATCAACAGTTTTAGTGAAATATATAAAGAACATTAAATTATTTGCTACAGCTTTTTACCTAAGTATCAACTGCCGTAAAAATATTTTCAGTTCTTACCTGTTCTACAGTATCTGTTCATAAGTTAACAATTTGCAGCTTTCTCCTTCTAACATACTACAAGTTTGTGATGTTTTCCTTTTTTTTTTTTTGCTAATAATTAATACTTCAGAACTTTTTTTTTTTTGTAATTGAAGGATTAAAGTACTCCTTGCAACTGATAAAATGCTAGTAACAAAGTAACAGGTTCTAAACAATTATGCATTGCAATGCTCTAGAAAACAGATTTCATACAGGTTGTTTTTTTTTTCCTTACTAGAGAACTGTGTAAATAACATATTTCACACTGGCAGAATGATTTAAAGTCCTCAAGGACCAGTGAAGTACAGAAGCATGTGCTAGATTAGGTAATTTTTTGTTTAGTTGGTGTATTGGGCTTATATGGCAAAGGGGTGCTGCAGGACTGACCTCTGCAAGAAGAGCCCAGGAATTACCTTGTGTCAGATAAAAGCCAGCTCCACCGATTGCACCTCTGTGAGAGCATATTTAAGAAAGGGGAAAAAACACTGTGTGGGAGCAGCTGGGAGAGAGGAGTGAGAAAACGTGAACCAGCCCTGCAGACCCCAGGCCAGAGCTGCAGCCCGTGGAGAGGAGCCCACGCAGGAGCAGGGGTCTGGTGGGAGCTGCCGCCCGTGGGGGACCCGTGCTGGAGCAGTTTGCTGCTGGGGGATGGACCCCATGGTACGGAGCCGTGTGGGAGCAGTGCTTGGAGAGCTGCTGCCTGTGGGCAGCCCCCGCAGGATCAGTTCGGGAGGGACCCCACATAGAGCAGGGGCAGGGAGTGACCGTGACCAGAGAGACAAAGCACAAAGCGTTAGGGACTGACCACAGCCCCCATTCCCCTGCGCTGCTGAGGGGGAGGAGGTGGAAGAGGGCAGATAGGGGAGGTTGTCTTTCATTTGCTTTTAGTTCTTGCTGCTCTAGTTTCTTAGTAACAGGCAATAAATGACATTAATCTTCCCTATACTGAGTCTGTTTCCTACAATGACTGTCACAGTAACTGTTGAGTGATGTCCCTGTCCTTATCTCAACCCATGACCATTTTTCATCCAATTTTCTCCCCCTGCCCCATTGGGGAGGGAGAGTAAGAGAGAGGCTAGAGAGTGGCTGTGTAATGCTTGTCTACCTTCCACTGTTAAACCACAACAGTTGGTAATGTATGTTTTTTATTCAGATAGGGACATAAAGTAACATAAAGCATTAAACAGACATCAGATGGGATTGTGCCATTACGTAGACTGGGACTTCAAATCTGGAAAATGTTCCATGGCATTCGGATTTTATTACTGAAGGCTATTTAAATTTGCAATGAAGTAAAATGTTTAAAGCAATAAATGTATTATTTCTGTAAGTTTTTTCTTCAAACTACTTATAAAGTTTTCTAGTGGATGTTTACTGGCAGATTTATTTTACTGTAGAATGCATCATACATGTAGATTGCAGCAGAAAACTGTCAATGAAATAAAAAAGGTACCTCTTCCTCTACTACCAGCCACATAGTTTGGCATACTGACCCTCTTCTATGAATTCCATATCCCTTAGCACGTGAAGCAGTACAGCATTTCTTTTGTTTGTCTTATATCTGATGTTAACTGTTTCTTTAATGCTAGGACCTTTATATATTTAATGTTGAGTCAAGAGACATTTTTTGAAGTAACAAGACCAAAGCTGTACCATCTTCCAAAACTGTCAGAGGGGAAAAAAAAGGTGCTTTTCCTAGTCAAAAAAAGCTGACTCACATCTTCCCTTTATTCTTCTTGCACATTTACTAGCTGTCAAACGACAAATTCATTCGCTGGAGCACAACAAGAATACTTCTATAATCAGATACTATTTACACCACTTTATATTTTCTAACCATCAGAAGAGTGAGAGTCCATCATAAATTACTTTGTTCATATACTGAGTTGAGAAAAAAAATGTAATCCAACTCCAACACTGATATTAGAAGAAAAGGCTAAAAGGGATCATATTTCCAAATGAAAACAAAAGAAATCATAAAACTTCAAAACACACCCTGAAGAATTATTTTTATCATTTTTAATATCTGAACTGAAAGTTTTGTAAATACGAGAATGAATCAGATACGGCTTACACAGGTTCTGATCCAGTTTCCTTAAGTGACTAAGAGACAATTAATTGTCACAAAATTACCAAGTTTCTAGCTTTTCCCAACTTTTTCAAAGAGAACAGTTTAATATTGATATGATGTTGTTTGATGTAGACAAGATTTAAGCTCACATTACAGCAGTCTCCAGTAATTTAGAGATACCCAACAAGGAATGTTCACCATCATTAGCTAAAAGCAGTGTTTTCTCTACACCTATAATAGTAATAGCTTGCCAGATTTTAAAGTGTCTTAAAAGATCACCGCTACTCCATTTGTTTCTCAAAAAGCAGAAAAACTGAGAATCAGTCTTAAGACAAATACTACTTAAAACAGATTTTTTTTTTTTTATTTGAGCAACCCTAAATATTGTGCTACATAGAGAATTATGACAACTTACTGGCATAGACTTCTATAATCTATCAACAAATATATTTACGATATTTTAAAACACACACTATACCAATTACTAAAATTTTAGTCCTCTCCATGGAAAATCTGACAGACTTGGAAACCAGAATATGCTGATGTGTTTAAGTAGCTTTTGTAAGCTTCTTCTCAAAGTACACAGAAGTCTATCCAAATACTTTGTTAAACTTTTTACAGCAGCTGCTAAGCTAAACTATGGGGCCTATTTTGTGTTGAAATAAGAAATGTAATTTTCTCCCTTCCAATTTATAAATAAAAAATTAGTATATGAGGATTAATCTCACTCTTAATAAAGTCTGGATGCACACTGTAGCAGGAAGGAAATCAGATATGCCAACTATAGATAATTTTACTTTTTAATAGTTCAAATGCAAATGTACTCTTAGGAAAAAAATTACATGTAATCAAGAATATTCAATGCAAAATCTAGGATGGCTATTTTGTGTTCTAATATTCTGTTTTCCAACCTAGCAGAAAGAAAATCTAATTATTCAACCACTTTGCAATGTTGTGAAAAGATTGAGAGCCTGAAACATACAGCCGCCCTGCAACTCAGAGGACCAGCATCATATGACAGCAGCAGGCACAGCTGCTCAGCATTCCCACCTCCCACATTCAGAACAGAGCCTTGGCAATGTCTGCACTACTAGTGTAGTAGCTCATTTCAGCTGTGCAGATACTCTTAATTCTCGCATTTCTTAACTCTGAGACTGCAAAGTCAAGTGTGCAGCCTTTTTCATGGGTTTCAATATATTTTTCCCTATGACTGATATTTGCTTTTTGGGTTTTCCTTGTATTTTTTTTTCTCTCTCCCCCTTTTTTTCTTTTTTACTTCCCCTCCACAAAAGACAAATAAAGGACAGGAATTCCAGCATGTGGTTTCACACTGCCACCCATACAATTACAGCCAAGTTGGTGAGCTCGAGTCAAAGAGTAACTAACTTCACCAGTTGGTAATTATTCTCTGCAAAGAGCAGCACAAATGCAGGAAATTAAGTGCACATACTGTACTCCCTCCCCACAGGAATTTTGAAGAATATCTGCACCTAACCCACAGGTCTTCTGCCTTACTGCCCCCATACCAACAAGATTTTCCCAGTCTCTTAACAACTCTTTTCCATACCGTTGGGCTCCTGTCCAAGCTCCATTCTTCTTTTAACCTAAAATTTCAACCCTTGATACTGTAATCCCCAATAGTCTCCCATTTATTTACAGCCAGGACCCTGGCCACCTCCCACATTTCAAACCTTCCCTCTTCACCTCAGTGTCCTAAACCGGCTACTTCTAATTCTGCTTATTCTCCGTCCTAGTTCCTTTTCCATGGTCTTCTGTCCAGCCAATTCACCTTCAGCTCCTGCATTCTGATTCTCACTTCCCTTTTTTGATTATTTTCACAGAGTCAACTCTTCCCACTTTACCTGCTTCCCCCCCTCCCCCCCCCACTAGTCTATTATCTTCTCTTTCCCTGGTCCAAGCTTCACCTCCTATGCACGTTAACTCTTTGTTTTCACCACGAAGACTAGCGATCACAGTTGAAAGGTAAGAAGAGCACATGGAGGTTCCCTGTATTGTGCTACTCCCCAGTTCAGTCTAAATTGCAATGGCTGATACCTGTGACTCCAAAATGTAGCCTGTTTTTTTTTCCCCTCCAGTTCTGGAGGGCATCACACAGTTTCTACAGAAATTGTACATTCAAAAGACAGTCAAAAATAGTAGCCACAAGTGGATCAACGTATGCATAATTAAGTTACTGCTAGGACTTGAGATGCCAGAGCATTACTAGAACAAAGAATGCTCTTAGAGAGGAATCTGATTATGTGCCCACTGTGTTTTTTCAGAAGCACAATCTTGGCAAAACTGAAGACTATTTTTACAGAGCAGCAAAACATGCTACTGTTCGTAAGACCATTCCTTGTCAAAGCCCTAATCTCTGTTCCAAAAGTAACAGGGCAATGAGTCCTCTTGAAGAAAAGGTCAGGAGAACTATTTTTAAACTCTATAGAACTTAAAGCTTCCTTCTCAAATGTTTTTGACGAGACTGTTTCCAAAACTATTCACATTAGTTAAACTTCATTTTCTACATACATAACTACATGTGTGCATTATTAAAATATAATCACCATAAAGTGACAGAGCAGTTAGAGATGATAAAGTAGCTTTATGTTTTACCTTCAATACATATAAATTTGTTTCTCCATGCAATACCATCAGGTCTTGGAATAGCTTTGGCCTCACGAACTGAAATCATTTGATGGCTCCAACTGAGGAAGAGGAAAACAATTTGCAGACCTTTTAACTCTTGATTCTGAATAATGTCTGTTTACGTTAATAAGTTGTCATAGTGCTACATAACAAGCCTGGATAGCACAGTACTTTACAATAATGAGCAATTTAATATAAAGTGCTATACAAGAGTAAGGAATGATGGGTAGGAAACACAGAAAAAAAATCCACATGCACTTCAGTTTATTTATAAAAACCTCTGCAAAACATAAGAGGTTTCCCATGAGTAACATATGTTCATGACAGATTTTTTTTTCAATAGCCAGTATCAACTTGAATATGGACACCTACATTTATTTCTAAATTCAAAAGAAATAATAGCCTCAAAACTTTATCTTTGAGGTATTTCTGTGGAGGAAAAAAAAAGGCCATAAGGAGTTTAGGTGCAGCGGAAGTCTGACACTGAATACCATATACATATTTTCAACAATCAAGTGACACAAAGAAAGCACGCTTACAAATGAGCATTCCCAGTGCAAGAAAATTATTAGAAAGCACTAATACTTTGAATATGTGGTGTTCTTGATATTCTGTAACATCAGTGCAACAACTCAAATGTGCATCCGAAGATAATCTACTGCATTCTGCACACAGATTTAGAACAATGAAACCATATGAAATGATCACACAAACAGGAACAGCACTACAGTGTAGAGGGCAATATTTATGAGTCTTGGCACAATGATATGCCAAACACAAGGCAGCCAAAGCTACCACCTGCAGTTTTATGATCTTAACCAGTTCTACCCAGACAGTTTTCATCTGTTCTTAACTAAGCCAGACAACTGCTGTATTAGCAAAAAGCCTGGAATGCCAACAACAGATCATCATACACCCTGACTAGATAGGGATTAGAAATAGCAGGGTAGCATGCTGATAGCTGAACTGGTGTTATGTACACCTGACTGGATCTGCTGAGTGTATGGATCTTTTGACATAATGCAAAGATACAGGCACTCAGCTGAGTACATCAACCACCTGCAGTAAATCTGTAAATATCAACGATATAACAAAATACAATCTCTAAATTATCAGTTAAATTTGGAAGAACTCTATGTTCCATAGGTTGTCGATCAGCTCTCATAACTCCACTAAGTCAGCAGCAATAAGACAGTTTATACCAGCTAAAAGTCTGTGCCTGCAGATTCTACAAGTTAACTTGGGTACAACTCATTATTAAAGACAACACTTATGAAATTCAGCTGCTTGAATTTAATTCAACATTTTCACTTCAACATCTTTACTTCAATAGAGCACATACACTACTCTTCTGTTTAAGAATATGAATAGGGCTTTCTGATATTTCAAAAAGGCACAGGGCACAACCAGTGAAGTACATGTTTGTGTACCTTAGATTAATTGTTACCCACTGCCATGCATTTTTAGATTTCTCTTCACTCTAGAAAATTAGTATGAGTGAAGATCAGTCCTAGCATTCAATGCAAACTAAAGTCTTCACTGAATCCTATCACTCTCCCTCTTCTTAATTCCTGGAGTAGAATACTCATCTACTTTTGCAAGAACTAGAGATATTGTGAAGAACCAAATACTTTTCCATCATGTCTTTTTAATAACCTGTCATCAACACAAGCTTAGTAAAAAATTCAGATGATCTGCTTAGAAACAGAAACACGTACACACACACACAGATTCCAACAACAAAATAAGCAACCGGAACATCAAAAAACTTGAACTGCAGTTCCTCAAGGCAGTACCCCTCAAGGCAGTACCAACTGCCTTGGTACCAAAATCAACTTGAATTGTAAGTGAATTACCAGTAAGAAATGATTTCTTTATTAATTTTAAACATTTTGGCTTGCACACAAAAACTTCATAATGTTAAGTGAATAGTCTTAACATATGCATTTCAATCTGTAAATTAATAACCATTTGAACAGCAATCATTAGTTATTTCTAGTGTCACTCCGCATCAGGTATGAGTGCTTCATGAAGAACACAAGGATTTGAAAGAAAACCAGGAATTTCCAGGTGTAAGCCTGTGTATGAATATGTTACAAATAGATTAAGAAGTCTGTACTTTATTTCTTCAAGTAGCTTTGGCTTATGAAATGTGTACCAACTGCAAACATATTTAATATAGTTCTATTCAAAAATATATTATTATTATCTGACTAATTCTGCCCTGGAGAGAGCAACTGTATTTTATATTTTGTCAAGATAGTGTAGCTTATCTTTGATCATGTCCACCAAATACAACTTAACAACAGCTTAAACAACTACAGCATAACTTGAAATGAGAAATACAAAAGCAGCACAGTCTCAAATGACAATCTCTAGGTTCCCTGACAGCATTTTAAGGGTAGCAAGGCCTTGCTTCAAGGTCTCACTTTATAAAGAGGCAGCCAAGTGAAAACCTGCTGCCTTCACTCACTGCTGCAGATGTGAAATCAGACACTCTTTTAAGAGGGCCTGGTAAACATGGAGCAGTTTCCAAATACTTTCTTCTAAGACACCTCCATACTTTCCTACTTTGTCACATTCACTGCATGATCAGCAGAGCTTTGTTAATTTGAAATACTGAAAGATAAAACAGAGCTATAATCATACTTTTTGTCAGCTGTATCATGTAAAACACTATGCAGACTTGAACTCTATGGCAAGAGAATTTCCAACCATATTGGTAAATTATTTAAGCCTTGCTCTCTGTAGTCTCATATATGCAGCCATTTCCAAATCACGTTTCTGATAACTTCGGAAGGGGGAGAAAATTTACTACTTCTAGAAGCAACAAAAATCCCAGACTCAGACTGTGGTATGAGCACATGGTAACCAGCAATCTCTTCTGAAAGAGCTTACAGTCTAAATAAACAGAACAGATTAATAGCATATGGGAAAAAAAATCACAGCGCAAGGTGATAAAATTATTTATGTCTGTGCAGAATACAATGCTCTTGTTTCTTCCTTTGCATGCTGCTCCTTGGACCTATCCTGCTTTTAAGTATTACTACTGCATCAAGTGAAACAAAATACACCTAACTGAAGTACCTACTGGTCTTTGCTATACTGGGGGAGGTTTAAAACAACATATTTCCATCTTCCCTTAATCTTCCTGACAAATACATGCACACAGTTGATCAATTGAGCATTTCAGGCAGGCAACTTCATTTGATCGTTTTATCCAAAGTGATGATCTCCACCCATTATCTCATTCTTGACTATACTCTGTTCCTTCAGCAAAATGCATCCCATATATCAAACCCTGTATTGTGGTGTCCTACTCCATAGACAGGAAACTACAAAAGTCACTTTTATGAAAATTGAAGTAGCAATCTTTTTAATCAAACACATTACAATTCCACAGTGACAGCTTACTGACACAGTGCAGGTCAGTTGAATGTGACCTAACCTTATAGTTTTGTAATTTGAAGTATAATCTCAAAAATTCTGTGCATAAAAAGAACACTAGTTTTAGAGGAAAAGGAAAGAATGAAAAATATGTTGATTGCAGCAATGAAAATATTCAACACATACAGGAGTAAAATACTAGCTCTTCCACAAAAGGCACCACAGTTCTCTGTGTTCTGTCTATTTAACTCTTACTCTCATTCCCTCATATGCTATTGTTTCCATCAGCAACCTCAGAGCAAAGATAACATATGCTGTGGATAGCATAACTCTATTTTGTTCTCACTGCCTGGCTATCACACAGAAAATATTTAAACACCATGTTCTGCTTGCTTTTTCCTCAGCCTGGGCATTAATTTGGGATTCTCTTCTAAAGCCAACTAGCAATTTTTTTAATGAAACTATACAGAATTTTGGTATCTTCAAGGCAAACGTTTTGCTCATTTCAAACAGGATTTAAAGTTATCAGGGATGTACAGATGGCCAAGTCAACAGTACAATTCAGTTTTATTTCCCTAGCAGAAAAGGTTAAAAGTAATCTAAGTTGCTGAGTGATGTGCAACATTTCCCAGGATGACTTCTCAGCTATAGAACATTTTCAACACAGGATTTGTAACTGATAATTTTTACCTTTTTTTTTTTTTTTTAAAGCAAAATATAATTAGCCTATTGTTTAAATAATTTTCAGTTACTTTATGCTGGAAAAACTAGCCAGATATTTTTCTTTATTTATTTTTGTTTTAAATTCCCTATCTGAATGAATAATCTGCATAGTTAAGCAGAAGACTTCAGACACTCTATCAGCATTCCTGTTTTCCTTCAGTCTTTTCATCTGTTTTTCTGTTAGTTATTACTCCTGCATTACTGTTATTCTTTCCTCTTCAAAGGTCATAAAGTGTCAATATAATGAATAGAACAAATTAAAAATTTTAATATTCTGAAACACTAAGATGAGCTTATTACTTACTCAAATTCCGTGGCATAATATCTGAAGAAGCCTATTAGCAGATCTCCAAGGCTTGATTCATTTTTTGAGACGTAAGGAGGAATGGTACACGGAACTTGATGAATGAGATGCAGCTGCATAGTAGGATCAAAAGATTCCTGTCAAAATAAAATTAGAGAGTATGTATACACACACACACAGCCTTAATTTAGGCGTATATTGTTTTCACAACACAAAAGCTGCCCATTGTTTGCTTATTAGAAGTTCAAGTACAACTTGCAAGCAAAGAGCTCTATTACTCTTGTGCTCCTCTGTTAGATACTTGTTACTCTGACTGAGCTTAGGTAGAACCATCTTGCACAGGAGCATCTAAGAGCACCCTTGCCTTCTGTTTGCTAAGTAATTTTAACACAGGAGAATCTCTGAACTGAACTTACATTTACACACTAGTAAAACAATGTGAGCAGAAGCTGAGTTAGGTAGGCTGCACTGAGCTAGCTGCAGCTGAACTGAGATAGGATAGGGGAAATAAACACAGTAATCACCAAGTCACCAAAACTGCAGCATAAAAACAATCCAAAAGGAAGGCCTGACTAATTTTCCCCATAACATAAACTTGCATGTCAAACCTACTAGCTCTACTGTGAGCCTGCATTTTGCCACATAATGAATTCAAAGACTCCAGTAGCATCTTCTCCTATCCACCTTATCGAAAGAATAAAAAAAAACTTACACAAAACACTTGAATACATAGAGTACAGCATTTAAGCTGAAGTATGCTCTTCTATCCAAAAAAAGATGATGTTTGCATTAAGGAAAGTAATTACTGCCATCTTAAAAGTTCCTACATGAGACTAAATTAAGATGGCTTTTGATTTGTTACACTGTTTAAATATTCCGTGTATCCCTTAAGTTCTTCTGAGAGATAGGAGTACATGGAGAAGATCATACCTTATATTGCTAGCTAAAGAAGCAGTTTTCAAAGCCTGGTAGTATGAGAATACTACATTATATAGTGACGTCATGTATTTTAAGGAAAATGAACCCAAGATACACAAGAGCAAGTTTGACATTCACATAAGAAGATACATTAAAAATGCAGTGACCTGTTTGGTTATTACTGTATTTTTTCCCCCACCCTCTTTGTTACTTTGAAGAGTAATATGCATGACCCTCAAACTTTATGTACTAGAATATCACTGGAAGCACTATGCACTATTTACTAGTTCACAGCAGGCAATGTTTTGTCTGGGGAAAGTATGGTTAGTGATCACACCAGTAGGACTGGAAAGTCTGAGACTCCTGTCCTCTTTGCCAATTCTAGCAGGGCCTCCTGGAACCTTCCGTGAAACAAACCTTCTGTGAAAAAAGGCCATTCTTACAGCTGTGAAAAAAAATGAGGTCACCTTCTCAAACAATATGATTTTGCATATAAAATTTTTGTATATGACTTAGTTTGCACTGATGTTTGCACATCATTTGAATAATGAAAAAATTAATCATGCGGTAACACCTATACCAACAGCAAAAGTCAATATATCAAATAATATTGTAATAAAACATAAGGCTAATGATTACAAGTACACGTATGCCTCTGTGTGCATACATGCATCCAGAAAAGAAGGAACAAATAAAGCTATTTCATGTAGCATTTTATCCAGTAAACTTTTTCAGTAAACTTTGCTCACAATTAACGGAATATTAAATTACTAAGCTTTTCAGCATTTCAAAGGCTGATGTTGATACAAGCATACTCCAAATGAAAGAATTTTTCAGGATATTCAATTCAATGTTTCTGCACGGAATTTAGAGCTGACCAAAACTTATGTAAGCACCAGTGTTGTAAACTTGAAAGGCTCCTTGTTTGAAGCGTACAACATTTCAAAAATTGCTACCCAGAGCAGAAAAGATAGAATTCCTAAACTTAAATTGATGACTATGTTCTAAATCCTCATCTACCAACTAGGATTAAAACTGTAATCCAGAAATCTAAAATTATAATGTTTTAAAAAAATAAATCTGTTCAAAATTAAGTTTAATTTCATGATACCTACAATTCTAAGTTTTACTGTGTATATTAAGTACATTCGCTTCACATAGGTTAAGCAAATCAAAGCTCTTCTTACTCAGAGTGTCTGCCTTCAAAAAAAAATCCATACAATACTATGTAAGTGTTCTAGTAAAAATGAAAGTTACAGCCTACAGCAGTTAGTCATTACAAGAAAATCATAGTTTTAAAGATGTATGCAGTAATAAGTAATTTTTGTCTATCCTCTTGCTTTAGTAGTTATTCCAATCCATGGAAATGAATTTTTGGAAAGCATTACTGAAACTACTTTTTAGGAAAAAATATTTTTTGCATTAACTTGAATTACCTAAAGCAAAACGTTACCTACACATTTAAGTACACTGTAAGTCAACTTAGTCAACTATTTTATTTACTTTTATTTTTTAACTTTGCAGATTGCTGATCACAACACATAGAAGAGAAAAATGTATTTAATCTTTCCAAAATACTGCATGTTTGTTATGAAGGAAACTTATTACCAGATTAGCACATTTTACAGGTAAGACCACGCTATTATTATTTAAAATTAAGAAAGGGTATGGGGAAGATTTCATGGCCATTTCTGTCAAGATTTCATCAACATTAAATTAATCAACAACCAACTGTGTCATTTATTTAAGCTTGTTAACAATTCAGTCACTCAATGTCAAGTGAACAAGACATTAGAGTGGCCACACACAACCCATGGAACTCATAGCCTCTCTCCATCTTTATTCACCTATTGTAGACCAGGGGTTATGGTACTTTTCTTGCTACCAAAGGGACTTTGAGAATAACTGAATTAACAGTACTAAGTATAGATTACAGATACTACACATAATGAGGGTTGTTAATAGAACAGAAATACAAATCATCCTTCAAACTAGCTTAGTTTCCAGCAGGCCTCCCCTGTATTTTTTCCTCTTCATAACTTATTCTAGGAAGCAAGAAATTCAGCTTCTTTTAAAATTAGTCCTTCATTTGCTTGCTGTATCTTTGCCTCATGACATGTTAAAAAATGGAAAAGAAATTCAGGATCCGATTGAGAAATAAATAACCAATTTTTATTATTTCAAAATATTCAAGGAAAAAGGGATTCCACACTTTTTTTTTTTTTTGCTAGATCTTTAGTTAGATTGGCTGCTTACTCCACGAAACACTAGCATTCAGCAACATGCTTCATATTGCATAGCTTGATAATGCATACACATATTCCCATTTCTACCTTACATACTGGAAAGGAACAGAAGTATGTATCCCAAAAAACCTATACATCAAGATATTCAAATGAAAAATGAGCTTAATTCCAACTGTCCAACATTCTTCATTCAAAAAAAATTTAGTGGTAAATTTATATCAGCATAGTATATTGCCATTGTTGATAGGTGTCTATATTCAAGCACATAAAATACCCTTCTCTAGTCTTGCAAATGATCATTTAACTCAAGTTCACACTTCAAGAAAGCTCAAAGGGGAGAAGCAAATTTTATCCATCCAAAGACTGTCTCCCATGCATGAAATAGCTATAGTAAGCACCATCCTGTACTCTACCCCATCCCTTTGGGAGTGATCTTGCTGCTTGTCAAACTGATGCAACAGAAACAAAAATGTGCTCAGGCTAGAGTGCAGGAAGCTCACAACCCAGAGCACTAGCAAAAACCCACCTCCTTCTTGATTTAAGCTAATATGCCAGACTGCTCTGGAACACTGGGGACTCACACATTACCTTCTGACACTCAGTTACAGCAATGTTTACCCCTAGCAAACATGCAGGCAAAACAAGCAGAAGTAGTAACTAAGTAAGTCATTAGAGGTTTTACAGAGATAATCTGTGAAAATTGTAAGCAGAGGTGAGTTCTGCATAAGCTTCAGAATGGAACAATACATTTTGTGGGCTACTGTCATCTATCCCATCTGGCTAGGCAGCCAGGAAGCTCTAGAATTCAACTCCATGCCTATTATGCTCCAGCACTCCCTCTGAGCGTTGCAAAACGTCAGCTTGGTGCCAGCTGGAGACTACCCCATGGCAACAGAATGCACAGGTGGGAAGATCTGGTGTCTCTCCAGGACTTCTCACCCTTCACATTTATGATAGTGATACACCGAGTCACAGAATTTGCCTTTTGTTTCTTGTTCAATATAAGTGTGTCTATTTTACATGGCACTTATAATATAAAGCAAACAGTTTCCTTCAAAGTGCAGAAATATTTTCAGGCCACAGAAGGAGCTGCAAGTGTGATTTTCAAAGAAAAACAGATTGTAAGTAGGGTGATTTCTTTCAGAAGGACAGAAATGGTATTTCTGTATTAGAATGGAGACACAGATTAGATCAGCTACAACCACAAGAAACCCATATGGTTTCTTAGGAAACTGGGATTTACCCATATTTATAATTATTACTGCAACAACATACAAGACCAAAATCATTTTGGTGTACTTCTCATTTTAAAATTCTTTGCAGTATCAGTTTTCAAAAGCTGTAGCTTTACAACACATTTTACATACTTCATTATATTACCGATGGAGAGAGTAAACTAAAAATGTATTTGCAAATTTCTAGCATGATTGTTTTTTCAACTTAATCCACAGTTCTGATTTATTTTTACAATATCCATGTACAAAATATTATTTCATTACTTATTCTAGAGCATTCAGTCCATTCTCCAAAGGCAAGATAAGTAACAAATAATTATGCTGAAACAGCATAAAAATGCTATTCGTACAGCAGTGGTCTTGAAACATAGGAATCTCCACGATTTACCACTTTTACAGATGAAACCTTGCTTTTAGTGCAAACTTGGATTTTTCAAACTTATGGTATTGTATATACTTTCGCTTTAATCACTTAAACCATTAATGTTTGTAATGTACTGTAAAGGCATTTATGCAGTTCAAACTACAAATATAAATATTTGAATTATTATTGCAAAGTAAATGTTACTGATTCTTGCAGTTGTTTTCTTTAAATTATATGCCACACAAACTTAAAATACTACAGCACATAACGTTTATGCAAATAAGATTATTTAGTTATTAAAAGAAACAAACCACCAGATAAAGCTAAATGTACAAGAAATGAAAAGCAGCTTCAAATAGTTTTTAGTACTTCTTTGAGCAATAAAGAGATTAAAAGGTATAGGGTTACAAAATAGGAATAAAACTGCAGTTTACTATAGCTCAAAGCCTTCTGCATCTTGATTATCCTAATTATCCAAGATGGTTGACACCTATTTTCTCCCTGATGTACAGTGTCATCTAATATTCCCATTTCAGCATTATAGGAAATATATGAAAAAAAAAAAAAAAAAGAGTGGGTTTCAGACACTACCTCAGCAGTTATCAACTACAGTAAAAAATAAAAAAAAATAAAAAAAACCACCTAGCTGGGGACACCAAGCCATAATAACTATGAATAAACAAAAATGTAAAATGTGGTGTGAGAGGAAATGTAAGGAGGAAGGAATAAGGAATTTCTTACAGGACTATTCAGCAACAGTTCTTTTGTTCTCAAACATGTATTTAAGAGAGTAGCTGTTATTTCTAGGTAGTCTTTCTTAGATAACAGCTCACTAATTACAGTCCTAATTTTGCAGTGGATCAAGGCATACAAATTCACAGAGTTCTCTGGAAAACTGCAGAGTATGATCTGGACATAATAACAAAGTCCCCAAAAGGTGTTTTCTTGTTTGGGCTGGAGCCCAGTTTTGTGAGGTTTCCAAAGTCTCCTAGTAAACATTTACTCTCTGAAACCAAAAATAGCAGGCAACTCATCAGCTATTGGAAGGTACAGAAATCTGAAATACCACCATTGGATCGAAACATTACTACTTAACTTATAAAGAAATAACAATCAGAAAGTTACAGATTACAGAGGGATATTTTCAGCCCAGCATAAAGAGAATCAGGTCAGTGTTGTCATTTCTCACTGTGTGAAAACCTTTTCATGTAAAGCAGACTGCTTTCATTAAAGAAATGATCAAAAGCAGTATATAACCTTTTTCACACGTATTTAACGTATTGATGACTAGGCTTACAGACTGTTTAACTTAACCCATTGCAGATACTTAAAAATTCATATATTTTAGATAAGCAGTTTCATACACATACAGATGTAGTAAATTCATAAGAAACACTTACTGGGTAATTTTTTTGGAGAGATGGAAGGATGGGTTCAGGTAGGGCTATAAAAAAAAAGTTCAAAGTTGCTGTGATTCACGTAATTCACAGGAAACAATATCATATCAATTACCCCAAAGGGTTGAACTGAAATGCCATCTTAGAAACATCTACTAAGAACTTCATTTTCATGCATTTTGTAAAGTAAAAGTTATTCCACAAATATTTCTATTACTACATTTTGTATATAGTAGTCTAGGGAGTTAATTCAACTAAGGGAAGCTCTTACTATGACACTTCTATCTGCAGAAGACATGAAAGATTCTACAGCAGCTGGGTACTACTTGACTTTTAAAATTCACGTTCATTCATGTTTATAAGAAACTTACTGAGATTCCCTAAAAGGCATATCGTATCTTCACTTCCCGCCTACCTACATCTAATAGGATTCTGTTGCAGCATAGGAAGTCACCATATACTGCATACGTACACATTCTTCAGCAGCTAAGTACTATCTATTACTCCAAAAAGTCTCCAAAAATGATCTAAAGATAAAACATCCAACGTGCTTAGTAGCCATTCATAGCAAAATCCACATAAAATACATAAACACAGTTTAATGCTGTTACCTGGTCTACTAAATGGCAAACAGGATATAAAAGTCATACAGACAATAATGATACTAACGAACACAGAATAAACTAAACAATTTTAACTTTTATGAAAGTCATGAACCAGGAAAACATATATTGCACAACAAAAATAAAAGGGAAAAAAATTATCTTACAGGTCTGATTGTGCTACAGACAGAAAAAGTACCCACATCCCACTCAAGCCTTAGAGCACCTACAGAACTGTTAGAACGCTCCCTGCACTAAAGCATTAACATCACTTCATCAGCGTATCTTTTTATACAGTTGGTCTACATCATTCACTAGGGAAAGTGATAATTAAGTTCAGCACACACGACTTTGACTTGGGATCTAATTCAACCTTCAAACAAGGTCTCAAAGGGGATGAGATGTTAAAGAATCTTTCTTCCATAGGGACTAAGAATTAGAATAGCAGAATTCTCAGAACATGCTTTGGATATCTTCAAAGAGTATAATATATTAACTAGCAGGATTGCTAAGAATACGACCAGCTACTTTAATAATCATTTATCTTTGTTGTGGGTGTTCAGAATTATGAAAGAGCATCTTATTTCTACAAGATATTGGATATTTTCCAGTTCTCTGCTACAATGAAAATAAAGGTAATGAGATCTGGGCAATATGAGTAATCAAGATGTATCATCTGGCTCTGCATAATATACTAAGAGGATGGAGTTATGGGGAAGAGTTAACCACCTAGCACTAGCATTTGCCACGTGAGTTTTTATTTTCCTGCTTTGCAAGACTGTTGGGTCTATTACCTGGAGGAAAGTTCATGCACATGACATTGATGTAGCTACAAAATAAACTCAAGCCATGGTCATAAATCTTCTCCATGAGTATGAGAACATGGAAATGGATTAAGAAGGAAAGCAATTTGCCTGGAGAAGATGGGGACACTATTTATTGCTAAAGAAAGTTTTTATTTTTATTTATTTCTTTTCCTATTACTATCAACAAAAGCCTTATTAGAAAATTGTATGGCTGACACACAGGCTGCTTTCCATACTATCACATGCATGTAAGCATAAGTGGAAAAAAAAAATTAAACCACGTTTAGACGACACTTCTCCAACCTTTCCTAAGCAGAAAAGACTGATGAAGCATAGGTAAAAAGGCTCCCCTTTGGCCTGTAGTGTTACCGCTGATACTTCCTAGGCAGCTGACTGATCACACACACATTTGAATGAAAAGAATTATTCAAACTTTTTTTTTCTTCCCCAGAGAGCTGTGGCAGCTGCCACAAATGACTATAGCAAATGCCCTCATGCTTGCAGAATTGTTAACATTATGGCAAGCCTACACATTTACACTTGCTTGTAACACCTACTCTCTTCCTTTGTGCATTACTTTGATCCAGTAATGGGCTATTCATGACTGCACACAGCACACAATACAAGAAATCCCTCACTCCCCAACAGTCCCCAGAGTTTCTGCAATACACTAAAAATAAATCTGGAGAATAAATTTCAAAATTAAAAATCCAGTTTCCACTCAAATTGTAATACCAACTATTAAATGCTTATCGAGTCATCATTAAGATGTTTGCTAATTGCTAGACCATGTAATGATACTTTTCACTTCTCCTGCTTGTGCTTCACCTCTGCATAGCAACGTTTGCATCCCAGAGTAGCTCCCAACATTTTAAATTCTGTATTTAATAATTATTTTGGCCTTTTAAAGTTGTCTGTCATCTCAACTCCTCTAAATCAGCCACTAGTTTTGTTTGTTTGCTTGTTTCAGTTAAGAATCTATATAGAAGTAGTCAGTTGCTAATACGATGGTTTCAGAGCTGTGACAACACTTTTTATTTCCACAGAAACAAAAGGATCCATGGAATTCCACCACATCAGATGTGAAGAAAACATCACAGAGAGAACAACACAGTCACAAGACAGACTTGCTTATGTCCCTGGGATTGGTACGTTAATAACACGCACATGGTACGGGCTTCAAAGAGTTCAAAAGTAAGTCAGCCAACTGGATCCCAAACACACAAAACACCCTCTTAGGTCCTCGACTACAGATACTGCTCAGTTGAAAGAAAGCCACCACTCTACAGGGAGTATCTTCATTCCAGGCCAAACAAGCTGTTGGAGGAACTAGGCATTGCACCTTTCCATCTGATTTTAAAAAAAAACAAACAACAACAACAACAAAAAAACACAACCACCAAACCACCACCAAAAAAAACCTACACAAACTGACAAAGAGAAAAGTCTAAACAAAATGACAGCATATGCAATTCATCCACAGATACTATCATAAAATGTTAAAAATCAGTTGTTACTAAAATAATATGACACGAACAATCAGGACATTACAAAAAGTTTTTTTTTAAAAAGGTGTAGAATTAACAGGAGCAACAAGATACAGAGGCTACTTGTGAACTAACACGAATTAAGAAAAAATAAAATAGGTCTAGGGGCATACTACTACACCAGATATGCTCTTCAGGCATTTCTTGCCTTCCTTTCTGAAATCACTCATCTCCCAATAAGCAATCAAGAAACTCATACTGAGCTAAGTCATTTCTTGCTCGACTCCTTAAGTCTCAAACAAGAATTGCAAACTGCAAAATTACAAAAGTGGATTTCCTCTAGTGAAAGAAAGTGATGAGGGATAAGCTAATTTCTATCTATTCCTCAGGAGTATTTCTGGGCTGAATGACTTTCTTGAATTCTCAGCAGGGATCCTTGGCCTTCCTGCTCCATACAGGTGTTCAATGTTTCTATATATTTAAGTCACAAGAAAGGATGTTGCCCCTAGCAGTCAAATATCTCACCTTTTAATGGTCTTCAACATCAGTCACCTTACATAAGGCAGTAATCAGAAGAAAACCTAATGCTATGGTAGTGCATTCTTGCATATACACATCCTCCTCATGTTCAGTTCTTCATTCATCAGAACAGGGAAAAATGATCCCACAGTATTCTTTCCTTTGAATTTTCTTTTCAAATTCCCAAGTTCCCAAATTAAAAACAAATTGTTATTTTCACGCTTAAGCCTTTTTAACACAGGCACATTTTTTGTTAACCGGAGCTTGAGTTTATTCTATAGTTACACAGTGTCCTGCAAGTACATTGACTTTTTTTTTCTTTGGAAGCTGGTAATTACCTCCAAGGAAGAGGTCCGCTTTTTAAATAAAAAAGCATCACTAAGGAAATGAGTAAAAACACATAGCTTTCAGATTTTTTGTGTGTGTGGAAGATCATTTCTAGCAGTTTAATTTTATTAAAGAAGAAAACTACTCAAATGTAAACTTAAAAAAGGACAGTGTTAACATGCAAAAACATACTTACTCTGTAAATAGTGCAAAACCATCAACACAAGACTGTAGCTGTTTAAAGTACCACGACTGGCATCATTTATGTCATGAAAACTCGCCCACTTCTTAACAACCAGTACTAATGGACGAACTCTTTTCTCAACTGTAAATAAAACAAATACTTCTCAAAAAAAGGCACGTTTAGACAGAAATCAGTCAGTTTTTGTTCCTTCATCAACATGATATTCTTCTTGCATTCTAAGGTTACTTTTTGCAAACTTTTACAGAATTTACTTAATTATTCTACAACTACTATCTATCTCATAAAAGTAACAGAAAACATTTGTATTTGAAAAATAGCCGTTCAAGTATTCAGGTCCATACAGACCCAGCATAACCCCTGTAATTGACAAAACTTGATACACCTCTCAATGTAGCAGTGTCACATTCTACTTCTAAGTTGTCCCCAGTTCATTGCACAAATTCTCTGAATTAATTTGGTACCAGGGAAGACCAAAACTATTCTTTTTTTTAAATTTAGATTATATAAACTATGAAGGCAGGGAAATGAATTTTGACCGGAGGAGACAGAGCTCATTTTTTAAGTTTTCCTTGGGGTCCATGAAAGTGGTAATCACTTAATCACTGCATCCAAACAATTTTAAATTGTCTAAGTAGCTCCACCCCCCCTTACACCAATGCATGCAGCATGAGGAACAAGCAAGAGAAGCTAGAAGCCTTGGCTCACTTCCAGAGCTACAACACCATTAACATATATGAGACTTGGTGGCAAAGGTCCTGAGACTGCTGTGCTGTCGTAGACAGTCCGAGGCTCCTCAGGAGGGACAGGCAGGGCAAGCACTGCCTGTAATGGAGAGCCTGAGCTGAACAGAGCCTGGAGTTGGTGATGACATGTTTGAGAGCCTATGGATAGTGAAGCAAATAATGCAGGTATCGTTGTGGGAGTCTACTATAGACCACCCAGCCAGAATAACGACACCAATGAATTATTCTGTAAGGAATTAAGGGATATCTCTAGATCAGATGCACTTGTCCTTATGGGTGACTTCAACTTGCCAGATGTTAACTCAGAATATCACACAGTTGATAGCAACAGGCCCAGGAGATTCCTAGAACACCTTGATGATAACTTCTTGGTACAGGTAAGGAATAGGAAAGGTGCCCTCCTAGATTTATAGCTTGTAAACATAAGAGGGTATCATGGGTGAAGTGGCAATTGGCAGTCATCTTGGCCACAATGACCAGGAAGCATCTGAGTTTAAAATACTTAGTGATAGCAGGAAAACCATCAGCAAAACCTCAACCCTGGATATGGGGAGAGCAGACTTCAGGCTGCTCAGGGAAATAGTTAGTAAGGTTCCCTGGGAAACTGCTTTTCAAGGTGTTGGGGTCCATCAGTGCTGGTTGCTTTTCAAGAGTCATTGCTTAAGAGTACTGGAGCAGGCAATTTAAAAATGTTGGAAGTCAAGTAGGTGGGGCAGAAGGCCAGCTTGGCTGAGCAGGGATCTTCTTCTAGAGCTTAGGTAGAGAAAGAAACACAGGGATTTTCTTGTGCCCTCCAGTGATTTGCTGAGAGGAAAAAGGAAAATCCATGGCAGAAGCTAGAAACACCTATAAGTTGTTGAAACGCCTTTGAGTTGTTGACATAACTCCTCACCTATAATCATGAACAGCAAATGTTATTTTCCTACCCATAGAACAGGTAGAGTGCTTAGAACGAAATCCCTTCCTAGGCATATGCCTGCCTGGATATATGAGGAAATTATTGTCAAATAACTTATCCAGGACAAGTTGTAGACCCTCATAGTAAAGTGAATATGGGATACTGAAATGTCTCTCTGTGAAATCTTAGTCAAAATTAACTAGTAAATCTACTGATAGCTGACAGCATCCTACCCTAATGAGGAAAGATTTCCTGTATGTGAAAACTGAATGTGCTGGTAACAGAAGAAATGCAGATGAATAGAAGAATTAGCCTGAAGTCTGCTACTTATGCATTTATCTGCCAAACAAGATTGTGATGCCAAGTAAGAAAAACATGGCTTAAGTTTGTAATACGCCTCCTTTAGAAACCTATTTCATAACCTTTCCCTGAAAAACAACCTCCTGAGGAGACACAACCCAGTATTGTTTTGGGGGTAAGTATAAAAACTGAAGCTGTATTTTTGATTTTTCCAAATAAAGACTCTGTAAGAGCATACAACCATACACACAGTGGCTGTCAAGGAAACAAAAGGGAAGACTACAATGATGTATTTGATTCTTTTCCTCTTCCTCTCCCTCATCTATAGAAAACTGAAGCAGCCCTCATAAGGGATATGTGGACCTTAATATGAAAGATCTTTGTCATCTTCTGAATATTATTCAATTCAATTAAAAACATATATAGCTGATATATCAGTTTAATCCATATATTTAGAGTGAGCAACAAGAAGTTTGATGAAAACTAACTAATATAGCTAATTTGGTAATTTAATATTGTACCTTAATACATTCGACTGAATTTTAGTAGTTTATCAATACCAAAACACAAATTTAAAAAAGCTTGAAAAGTTTATAGACATAAGAAAATAAATTAGAAACTTACTGTATGCATAGGTTCTCAGAAGGAATGTGTTTCTTATTCCTACAAAATTGTTTACATTCAAGTCAAACTCCACGCAGCTATCAGGAACGAGAAAAGAAAAAGAATTGAGTGTGATGGTATTCAGTTCCGAAGTATTTATTACCTTCTATTACCTGTTACCATTGCCCCTTACCTACCAAGTGACAGGTGGAGAAACACAACTTAAATATGATAATATTTTAAAAGCTTCCACAAGTAGTACTTGTCTGCAAGTAGTTAAAATCACCTGCTTTGTCTGCAGTAGTTAAATTATTTGTAGACTTGAATTCCATTATTATCAAAATGCAGCATTATTTTTTGTATGATGAATAAATAGAGACAGAAATGTAGACCATTGCAAAACTTAACATATTAACCAATAGTTGGAATTTTAACAAATCTCTCTCTCAAACAGAATGCCTATTATTGACAAAGCAGTAGATAGCTATGTTTCCATTTATATATCTATGTTTCCATTTATATATCCAGGCCTCGTTCACATAGCCTTTGTTTGTCTGAACATTCCTTTGGATTTTCTTGAACTACTACTATAAGAGCATCCCATCAGGGCATATGGACTTGCAAATGTTTAGTTTGCTCAACTATTCCTTGATGTCATCAAAATATTCCATGACCTTTCACCAAACAATACTTATCTTCATTGCTCCAGCCTTTCATCCTGGTCTCTGGGACCTAAGAAACCTGAAAGCTGCTATTTGCCTCTGTCTTTGCTAGCAAAGACAGAGGCAAAGAAGGCATTCAGTACCTCAGCCCTTTCACTGTCCTGTGTAACCAGGTCCACCATCTCAGTCAGCACTGAGCTCACATTTTTCCTAGTCTTTGTTTTGACACTGATGTACTTAAAGAAGTTGTTGTTGCCTTTTACATCCCTTGTATGATTCAATTCCATTTGGGCTTTAAGCTTTAACAGCTTAATCCCTCGATACTCAGATAAAGTCTCTGTATCCCTCCTAGGTCATCTGTCCTTGCTTCCACCTTCTGTAGACTTCTTTTTCGTGTCTGAGTTTTGCTAGGAGTTCCTTGTTCATCAACAAGGCCTCTGGCATTTTTACATGACTTCCTCTTTGTTGAAATGCGCTGCTCTTGAGCTTGGAAAAGATGATCCTTGAATATTAACTAATTTTGTTGGGCCCCTCTTCCTTCCAGGGCTCTATCAATAAAATAGAAATAAATGATATCCTGCTATTAATTCACATCACAGAAACTACATTAGGTGCTTCAGGCCATCAAGTAAGTACTCTGACTGTCAGTGCACTAGCTTTATACTAGCTGTACAATTTTGCAATTCAACTTAAATACAACAACAAAAAAAAAGACTTCAGTGGAATTTCTCATATTGAGAGCACATACACAGAGTATTTTCATGTGTCAGTGTCCAAGAAATTATGTTGAGCAGAGTACTTGCCTGACTTTATCCCTGAACTTCACTATTGGCACTTTTGCTCGAATCAGCTGAGGTTGTTCAATGTAGCATGCTGAAAGGGAGAAAATATCCAAAATAAGTTTCATGCAAGATACTTATCTTAAAAAAGATCCTAAGTGAAATGAAACTGATGATCTATGGCAAATAGTAGCTTATGAAATTTAACAAAAATATTCTCCAAAGGGCTGCACTAAACTAAGTAACCTTTAGCAACTGCAGCAAAAGTGCTATCTAGGAAAGAGTGTAAAAATGCACTAAACAGAGAAAAACATTCGTGGAAATTTTTTCTGCAGGAAGTATATTCAAGAAATTTGAATATATGGAATGCAGTTCTACAATGCCTTTGATGAGAAGTACTTCAGTTGTAATAGAAATTACAATTTTCTATTGTAATTTTTACAACAGAATAATTAAGAGATCAAAAAGAAGGGAGCAAGAGCACACCAACCCAAGATGGTCAGATGCCTGCATTATGTCATATATAGCAAGGAACACATTATTAGCTGCACATTTTTAATTGCATATAATTTGCATGCTGTTGAAATAATGCATTTTACTAATCAAAAATACTAACTGTATGTAACATAATGTTATGTAACATAACTGTATCTTCATGATGCACTATTTATGCTTAAAACTTCACTTAAACTGTTTCTTTGGCTAATAGAGTATATAACAAGAAAAACTTTTCCTATCAAATTAATCTTGAACACAAGGAATCGTATTTGCAGCCAAGGCATTGGTTTCCATCAAAGATGTGATAAGCATTATTTACTGTTCACGATAATGGAAATAGGACATGCAATAAATGCACGGTCCCAGGACTGCACCTCAGATGATTATCCTCAGAGTACCAAAACACACACTCAGTGCCAGAATACTCAAACCTACTAAACTCTGCCAGATCCATCAAGTGCCACCAAACGCATCTTTGCACTTTGCTACTTGAAACTGCTGTATCAGTCATTATCTGTGATTTACCAGTTCTCCACAGTATCTCAGATTATACTTAGCAGTTACCCACTTGCAGTAAGGAATGGCCAAAGATGACAATGGAAAAGACAAAGAAAAAGCACATCTTGGCACAAGCTTGGGCAAAAAGCACAGTTTGAGTCATTTCTTATACTGCAACTTCTAGGTCCATTTGTATTTGACCATAACTAACTTTAGATGATATGTTCAGGTTTGTTGAAACACTACTGTGTAATGTTCAATTATAACAAGTTTTTTTTTTTTTTTTGAGACTTTCTGAAAGTGTTTTATGTATATACATATTTGGACAGATTGACCTGAAGTAATCCTTTACTTGGGATTCAAATGCCTTGTATGATCCTAAGCAACACACAAGAAGACACCAAAACAAACAAAAAAGAATGCATCTTACTAACTCAATAATTTTATAGGAGGACTTACAGCTGGTATTTGAGAGGAACTCTGATCCATATTCACTGAATGTACCATCTAGTACAACTTAAACAAGTGTCCCCTATTTCCAGCTGTACCCAAAGACACATCCAAACATCTCTCCTGTAACATCCCAGAACACTTTTAATGTAAAGCTATAGAGCTGTCTTCTTTCCTTTCATTACCGAATTTAAGATAAAGACGCCCAAGACATAGCCTATGGGAGACAACTGTGAGCATTTATATGCATACCACAGCTATTTAACTTAACTTACTATAATCTTTCTCAACAACACTTCAGATATTAACTGCATTCGTTCTAGTGGCAATTGACTTCAAAACACACCCTTGTCTACAAGTGCCTCCCAACACTTGACAGGTACTCATGTCAAATTAGTTGGCTAAGAAAAATAAAAAGCCAATTCAATCTGTTTCCCAAGGTAATGACAAAAGGTACCTGATGTTTTACTCTCAGTGGCTCACACTGATGACACTGGTAACAGAATCTCTACTGTACATAAACAGTAGATTGCTTCTTCCCTGGTATATATAACAGCCACAGACACAGAATGGGGAATCTTGAAATATAGAGGATCTTTTATAATTCAAAGAACTGGACAAAATCCTCTTTGAAGTAGGATGCTTTCACTTTCAAGTCAAAAACTACCCCCTGAGAATTCTTCATCTGAAGGCAGTCTGAACAGCAACTTATAAGAACAATGAATTGACCTGTTCCTCCTCTATATGCTGGTACTGCCAACATTTAAATTTTCTTCACTAGGCACAAGAGTTAACTATTTCACTGGTATCAAGGCTCAAAATAGAAAGTTATACACAGCCTACTGCAAGTGATATCTTACTTTACAAATTCTTAAGAATACTGTCCACAGGAAGGCACACATTCTAAAAGAGTAGTAATAATTCACTAACACCAAAAAGAAATCCACTATTCAACTCCTTCAATTGTGGTTCACAACTCAAATTATTTGAGATCCTACCAATACTTGAAGTCTACTAGTTTGGAGGGCAATGCTTAGGTTTTTCTGTCAGTACCATCATACAAAATAAGCAATGATTTACTAAATATTTTAACTTCGCTCCAAATAATATTGTGATAAGACAGTAGACAACAGGCAAGTATACAAATAATTCTAACTGTAGATCAAAACTTCCTCCAAAACTGCCAATAGTCTTACCACCTCATTGTAGCTTGGAACTTACAAAGTTTAGTACTGAAGAGTTTTAGGACTAAGCTGAGCACATGCCTTGCTTCTGTCTTCTGATTTACCTGAAATATAATACTAAAGTTAAAGAAAAACCTTGCTATCTCTCATTTAAATGTTCCTTATTCTTATACAATAAGCATGACTTTACTTTTCAAATTAAAACAACTATCAAATTCTCAAAGAAAGACATGAACACGCATACCAACACATTCCTCAGTCTACATACACATTTAGTGTGGCAAAAGCCAGACAGAACAATTCATATCTAACATGCACAGTAACTATCAGACATTCACAAACCATAGAACTTGAAGGAGAACTAGCCCTACTTATACAAAAATGTAGTAATTCCTTTCCTGCCTCCTAACTGATGTTCCAATTATTTCAAAATTATGCTCTAAGTTTTTTTGTTCCATCAATACTCTCAATTCCATCACTTCTCTCAAAAATTCTCTTACAAATATACTTAAAATATTTTGCATATCAAATTCCTTCTTACGCCTGCTCACTAAAATCGGCGTCTAAGAGTCTAAATAATAAAATAAGAAAGTTGTTCCTGCATCTAAAATGAGTTAGAGTTCTTTAAACAACTTTCTTCATGATCTTGGCAACCTACTTGTGTTTTCTTATGATTTATCCATTTGTGAAATGAAGACAATGCTTATTTTTGGAATGTTCTGTTGGGTAAAAGGGTTTATAGTGTTAACTTACTAACTGCAGTGTTATGGGAGCCATAACCCATAGCTATCACCAGTGCAGAAAAATGTTATTAAATCAGAAAAACTTGATTGTTTATCCTCATTTTAGAAGCTTCCTTCATAAAAGCACATACATTTTAAAAAGTTATTGAATATGAAGTGCTTAAGTTATTAGAGAGTGCACCTAATAAAAAGTCTTTGTTCTAATTGCAAATATATTTTAATTAGAAGCATAGAATGGTTTGGATTTGACGAGACCTTACAGGTCACCCAGTTCCAACCCCCTGCCATGGGCAGGGACACCTCCCACCAGACCAGGTTGCCCAAAGCCCCATTCAACCTGGCCTTGAGCACTTTCAGGGATGGGGCATCCACAGTTTCTCTGGGCAACCTGTGCCAGTGCCTCACCACCCTATGAGTGAAGAATTTCTTCCTTATGTCTATGCTATATCTATACTGTTTTAGTTTAAAGCCATTACCCCTTGTCCTATCACTGCACTCCCTGACAAAGAGTCCCTCCCCAGCTTTCCTGCAGGCCCCCTTTAGGTACTGGAAGGCCACTGTAAGGTCTCCTTGGAGCCTTCTCTTCTCCAGGCTGAACAGCCCCAACTCCCTCAGCCTGTCTTTATAGGAGAGGAGCTCCAGTCCCTATATCATCTTTGTGGCCCTCCTCTGGACTCTTTCTACTAAGTCCATGTCCCTGTTGTGCTGGGAGACCCAAAGCTGAATGCAGCACTTCAGGTGGGGTCTCACAAGAGCAGAGTAGAATTACTTACTGGTTCATCTTTAACCACCAAGCATAAGTCACCATCACTGCTACGAGTGCCAAATCCATTCAGTGACGACCCAACCAAGAAGAGTCTGCTCTCTGTAACAAGAGAACCACAGACTAAAACCTGATGTGACATGTCAAAGTTTAGAGGAAAGAACTGTGAATATCAACAGTGCTGAGACAAGTAATAAGTAATCAAAACATACGTGGAAAAATTCGCTGAATTTCCCTCTGGAGTTCTATTCTGCAGAGCTCTTTTTTGTTCAAATCACAGGTCTGTTGCTGACATACTTGAAACAACTCCAATACCTGCTGACTTAACTTGACACACATTCAAAAAGTAAAGATAAAGGAAGTGAACATTCTTTCCTGTTGCCATTATAAGAAACAGAAAACTGCATTTGAAAAAAAAGCCCAGCATTGTTTCACATTATCTGTCCTGTAGTACAGAGTTTTAGTTTTCTTGAATTCATCCTGAACACTTCCCCAGAAGAAATTTCTGTGATTTTTTTTATATTTAAATTTTCTTCATCTGTTTTAAAATGTCTATCCACGAGAAATAATTGTTGTCCCATCAGTATCTGCAACCTTTCAGCAAATAAATAGTAATAGACCAGAAATATGTTCTGTTGACAGGGTTCTACTGTGAATAGCCTCCCTCAGCAATATCAGACCCCACCTACAGAGAAGATAGATGTCAAACACAGGCATAGAAGGAGATTACCTTATCTTTGGCCACAGGAAGTGTGGTTTCTGTAACATATAGAAATGAAGAATCTTGCAACGGAGGGACACATACACTTAAATCTGGTACGTAACGTGTGTTGAACAGTGGAGATGGAATTTGGCTTGGAAAGGAGTATGTATGTTCTTCTGGTAAAGGCACTGCTTGGTTAACTGCAGTTGTTTCACGATGAGGTGAATCAAACCGCTGTCGTTTGACATTATATCGAACACTTTGTTCACCTAGTCTCCTGAAGAAAAAAAAGACAAAAAAAAAAAGACAGTAATTCCTCTATCTTGCCAGCTCCAACCTATGACTAAAGAGTAGTTAGTGCAACGTACAAATACAAATGATTAAATCATGTGACTATTTCACTAAAATCAAGTGTTATTCTACAGAACAAAAGGCATGCCCATCCTAGATATTAGGTGAAATAAACCCGGAACAGGAAGAGAGAACACAATTGCAAAAGTGCAGCTACAATTGAAGTGAACTGACAACCACAAGTACAAAACAACAGTATTTATATTAACTTTGAAATTAAATGGCAAATTCAGTTAATCAGGGCAGCTACGAAAGATAAATGCTAGTCATACTATTTTTGTGACCAACTACTTTTTTATTATAAACTATAAACTATACAGACTATTTAAATGTACTTTTCTTTAAACTGAAATCAACAGAAGTGCAGTGAGAACTGTTGTGAATTCTGAATACCCCCTGATGTAAGTTCACTAGGGGAGAGGTGAGAAAGTTATCAGAATAGTCACTCAAAACGTAGCATTTGTCTGTGTAGGCTTAGTATATAGGCAGGAAAACATGTAATCCAGGCAAAATAGGACCACTATTCTTTTGACAAATCAACCTAACAATTCTACTAAGTCACACACGTCATAATGTTTCATTTTGAAACACAAACTTGTGTTTCTTCATTAACTCATTTGTCATAGGAATTCATATACCTTGTGAGACACATAGCTATCTTATTACAGACAGCCCCTTGGTAACCAAATGCTTCATTAAGAAAAAATTATAATGAGAGCTGATCAATGGTTGAATACTGTGGTCCATCAGTAAAGCAAATATGAGAGGATATTGATGTTTTGCTTATGTATCAAGTATTGCATATAAGCTTACTAGTACCAGGTTGTTCACAAATTAAAAAAAAAAAAAAGTGAAATCCAATGTTCATATGTATCAATGAATTATTTATAAAACTACAATTATTCTTGCAGTCAGAAAAGATAGCATCAACATTGTTTGGGGATCTGGACAGACAGTATTATTAATTAAATAAAAAAATTCACTCAAGAGACCTCATGTCACCATTTCAATTACCAAGTCTGAGAGAAGTTCTGCTAACATTACCTACACTCAGTCTTAAAGGAACTCACAACATAATGCTAAATCAAAACACGAAACTGTTTCAGTTTAACTGAAAAGAACTTACATGACTGATCTTCAGCAAAAATACCTTAAGAAGAGTTGACTCATGATCTACAGATTAACTAGTGGATTGCAAAACTCTTAACATAGCATAGCTTTCCATAAGCCAGGCTGGTCAAGAAAAAAAAAAACAAACACGCATGCAGCATGAATCCAGGAAATTCTTTGGTTTGTGAGATGCCTATATACTCAACTGTAATTTAACTCCGTGTTTTCAATTGTACTTAATTGTTCTTAAATCTGTTAAATCTGGTAGAGAAACAGCATACAAGAAATAGTTATGAAGATAGATAAAGTTTCATCGGAAACAGCTTGTTCACAGAATTAAAAGTTGCGCAAATACATATGAACTACTGTTTCTAAAGTCATAAAGCAATTTTTTCTGAAACATTATGTGGAAATAAAAACCACACTCTTATCTGAAATCCCTCTTCCTGTTGCAGCTCAAGTAATTAAGCTATGTAAATTCACATCACAGAATCACAGAATGGTTTGTGTTGGAAGGAATCTTAAAGACCACATAATTCCAACCCCCCTGCCATGGGCAGGGACACCTCCCACTAGATCAGGTTGCTCATGGCCCCATCCAGCCTAAAGCCCTTACTCCTTGTCCTGTCACTCCACTCCCTAACAAAGAATCCCTCCCCAGCTTTCCTGCAGGCCCCCTTTAGGTGCTGGAAGGCCACTGTAAGGTCTCACTGGAGCCTTCTCTTCTCCAGGCTGAACAGCCCCAACTCTCGGCCTGTCTTCAAAGAAGAGGTGCTCCAACCCCTTGACCAACCCTGTGCTCCTCCTTGGGACTCTCTCCATGTCCTTCCTGTGCTGGGGACCCCAGAGCTGAATGCAGCACTCCAGGTGGGGTCTCAAGAGCAGAGCAGAGGGGCAGAATGACCTCTGTCACCCTGCTGGCCACACTGGTTTTGATGCAGCCCAGGACTTGGTTGGCTTTCTGGACTGCAAGCTCACATTGCCGGCTCACACTGAGCTTCTTTTCCAACACCACCCCCAGGTCCTTCTCCTCCAGGCTGCTCTCAATAAATACTGGCCTGGGCAGAGAATGTATCTATCTACATATACACATATATATATATATAAATAAACTAAGCCTCTCTCTTACTTGTTTGAAAAGTAGCCATATTGTTTCCATAAAATTACTCTTAAAAATATATATGTATACACACCTGAATTTAGCACTTTCTATTTGAAAAATAAAACATTACGTAACTAAGCAAAAACAGAAGAAACATCTACCATGTCACCAGTAAGACATCACAATTCCCCAGAACATTAAAGAGTTTTAACTTGACAAATTAACAGGAAGGGAACACTCATTTATTGACACAAACCCTCCTCTAGTCAAGCACACACAGATTATGATCTGTTTTAGCACTAAAAGCACTGAAGTCACAGTTCTGTAAGGTCGTAACTGTTGAAAATAAAGACTATACATACTAAGTCCCTTATGAAGACTAAAATTTTTCAAAAGCAGATACAAAAATGATTTAAGAGCCATGATGTGGCCTGTTTCATCAAAAAGTTTTATTCACTATTCTTGAAACTTCTAACAAAATTCAACTTGCACAAAAAATTGGTGTTAGACAAACGTCCTCATGGGTACAGTACAAGCATAATTAATCAGACACACCCACTTCCCCCACCATCTTACTTTCTTCCTCGGAATGACATAGGAGCAGAAGATGTATGTACTGGACTGCCATTTCCATAAGTCAATGTCTGTGGTGTAACACCAGTTGCAAGGTTCCAACCCAACAGAGCCCTGGAAAGACTACAATCCGTAACTGTTAATTCACGTAGCAACTACTAAAAGGTTTTTTTACAAGTTGGTCATATTTCTGTGCATTATCAACTCTACCTATTGCAATGACGTTTGTTGTGCAGTATGCACAACACAGGAATGCATTAAAACTTGCAAGTCAATAACATAAATGACACAGCTCTGTTTTACATGACACCCTTCTATTTTGTTCCTAATACAGTTTAATGTTAAAAACATTGAAAAACATCCTCCATTAGCAGAAATTCTTCTAGAACACAGTAGCTGCATTTTTCAACTCATTCCCTTATATCAAATCTTACTGTACTTACGCAGCATTCTGAAAGTTGATCTGAGCATCAATAATTTGCTGGTTAGAGAGAAGAGTAGGTGGTATATTTATAGGAAGCTTGTTGAAAAAAATATTCTGTTGTTGATGTTTTGGATGGAAGGGTGGACAACGCAAGTTGGAAGAATTTGCGAACATGCTCCTTTTCACTTTAGGTGAACATGTATTGTTTTACCTACATTCAAAATAAACGAACAAACAAAATTAGGCAACAAATAACTACTAGTTACCTTTTAACCTCTTGGATTTAAAATTTGGAACTGTTTAGAATATATCTTTATGTATTTCTTAAAAGAATTGTTATTCTGGGCTAGTTGTATCTCCTTTCAGGACAAGATGCAAAATAAAAATACTATATTCTCCAAGTTTCACACTTCAATTGACAGTTGAAGTTTCTTCAATTGTTTTCTATTTTAGGTTTCTGTTATATAAGAACCCTACAAATAAACCAGGTGTGTCACGGGCAAACACAGTTGCTCGTGATTAACCTTAACACCTTGCATAAAACGATTTACCCAATTACTGCAAACTCAAACACAGGAGGAAGAAGTTTGTTCAAAATCTTTTAAATGGAACATTCAGAAGTCATACGAATAATGGCATTGATTTTGTAATTATTATACCAAAAACTTTTATCAAACCAATGCTATAGTAATACAAGTGGAAAAAGTGCTACAGAGTAGTCAAAGTTTAGAATAACGTAACACTTTTAGGTTCTCTCAATTATCAATCTATATGTATATAAATACACTACATATATTTAAATATTAAATTTGAACTATATGCATATATGTAATAAAATGTATTAACATTAATAGCCATTCTGTCATACTCTGAAATAAAACCAGCTATTCCTAATTTTGCTATAGTAAGAGCTCACTGCTACCCCTGTCGCGCTGTCTTCTTTCACCTACCACTGTGAATTGCTGTCGTGTTCTGACCTCCTCGGACAGCTCCTACTATCGCTGCAGGCAGCATCAGCACAGAACCTACGCAAAGAAGATACAAGGAGTTTATTTGCTCCACAACGACATGCCTTGCTTCTTGCAAGTTGGACTCAGTGATTCTTGTGGGTCCCTTCCAGCTCAGGATATTCTATGTTTCTGTGATTCCCATGGTGCGAGTCCACACTAGTGAAAATCTCTTTGTCTCCCTGTCCCTGACAGTTACATGCTGTCTGAATGACGTTTATGCACAGCCCCAAGCCCATAAAACAGTATAAACCAAAACACACACGGAAGTTGTATTAAGGAAGTTGGTAGACAGTATAAGGATTCCAGCGAGAAACTCGTAATTTGCTGAAGGGACCTTTCACAGAAGCAAGTCCCTTAAGCTTCCCATTTCTAGCACAGACAGGCAGCAGCACAAGGGCTGTTAACACTCCTCCTCTCGTCTCTAAGCACCCTGGGCACTTCTAAGGCATTCTCTATGGTATACATAAGCAGTTGGTTAACATCAGTAGCAGAACTGTGCCTCAGAAGTCAGGATTTAATTTAGCTCTGAGAGTAATAGGTTTGCAACCTTTAAGGTCGTAAACACCAAGAAAAGGAAACAAATCAAAAGCAACAAAGAGAACATTAAACACAACTTCCCCCACTCGGAACCCAAAACAACGCCGGGCTGCCGGCTCACGGCAGCTATGACAGCATTTATGGCGACATTCCGGGCTGAGTACCTCGAAGGAAGTCGTAGGGCTCTCCAAAAACAGGCTCACGAGCATTACAGGTCCGACACCCTTCCTCGGGCGGGCACTTCTTCCAGGCGAGCGCGTACTCCTGAGGAAAACAAACGAGCAGGCGCTGGCACCTCCCCACGGAGCGAGCCCCCCGCGGCCCTCCCGCCTCACCGCGGCCCGGCCGAGGCCACCCGGTCTCCCCGGCGACACCAACCCCTCCGCACGCTCGGGCCGGGCCGGGCCGGGCCGGGCCGGGTCAGGGGGCTTCCGTGCTTCAGGCAGCCGCCTCGCCCGTGCTCCGCGTCCGGGTGCGGCTGTCGGCCGGCTGCGCGACCTGCAGGCGGGCTCCAGCCCGGCGCTGCCCCTTCACCCGGATCCGCAGCCGCCGCCAGGAAGCGCCCGCCCCGCCGGGACCGGCCGCCGCCGCTCCCCGCCGGGCGCATGCGGACACGGCGGCCGCCGGCATGGAGGGCGCGGACATGGCGGCTGAGGGGGCTGAGGGGGCTGTGGGACGCTGCTGGAGGCCGCGGTGCGGTCCTCGGGCTGGGACACGCGCCTGCCCGCAAGGAAGTGAGCCAAGGGCCGGGCGCACGGCCTGTGCTCCCCGTCCCCAGCCGTCGCTGTAGGCGGGTGGCTCGTCTGGGCAGCGCCTGGCGGCGCGTCCCCGGTGGCGGAGGGCTGAAAGGAGGAGGTCGCAGCTCGGTGTTGCACTGGCGGGCAGCGCTGGGTCTGGCCAAAACGTAGAGCTGATGGTACAGGTACTGTGGTTTCTAAGGCTGTTGGTTGTGTACATTATCTACAGCCCAGATGTTTGTCGAGGAGATAATGTTTGGGTAAATAAATGAGGAGCTGGCCCCAAGAGATTGTGGATGTGCAGGGGTAAATATGAGTCAAAACACTCATACACTGAAGAATAAAAGAATTCCTGAGACGGGAGCCACACCAAAGTTTGATTCCTTCCCTGGGAGAAGGACAGTTAACATAAGTGAACTCTTGACTGAGATAAAGAGCTCAGGCATTTGTGTGGAGATGTCATAGAAGCTGCCATCTTACAGAAAGAAGGGAGAGGTTGAGGACTGGTTCACTGGCAAACTTACCTTGGCCACAGCTGAAGCTGTCATTGCTAAAGGTTCTGCACTGAGCATCAGCATTTTTTGTACAGATAAAGAGAACAGCAATAATTTGGAAGAGCATGTGCCCAAGTAACCTGTGTTGCTATGTTTTTAATTGTGTGCTTTTCCTCTGCTGCTCGGCACAACTTGATATTTTCTGTATGCCTTAATCTAGGTACTAAATCTAACCTTACTTTTTTGGCACAGAGTGTTCAGTCTTAAGGATTTTACCCCATGTCATACCTGCATCTGTTTTTCAAAATAGCTATGCGTTTCAGTGTAGCACCTGAAATAACCTGATGCTTTACAGATCAGCAACAGCCTTATGAGACAAATCTCTGTGCTTTGACGTGCTGAGAGGTATTGTTCTATTCTTTTCAATGTGTGCATTCTTACATCCTGACCCCAACTGTGATCTCAGAAAGTTAACGGATAGCTCAGATCCTCTTCCATCAGAGAAGAGCTTCAAAGCCTTACTTCTGGTTTTAGTCATTCATGCAAAGAATGAGACTGCTGGTCAAGAGATAACAGCGGTAAGAGAGGGAATTTGAGAACTAGCACTAGAGATTTCACTTGAATACCAAAATAGAATAGGATTAGGACTGGTTTGGTGTTTCTGCCTCCAAAGAATATTGTTCTAGAATAAAAATGGTATAATTATTAGAACAGTTTGTAAAGCAAATTTATTGGAATAACAACAGAGAAACTAAATGAACAATGAAAGAAGTATGGTCTGTAATAGAAGCAGAGTGCTGAATTCAACCTCTAAAAAATATAATATTTATTTCTGGTGTGTAGAGAAGAAGATGCTTTCCAGAAGTCAATTCTGGATACAGCAATTCTGGTTACTACCCAGATCCAGCAGCTGCAATCTCTGTCATAGAAAGGAAATAATTATACAACATTTAAGTTCCTGTTTGGTGTTGGTCACAATTTTCTGAAACTTCTTTAGAGCTGAAATGCTCCAGGTTTAGGTGCTGTCTGAAGGTAAATAGTGCTGGAAAGCTTGGTCAGAGCAGTTCAACATTCAATAGCACAAGAAGAACAAGTAGAAGAAAAAGCTATTCTTTTATGGAAATCTTAAAATGTTAAAAAGTCTGTAGGCTCTTTTCTTGCTCTCTTAACACTGGGTAATACCTGTGGGAACTGAGGAAGCACTGTATTTTGAATATACTTTAGGAAGCAGCTATGTGCTCATTCTTTCCCTACAGGGAAGCTACTCAACTTTATTGAAACATTTTTGAGTATCAAAACCAGCCATAATACATTGTCGCTCCTTATGTTGCTAGTCTCTAGGATGGGTTCTGAAAGAATGAAACTTGTATCAACACAGTACTTCATTATAAGTATGCCATTTTTGTATTTTGCACCGAGACCAAACGTGGCAAATACATTAAAAAAAAGAAATGTAACTCCAATTAAATAAATTGAGCTATGAGATTAATAACATGCAGGATCCAAAGTGAGGACTGCAGCTTTTTAAACATGATGATATATATGATATACTTAGCATTTTGTTTAGAAATCAGGATATTCTGGCATTGAAGCTAAACCAGAGACGTAGGTCTAAAATAAATGTTATGTATAAGGCAAAAAGCAGCTTTCCTCAGGAAAGCAACACAAGATTTTAATAATAATACAAAGAAGTTAAATCAAGTGTACATTAAGAAACTATTAAAAAACAAAACAAAACAACAACAACAAAAAAATCTATTGGTAAACATTGTCTGGTGTCAAAGTAAATATCTAGTGCAATGAAAACAAGACTAAGCAGTTTAGCAAGCAAATAGTGAAGGTGAAAGTAGTAGTGCTGTTTTTTGTTTGTATTCAAATTAAACAAATGCAATTTTTTTTTTTTTTTTTTTTTTTTCTCACCTTGTGACAGCCTACTTCTGATATTCAGTGTTGAACCAGGTTCAGTGATATTTGTGTTACACCTATATGTGTTTTCTCTGGTGTTTTCTCTGGTGCTTTTTAATTGAGAAATAGGCTGATACATTTATTGATTACAATAACTTTTTATTTTATTTTTATTAAGTGTATATACCAATCACACAGTATACGGCGTAGTACTTATGTAAGTACACCATAACCATTGATGTGAAAATGTATACGAACTATACAACCAGTATATATATATATTTATAAATTCTAGCTTAAAATTCTAAAATACAGATTTTATATATCTGTTGTGCTAATTTATAGCAAAATATGTCTGCACAGTTGTTTTTATTTGAGAGAGATGATGTAAAAATGTGCATATGTATGAGTGTTCTCTATCTTTTTCAGATGCGTTGTTTGTACTGTGTCATTTCAGGTTACTGCTGAGAATACAGCATTTGCTTTTGAGAACCATGGCTGTTGTGATAAACGTTAATGTTGTGTACTAATTAGTGTAATGTCCTTACTTGCTAGTAATTTAATGACTTCAGTGCCCCAGTTTTGTAAAATTTGTAATTAGACTTCTTTAGATACAACTTTTTTTAAAGGGAAGTCAAAGTTCTGATTTTTCCTAAATTTTACTCTTTTCTGTGTGAATAAAGGCAAGTTATAAAATAAATAAATGGAGTCATGCACTTTGATTGAGAACAGTGGAGGATGCCAATTGTTCTGCACAGCTCTACAAAACTGTTTTGTTTCAATTTTTATTTTTTTTAGTCCATTGTGATTCCATGAGGATATTAGTGTTCATTAAGTCCTAAACTGGTGAGTAAAGTTTTTGTGGGGTTTGCCTTATAAACCATTTACTGAGGGTTAGGTTTTTATCAAGGACTTTGATTATTGTTATAAAGGTGTAGTAGACATTTCACTGTGGCCCAGTTGGTCTTTTTTTTTATCAGTGGCTGAGAAATAACCATTTATGGTTAATGGATCTGGAGACAACACTTAATTTTTAAATTAACTGTATGCATATATTAATATAGTCAGACTAGAGGACAGATGCAATCTTCTTTTCTTTCTTCAAGCACCAAGCATTTTGTTGAGACATTAAGTATTACCTTTTTTACACTTTGCTAAATTAAGCATAGACTTAGTAGGCTTCAGCTAGGGTGCTGAAATTTGAACAAGTTAGGAAGGACCTATTGCGGGCTAATAAATAAACCACAGCTTCCTTGCTACCTGGTGCCTTGAGTCCCTAGCACTGCAGAAGGTTGAGTAGGTTGTGAGAGCTAGCTGTGGTGGTCAACTTAGATACTGTTTTATTACACTTCTTTACTGTCTCCTTCCTGGTTTTTTGTCTGGTTTTGCTTGCTTACTAGTTTGTGGATAATGCAGCTGTTTATTTGCAGTTCATTTGACTCAAACACCCAGTTTCACTCAGTTTTCCCATGTTTAAAAACTAATTTTGGTCACTCAGATATATATGATGACAGTATTTTATGGGAAAAAAAATAGTGGCTTCGCTGACAAAGAAATATATATTTTGGCTAGACCTGTATATGAATTCCATACTCTTTTCCCCTCCACTAGAAGATTGTTATAGATAAGTCCTGATTTCGGCTGGGATAGAATTAAGTTTTCTTTCTAGTAGCTGGTATGGTGCTGTGTTTGGGATGTGGGATGAAAGTAACGCTGCTAACACACCAATGTTTTAGTTGTTACAGTATGAGCAGTGCTTGCAGAGAGCCAAGGATTCTTATGCTTCTTGTGCTGCCCTGCCAGCAAGGAGGCAGGGGGTGCACAAGGAGCTGAGAGGGTACACAGCAAGGACAGCTGGCCCAAACTGGTCAAAGAGATGTTCCATACCATGTGGCATCATGCTGGACAATAAAAATGAGGGAGTTGGCTGCGGGGGCTGCCACTACTTGGGGAATGACTGGGCATCAATTGGCTAGTGGTAAGCGATTGTGTTGTGCATGATTTGCTTTGTAATTTTTGCTTTCTTGTGATTTCTTCTTCTTTTGTTTGTTTTCCCCTTTTTCCTATTAAACTCTCCTTATCCCAACCCATGAGTTTTCACACTTTTACCATCTTTGATTCCCTCCCCAGTCCCACTGCAAAGGGAGCAAGAGAACAGCTGTCTAGTAGTGCTCAGCTGCCTGCCAGGTTAAATCACAGTGCTACTATTCTGGGTAGTACAGGCCTCTGTACACAAAAGCTGTTGTAAAGTTTGCCAAGTTTTGCCACTTGGCAGAATGTACATTTATATGTACTATAAAAACTTTCAAATAAAATGTTCTAGTATTTCAGAGTTTTTACTCTAGAAATCAGAGTATTTTTGTTGTCGAGTGTCAAGAGTACCTTAAACTTTACAGTATGTGTATATGTGCTTTCTTCAGTGTTCTTCTATGAAGCCTTAAAATAGGAATAACTGAAAATGTTTTTTATTTAGCATTTAAGTAGAGCAGTCTCTAAGGATTTTGACCTATGCACTTTGACTCTGAATACCCAAGTGTCTCTCTCTGTCAGGGTACTAACATTGATGTTACTAGTAACCTATACAAGTGACTTTCTTTCTACAATGCAGGCAGCCAAGAGATGGACAGGTGTTTATATGCATGGAATGCCCATAAGCACTTTTTCCTAAGTGAGTTACAGAAATCTAATCAAAAGTTACAGGTTGAAACTTGGAATACTTCAGTCTAATGCAACAGGTATTAAGTGTTGCTTTTATTCACAGTCATCATTTTTCCAGATGCATATGGTGTATGTTCCTTAATGAGCTGTAATTCAAATAAACTATTTTTTTCCCATTTTACATTTGCAGACATGTTTCTTCCTGCTTTCCGTTTTAATCTGGCATTTTTCAAGCCAGATAGTTTTTCAGCCAGTGTCATAAAGGAAATGAAACAGGGCTCCAAAGGGAAGCTGCCAGCACCTTATCTATGAAGAGGCTACCACATATCCATTACACCAGCTTAAGGCAAGTTCAACCTTTGTTGTGAGCTCTGTATTAGTGCAGTTTCTTCTGAATAATTTATAATGTTGCTGTGCAATCTGGGTTAGTATTAGGAACCCTAGAAACTTCAGGTTTCAAAATAATCCTTCCATTGGTAAAAATATTCAGTGTGAAATACTATATTAAAGCAACACTGAAGCTGAGCTTTGGAAATACAAAAGGCAGGAAATGCAGAGTTAAGGTTGCCATGGAAACCTTAACTCTACATCTTTAGGTAGGTAGTATGTTACTGGTTTTAATTACTTTCTCTTTGTACAACTCTATTATAGGTACCCTCTTTTTCTTATATGAATTCTGATGATATTGAATGCTATTTATAATATATATTAATTGCACTGGCTACTCAGCAAATGTTAGAAATCAGGTGTTACCAGTGACTGACTGCATGTAAATATCTTGCACGCTGATATTAAGGTGACTGTATGGTGTATCTAGA
The DNA here is from genome assembly GCA_011074415.1 of Stictonetta naevosa. Classification (NCBI taxonomy): domain Eukaryota; kingdom Metazoa; phylum Chordata; class Aves; order Anseriformes; family Anatidae; genus Stictonetta; species Stictonetta naevosa. The sequence continues at coordinate 20,783,484 of CM021729.1, forward strand.
AAATATTATTACAGCTAACTTGCTGGCCAAGGTATTAACAAGTGCTTTTTCTGAAATAGCACAATGTGGCTATCACATTACAGAGCATCATCGCAGCAAGAGGAGAATTGTAGAAAACACAGGCAATTTACAGGAGGTAAACTGAAAGTGGTACTTTTGTGAAAAGTTTACCCATGATTGTGGTATGCTTCTTCAGCAAAGCGTGAAAAAAAGAGCATGAGTGCTTTACAAATGTACATTGCTCCCTCCAGTACTCCATGTTGCACTTCACAAGAACACAGCTCTTGCTCCTACTCTGTTTCCTTCCTGACTGCTTGGCAAGCTGTATGAAAACTGCAAATTTTGCGTTAGGCTGCAAAACTGAGATTTCCCCTGTCCAGTTCAAAAAGGACTACCTGAAGTTTTCTCAGTTATTGAGACATTTCTTGCTTATATGTAGGAAACAATGCAATAATATTTTAACTTTAAAGTCCTTTTCTATAACAATCTCCATATGCCCCTCTGGCATGTGTACATATGTTTAATTTTCTTCCCACACCCAGAGTTTTTCTTCTGCCAGATAGATACCTATTTCTATTCGGTGGTTTTACTTCTACTGCACCAGCATGCACTTCCCTGCTCTACAGTCACTGTAATTCTGTAGTGCCTATTCTCTCCCCAGTATGCTTAAACCAGCAACCCACTCCTATACCAGACATTCAGTGAAGTTTATCTTGACTCTGTTCAGTTATAAACTCACAATACACACTTCAGTTTCCAGCAGATGATCAGCTCCTTATATTCCCAGTCAGAAACATTTTCCTTGCCCCACTAAAATCCTGTCTATTGCAACTGATTGTCAGGCCTCCTTCTGTCTACTTTCAAACTATTCCTCTGCTTACAGCACCAGTTTACCCCAAGTGAATCAGTTTTTCATCCCTTTTCTATCAGAACGATTTTTTTCAGATATAAGTGTTGCGTAGGGTACATGCAGGGTGTACATCCAGGATACATCTGGTTACATAGGCTTGTCTGGAATCAGCATTCTATGCTCAACAATTGCTGGTAACACAACACACAAAGAGAGAAAAAGCTAAGAAACTCCTGTACAGTCAGCATGAAGACTGACAGGACCATCACCTCAGTGTATCTACCATGCTGAGACATGAAGTCAAACTGATGGCCAGTAACTAGTTTTGTATCCCAGGTGTCAATACTGGGTCCAATGCTATTTAACATTTCCAAAAGTGATTTGGGCAATGTACCCTCAGCTAGTTTGCTGATGACATAAAACTGGGAGGAGTAGCTGATACTCAGAGGGTAATACTGCCAGCTACTGCAACCTCAACAGTCTGGAGAAATGGGCTGACAAGAACCTAACAAAGTTCAACAAGGGGAATTGCAAAGCTCTGTACCTGGGGAGGAGTAAGCCCATGCAATAGTATATATGCTGGGGACTGACTGAAAGATGCTTTGTAGAAAGGAATCTTGGTGTCCTCATGGAAGACAAATTCAATATGAGACAGTACATCTCTGTACAGTAAAGCAGGGGGGTTGGACAAGATGACTTCCAGAAGTCCATGGGCAAGTCCTGCTCCTTTGACAGCCCTTGCAGGAGCCAATTCAGGGAGCTCTGTTTGCACTGAGGAGGTCACCAGGCTTCCACACCTGCACTTCTGCCCTCCACATTGCTGGGCCTGCATGCCCAAGGAGCACTAGCCTCTCATCACAGGACCTGACAAGCCTACAGTTAAAACGCTTTCTCCCACAACCCCAAAAGAAGATGGCAAACATCCTGCGAAGCAGCAGGCTTCTCACCTTTGGGACATTTGCATTCCTCTGTGGGTGGCCCTTTGGGAGCAGCCCCAGACCCCCCCGGGATGTGGCTGAGAAATGTTTGTGACTGCCCATGACCTCACTGCTCTAGAGCAGATGCTGGTTCTGTGCCAGTGCCTTCGGTACAAGGCTTCTGTGAGGGCACACACAGCGTTCAAGTGACTGCAGGACTGTGGGCTTCTCAGTGGAGCAGTGCCTTTGTGCAGAGTCTTGGTTGGTGGGGTTATTGTGGCTGTACCAGGGCTGTGGGCAACATGGAAGACTCCCATCCAGTCCCTCCATCTTCCATGCCTTCCTCCTTCAGGTACCCCATGCTAACTTCACCTGTGTTGGTTTCTGGGAGAGAGCAGGAGTCCTGCAGGTCTGGGACTGGGGACAGTGTGTGGGGGGGTGAGGCAGGACGGGAGGGGCTGTCCTTGGGCTGGGTGGCCCACAGGGATGCACCTGCAAGGACATCCTCCAGGGTGCCCATACCTCCTCACTCCCACTGCTCTCTGGGCTTTCCTTTGCATTTCTCCTCCCAGTGCTAAAAAAGCAGAGGTATTTGGGAAGCCTCTCTTGGCAGGGCATGGCATCAGGCACCCAGAAGGCTCTGGACCAGAGCAGCTCTGCAGAGATGGGCAGCGTGAGCCAGCTGCAGCAGGCAGATTGCCAGTGCCCGTCTGCCTAGGCACCATCCGCCATGCAGCCCACGTGCCTGTCTGCTGCTGCTGTTTTTGCTTCCACTGCATCTGGCGGTGGGCTGCCATGAGAGCTGTGTGTCTGCTCTGCAGGCGGCCTTCTGACCACATCCTGAACACAGTGCAAGCAGGTTCTGGCTAACAGGAGCATGTGGTCAGCGTGTCTGCCCAGTGCCAGAGGCATGTGGCCAGGGAGAGAGCACGGAGCAGGTCCCCACAGTGGCACTACAACTGCACCTGCTGACCAGCAGCAAACAGCCCACAGACGAAGAAGGGAGCCTGTGGGAAGCCAGCAAGCACTGCAGGGTGACACAGCTCCAGAGCCCTCCAGTGCCTCCTCCCTGCAAGCTCCCACAGGCAGCGCTTCGGGGGAGCCAGCACTGCTGAGAGCAGGGCAGTGCCTGGCCAGCCCTGCGGATGGGACCGTCCTCTGGTCCTCTGCTTTGGCATGCTGCAGCTGCGTGCTCAGCTCCTGCGCTTCCTCAGCATCCAATAAACAGCCAGAAGCGTTTTGGGGAGTTTTCTTCTGAACCAATCAACAACCCTCTGCAGGGAATGCTTTCCAGCACTGTCTGTGCAACGTGGGAAGGCAAAAAGGGAGTCTTTCGTGGTTGTGGTTTTGTTTCCCAAATACGCTGCAGCACAGCCCAATTTCCTCATCCTCTCCCAGCCTCCCTCTTCCAAGCAGCAGGGCAGGGCTCTCTGAGTCCTTTGAGTATCAGCTGGGCCACTTGCCCTAAGGACCTGCTAATCCAGGTGCAACGGAGAGCAGCCATGCTGACAGCCCTGCCCCCGGTTCCCTTTTCAAAAGCAGGCTAGAGAAGGACCTGAGCCTCCTAGCATACAGCCAGACAAGCACATAGTATGATGGGTGAACAATTGTCTCAGGGTTCAAGTTCAAAGGGTTGTAGTAAAAGGGGTTATGTCAGGCTGGAGAACAGTCACTAGTAGGGTTCCTCTGGACTCTACTTTAGGGCTGGTTATCTTCAGTGCTTTTATAAATGGTGTGGATGCAGGACTGGAATGCATATTAAGTAGGTTTGCAGGTGATACTATGTAAGGAGAAGCTGTTGACTCCCTTGAGGACCTTGCAGAAAGATCTTGAGTAATTAGAGGACTAGGCAATCACCAACCACATGAAGTTTAACAAGCACAAGTGCCAGATCCTGTACCTGGGATGGGGCAAACCTTGTTATACATCCAGTCTGGGGGACAAGAGGCTGGAGAGCAGGCCCACAGTATGGCATCTGGGGTTTCTGGTTGGCAGCAAGTTGAAAATGAGTCAACAGTGTGGCCTGAAAGCCAAAAGGGCCAGCCAGACCCTGAGGTGCATCAGGCACAGCATTGGTAGGTGAGAGAGGTAAGTGGTGGTCCCACTCTACAGTGGTGTGGCCTCACCTTGAGTACTGTGTGTAATATAGGGAGCCACGATATAAGAAGGACATAAAACTATTAGTGTCCAAAGGAGGGCTACAAAGATGGTTGAAGGGTCTAGAGGGGGAGACATATGAGGAGTGGCTGAATTCCCTTGATTTGTTCAGCCCAGAGCAGAGCAGGCTGAGGGGAGGCCTCATGGCGGCCTGCAGCTCCCTCACGAGGGGAGCGGAGGGGCAGGTGCTGAGCTCTGCTCTCTGGGGACAGCGACAGGACCCGAGGGAACGGCATGGAGCTGGGACAGGGGAGGGTCAGGATGGATGTCAGGGAGAGGTTCTGCACCCAGAGGGTGGTGGGGCACTGGGACAGGCTGCCCAGGGCAGTGGTCACGGTACCGAGCCTGATGGAGTTCAAGAAGCATTTGGGCAATGCTCTCAGACACACTGATTTTGGGGTTGTCCTGTGTGGAGCCAGGAGATGGTCATGATGATTCTTGTGGTCCCTTCCAAATCAGGATGTTCTATGGTTCTGTGATTCCTGGTTTGACCTCCTGGCTCATGCAGCTTGGAGCAGGAAGCTGTTTTGTGCACCTCCCAATGTCCTTTCCTTCTCCTTGCCCACACTGCTTCCTCCCCCATCCAGCTGGACCATCCCCTTCCCCTGCCTTTGGGTCTTCCCTGGGACATCCCAGCATAAGCCCCTGAACAACATCCCCTCGTAACATTTAGGTACCCTGAAACGCTCTTGCCCTGTGTCCTGCAAGGACTCCCACAGCCCTTCAGGCATTGAATCCCTGCAGCAACTTGCACAGGTTGCCCTGAGAGGTTGTGGAGTCTCCACCATTGGAGATCTTCAAGAGCCACCTGGACATGATCCTGTGCAACCTGCTGTAGGTGGCCCTGCTTGAACAGAAGGGTTAGACCAGGTGACTTCCAAAGGTCCCTGCCAACCTCAACCATTCAGTGACTTTGTGATACAGGTGAAGGGGCTTTTAGACTCATAGACATTTAGGGTTCAAGGGGAAACCGAACTCACTTATCTAAAACAGCAGACAAAGTCCTCCATCCTAAAATCCTCTGAAATTCTGTTTAACGATAGGAAGAAACTTTTTCACTCTGAGGTTTGTCACACAATGGAACAAGTTGCCCAGAATGGTTGTGGTGTCTCCACATTTGGGAATATTGAAAACTCAACTGGATAATGTTCTGAGTAATGTGCTGTAGTTGGGTCTACTTTGATCGATGTAGTTGGACTGGAGAATTTACAGAGATTCCTTCCAGCCTCAGCTATAATTTGATCTCTGTAAATGACTGGCAGCTGCCTTTGTCTATTCAAATTTTGTAGACAACAGCTTTGGAGTTCAACTTTGTGCAAAATATTTTAATCTTTTGTCATACCTATTCAATTTTCAATTATACTGGAGATGCAGGCCTTCCTCTTAAACTGAAATAGAAGGAAAAGTAGAGGGTGTTAGTGTGCATTAGCTATCCTTTTGCCCTCTGCCTACTGACTGATCTTATATGCCACTTTCATTTCTACTGTGCTGTGTACATCAACAGGAGAGAAAAGAAAGATGGTGCTTAGAAGTTAGTTTATAGATCAGAACATAAGCAAAAGTAGGAAAGGATGCTTATGTTTACTTTCTTAATAAAGCCTTAAATGTGTGAGGAAGAATTTTTTTTAGCTGTGTCTTCCAACATTTTGCAGTAAGGGGGGGGAAATTACCCCTTATCACTTCTGTCTCTGCCCTGGTGTTGGGTAGAGGAGCTGACAATACTCCTTCAGTGGGATAATCTGCATATACTTTTTCCTCAACTGCATTTGTTCTTTTATCTCATAACATATGGATGTATTTGCTAATGTGCCTCTGAAAAATACATTAAACAAATACCAAAGCAGCACCTGTTGCATGACCATATAGGCTACTGCTGCACATTCTTTTCATGAACAAGATTTCTTTGGTGTCCTCCACAATTCAGAGAGTCTGTATATCATGTCCTGGCAGCACAGAACCTTGGTGCCTGTCATGAGGATGACCTGCTAGCCACAGCTCATCTGGTGATTTGCCTCCTGCCTTGTGAGAAAAACTGCAGCATTCCATATCAGTGGAGCCACGTATGCAGTATAGCAAGGTGTTACAAGTCTCTGATTGGAGCTGTGACCTTCCCCCTGCAACCTATCCGACACTAAGATTGCATGCAGTAAGACAGGAAAAGATGGTTGTAACTTGGTTACCTAAATGTTGTAGATTAAGTATAATTCTCATCCACTTGCCTAGGTAAGTTAGCGAAAGGGATGTATCATCCAAGTTATCACTGATGGTATGAATCATAACACAAGAATCCCTAATTCCAGAAATTACAGATAGATAGATAGATAGATAGATAGATAGACAGACAGACAGACAGACAGACAGTGACAGATAGCTCATTTTCAAATAATTCAATTTAGAGGCATTCCCGAAGGTGTTTTCTTCCCCCCTCTTACTGAGTAAAGTTTATGTATGTTTACCATGCTATCCCCTTCCTTACCAGCCCTGAAGACATCGGGTCTTTCACAACATGGAATGTCACAAATAGGCTATGAGTGAGATCATGCTTCAAAGGCAGTCCATAGACCAGAACATAAGAAGTGAAAAAGGATGCACAGTGCTCTCTCTGTTACTCCAGATACTGCAAGGTTCAGGGAACACAGGGTGGTCTACTGAAAGCTATTGAACTAGCCAGAACATTTTGGCTAGCATTTATTATATAATAAATCCTGTTCTCTCTCTGTCAGAGTTTCCACAAACAGGTCAAATCTAATGTCAATATTCTTCCTTAGTAACACAGCAATATATCTGTGAATCTACTTTGATGAGAGGTTGCTCTTACATTTTGGGGGTGGGAGGTATGAGAAAAGCTGCTGTGTTTTGATTACAGGAAGGGAACTCGAAACTACAGTGAGAGGTTTTGAACAGCAAAAATATTTCTAAGAAATAAGAGGTAAAAGCATGTAAACTGTAATTATATGCTCTCCATATAGTTTCCAAATATTGTCCAAGTTTGGAGAGGTGAAGAGATGTAGGAAATAACATCCTATTATTCTCTTTGTTAGATGTCATTAAGGGAGTACTGGGCAGCAACAGTATTTTTTCTGCGCATATTTATATGCTGTCAAGTCTTTGGATAACCCATTATTTTCTGTGGCTTAAGCAACTGTCTGTTATTGATAGGGAAAAACTGTCAATTCTATATATCTGCATTTACAGCTGAGGTAATAAAACAGCTGACTGCTCACCCTCAGAAATAACTCAAACCTGATTACAACAAACAAGTAAGCACCTGTTTGTGCTTTACTTTTCTATCATATATCCTGGACAATTCATGCAGGTAACTATTCTCGGTCTGAGGAAATTAGATGTCGAAGAGCGTAAGTAAACATATTGACTTCTTCAATTCTTATCACTTTTTTTAAAAAAAAATATTATTTTTGAAGAACTACAGTGCTGAAAAGTATTAAACTTATTCCTCTTGAAAGGCCACATCATGATTTTCCTTCCTCATTTGAAGATTGTTTCATACTTATAACTGGTTTCTATCATAATCCTCGAAACAGCTGTAATTTAACTACTGCAAGATGGGATGGAACAACTCTGAGGATATGCTTTTTTTAAGATCTTGACTGCTGCCATAGCACCATTCTTGTACATAGGGCAAGAAAAAAAAGAAAAAAAAAAAGGAATAAATAAAAAATTTAGGATTAGCCTACAAGAAATTGAGATGCAAGCAAGTTATGAGAAAACATCAAAGAAACATCTCAAATGCTAAAATGATAACAAAACATGATTTACTTTCTTTTAAAAAATTAAGAAGACATGCATTAAGACTCTGAGCTTTATTGCTTGTGAATGATTCACTGACTTCGAATTTATTTAAAAATGTAGTATATGTCCTCCTCATCCCACAGAATTTTCTGACTATGGAAAAACTCTTCTGAATGTGTCCAGATAAAACACTTAAAATGTTATAAAAAAAAAAAAAAAAAAAAAAAAAGTTTTTAAGGAGGTCCTTAAGGAAACGCTTGGTTTATTTAAAAAAACAAGCACATCTTTCACACAGCCTGCCTCCAGGCTCACCATGAGGAGCAGGAGCAGGCTCAGCATGCTGAAGGTGCTGGCAGAGGCCATGAATTTGTCCACAGTGTTATCACACTGGTCATCTGCTGCCAGCAGCAACTCAGCTTTAGCCTTCCTCCCACCCCTCTTTTAAAACACTAAATTTTCTGGCTTAATCTACCACAATTGCTTTCCATGCCAACAGCAAGGGGGCTGCACTAGCGGTGCCTATGAAGAGAGGCCAAGGCTGCCCCAAGCCAGACGCTGCCAGTTCCAGTCAGCTCCCTTTGAAGACAGGGAGAAATGGTGCAGCATGAGGAGAGAAGGAAGATGCAACAGAACCAGCCCTGCAGCCTCCCAGGTCAGGGCCAGAGGAGGGCAGGAGGAGCTCCAGGCAGGCAGCAGCAGTTCCCCTGCGGGCTGTGGAGAGGCCCCTGGTGGAGCAGGCTGTCCCCCTGCAGCCCATGGGTCTCACACGGAGCAGATCTCCACGCTGCAGCCCGTGGAGGAGCCCCCATGGAGCAGGTGGATGTGGCCTGGAGGAGGCTGCGGCCCATGGAGAGCCCCCGCAGGAGCAGGCCCCGGGCCGGAGCTGCAGCCCGTGGAGAGGAGTCCACGCAGGAGCAGGGTCATTGCCGAAAGGGTCACCAAGCCTGCCAGGGTGTGCAGATCGTGAGGGTGGGCAGGCAGGAGCCCACAATGTGCGAGGACATGGGGTTTGGTGTGTGTTTCTTAGCATTTCTTTCTTTAAAGTTCCTACTAATAAAAGTTTATATTTCAGGTTACTACAAAGTTACTACTTTGTAGTTACGACAGAAAGCAAATATATAGATATTGTAAGGTACTACACAAACGACCACTGTTAAAGCAGCAAACATGGTTATTTGCTTATACGCATGCCTATATATATAAGCAGTGAATATATTTTTGAATCCATATATATATTCATAATGTTTCCAGCACAATGCTCACAAAACCCTTCCAGGAGTGGGGCCAATTGGTGACAAAGTACGAAATGATCCATCTCACAGAGCCTGAAATCAGCCTGCATCCCCAGTGAAGGTTCGGTCTCTCCAAGAGGTCTGATAGAAGAAGCTCATGCAAGGAGATATCTCTGAAAGAGTGTCCATTTTGGGTAGAAATCAAGTCATTTTTATATTGTAGAGACATAAGGGGTCATCAGACACTACCACCTGAAATAGCCAGTAGCTGCTGCTAACTTCTTTTTCACCTAGGACAGCCAATAGAGGATGTTTTTTGTTCTCTCAGACAAATGTTTACTTTTCCCAAACAGTTTTTATATTCTTCCAGCTGAAAGAGCCAATAGCTGTTGCTAATTCCCTCTTTCCCAGGCTGTTTCCCACCCTTTGACTGTTGTTTACTTCTCTGGACAATAAGTAGTTTCTTGGTTTTGTGCATCTTGAGGGTATCTCAGGATGTCTGTGGTTCTCAGGTACCCAGCTGCTCTTCAAAGCTGCCAGCTGTGCTTCCCAAGGATGTTTCAGGTTCACAGGGCTGGCTTTTAGGTCAGGTTCCCAACCTAGCAGCTCCCAGCCTGGCAAACATCTTCTGTCAGTGTTTCAGCAGATATTCTGTCAGTGTTTTCCTGTTACAACTAGCTGTCTTTTATGGCTGCTCCCATCAGATAGGGGAGGAGTGAGAGGAGGAAGAATTGGCCAAGACAAACTGTTATGGACTGACCACAGACCCCCATTTCCCAGCCCCTTATGCTGCTTAAGGGAGAGGGGGATAAAGGAGTGAAGTTAAGTCTGGGAAAAAGGCAGAGAGAGACGTGTTTAGGTTTTTCTCGTTGTTTCTTATCATCCTACTTTATTTTTAACTGTCAGAAAATGAAAATTTGCCACAAGTCATGAGTGTTTTGCCCATGGTGGTAAGTGGTAAATGATCACCCTGTCTTGTTATTGTTGCATAGATATTTCATCTTATTTTGTTCCCAATCCTTTTGAGGAGGGGGACAGAAACTGTGGCTGGGTAGGGATTCTGCCAGCCAAGGCCAGCCCACCACCTACATCTACAGAAACTAATTTTTCAAAAAGCTACCTCATGTCCTTATTCAACTGGGAAAAAAAAAAATCTTTTGGCATGCACATCGGAAATATCTCACAGAAGTATTGTAGGCTCATAACTACAATAAATAATCTTAAACCTTAAGAAATTCAAGCTGATGGTTAAAAATCAAGTATGTTACTATGTGGAAGTCAAGATCAAAAAAGGACTGTTTTCCTGTTTTATTAGAACACATTCAGAGTTGTGGTTTGGGTAAGTGAGGGGAGTATCTCAGTTTTTAGAAAAACAGTTTACTCAGCTGTGGAACCACAAGGTCTGAAATGGTTTAACCTTGAGGTCACTGCACAGTATCAGTCAGTAGATGTTTTAGGTTTCCTTCTGTGACAGGTATGAGGATAGATATTATGAAGTTAATTAATTTGACTTTCCATCTCAGATTTTTCTTAATTTTTCAGAGTGGGAGTTGTGCCCTTTATGGTGCTTCCCATAAGGCAAAGGCAGAGATGTGTACAAGAACGCTTCCTAAGGTTTATGTAGTTCCTATGAAGTAAGAGAATCTGTTAAAAATAAAGAAATAAGAATTAAAAGTACTAACTGAAGTAGACAACAGGGTGGGGTGGGGATGAATGCTACCTCATGGCATCTGTCAGGATACTCTGACCTGTTTTAACTTTCAGACTACATGTACTGGTCAATTGATGGGTAATGGATTATCTACATTTATAAGGCTAAAATCAATATTAAGCAGCATCTGAAGAGATTTAAGGCTGAAAGTTAAATACTTAGTAAATTGATTCAAATTACTCTGTCCTGGTGGTTTGAACCGATTTTGAGTGCTTAGGGCTCAGTTACATGGGCAAACAAGCTTATGAGCCCAAATGTCTGGTTATACACAGGATGGGACAGCATGGAAGGATGCACTGGTTGCCCTGCCCAGCCCATGAGCTGCTAGTGCGGCTAACAGAAGACAAGGCAGAGTAGTGAAAGGACACCATGAGGTGTTTGGTTGGCCCCATCTGCAGGCAAGAGGAATTAGAAATAAGAGACGAAAAATAAATATATATATATTTAATTTATTTATTAGGCTGTTTGAAAGAAATAAGAGTGTGGAAGTGTCTTGGTTGGTGGTGGGACAAGACAGTGAGTGCTGACATGGGGCTATTACAGAGCTTGTTAAGTCATTAGATGAGCAGGATCAAGATGAAAAGACAAAAAGAATAAATGGAATGCATCAGAAAATAGGAACAGAGATAGAGGAGAAAGGTAACGTTCCAGTCTGAATTCTGTATTTCACAGATTTGTAAAAAGGAAAATCTTAACCCCTTTACATAAATCATAGACATAGAAAGAACTACGCTAAACTATGCCAATTGAATTTAAATGTAAAGCCAGGCATTTGGAGGTTGGGAAATGACAGAAATGATGTTGTTTCTGTAATTTTAATTCAGCTACTTTATGTGTATGCCTTATGTTGAAATAATACATCATTTAGTCTGTTCAAACAGAAATCCTATTAGCACCAATCCTAACTGTTAGAATCCCCCAAATCTTTAGTCTCCCAGGGGATGTATAGAACTCATGCCAACTTTAAAGAAGCCCCTCAGCTAGAATTGCACAGGTAGTGTAGTAAGGAGGAGTTAGGTTTCCTGGAACAGCATTTGGCTGCAACGACTATAAAATCATCCTCTCTGTTCATTTATTTATCCTCTATTTGCACTCAAAACCTGCTTCCGTGGCTCTTCTATGGCTCTGTAGCCTTACACTGTAAGCCTTTTGTTCCAGGCAGGTAAAGGCTGTTTCCTCCAGGAAATGCATACTTTCCAAGTAATGCAATAAGCAAGGCTTCTTACAGGGAAGTTTTCCTTCTTCGCAGATCTGTCTTAATAGCAGAACTGTCTCACATTGAGTGAGGTGGGAATTTTGTGCTATATATATATATATATAATAATGTAATCGCTTCATCATTATGTATATACACAAGTAGTTTTCCTGTATACCCTCACTTCTGGAATTTCTAATCCTTGGCAGAGGAATGGAGAAGGACTAAAACTGGGAAAAAAAGATTCAGAATGTTCATGGCCAAATTTCTATTTCAATTTTCTATTTCATGCTTCACAGCATGGAGTTGTTAGTACTTCTCAAAGGAAGCTTGGTCAAAACTTTCCCATGTGGACAAGATAACAAATGTGTAGGACTTCATTCTTAGCAGCAGCTGAAGTCCAGGTGCATGGAAACTCTATGTAAATAGTGCCAGATGTCCTTTATGGAAAGATATACAGAAATACAGAATAAATTTATCCAAATACCACTCTCAAATTCCCAGAAAAACTCATTGCTAAGAAGGAAAACTCAGGCAGAAAATTAGGCAGTTTCTTCAAATATTTCCAGAGAGATTCCATTGTTAGAACTTCTAGAAGAATTTTTAAAAAATAAGTAGGAAAGAAAAATTGCTGGAAACAGAAGCTAATTATTCTAAGGCAATCTCATACTCAGTAGTAAATGAGTATTTCATATACTGCAAGCTTTCAGACACTGAGAAATAATAATACCAATCTACTATTTCAAACATGGGTGCAATAGGAAGAACAGATACAGAAATTGTAGATTAAATTTGGCATTTGTTAGGAGCTCTACTAGAAATCAAGTTAGTCTGTTTTGGCAGGAGTTTGATATTTTTCTCTATCAAAAAGAGAAATTCCATATGATTGCTATGACTTAATCTTTCTGGAAACACAGATCATGATGCCTGTAATGTAAATATTACTGAAAAAGTTTTTTTATAAGTATGTGGTTTTTCGGATGTGACCCACAGTGAAAAAATGGCTTTTTGTTTCCAAATGCAGTTTTGCCAGGAAAGGAGTGTTCTTGGAGAGGTTTCATATTCACAATGCCATTATTGCTATATTCCAAAGCTAATAAGTAAAAAATATTCGTCTTCTTCTTTATGTTGTTGTTTTATGTTTGTTTTACAGCATTTTCAGCTGAAATTGCAAAAATACCTGCAAGGAATTGGGGAAACAAGTTGACTAATTTATCTAGATAAACTTGTAGTACTTAGACAGAAATGACAAGCTGACATAATCAGTCTGCTGGCACAAACTGTGCTTTCTCTTTGGTCAGAAAAAAACATGGGAAGGAATTGCAGCCACTGATAAATCTGACTAAGAAATGAAAGCATTACTCAGGGCTCAGTATCTTAAAAAAAAATTCCTGTAGGGGTGTAGTGCCACAGAACTGTGTAGGAGATGCGTGATCTATTTCTGGTGGTAAAACAATGAGATGTTGGAAGTGGGTGCCGGAAAACTAGCATTCACTGGCAACAGGACTGAGTTAGAAATATTGGACCATAAGGCATCTGAGGGAATTATGTCATACAGTTGCTTTCAAAAACAAATCTAGTCCTAGTTTCAGAGTACCACATTTCCTTGAATATAAAGCAGCATTTAAGTTTCTTCATCTATTCCAGAAGAAAAGAAAGATGTGAATATAAATTCTTCCAGAATCCCTCCAGGCCCACCTGATATGACAGTGAAGATTTTTTTAGACTGATGAAAATGCAGACAGAAACCTTGAGCTCAGGGAAGAAGAGGCCATTTACTCTCTTTCCCTCTCTTCTCTATTTCATTTATAAATTAAATACAGATTCTGTCAGTGAAAATGATGGAGAAGTGATCCCACTCACTGGAAGAACCATGTGTGTGGGGAGAAAGATTTGTGATTAGACAAGAGAAAGCAGGGCAAAGAAAAGGCATAGAAGAGTAGGAGGAAGGAAGAGACATAGAACAGTAGCAGTGCATGAGAAGAAGTATGGAAAGTGCAAGGTGCTGGCTCCCTCATCTTCAAAGGGAATAAACACTCCTTAGGGATTTTGGAATTTACACTCTTTGGGCATTAAACCAAACAGCAGCTGATGTAAAGGAGCAGCCCAGAGCCGCGGTCGCAGTGGTGACTGCAGGCTGTGATCCACCAGAGTGTCTCCCTCCAGCTACCTTCGCCTCTCCCACGCAGAGGCAGCGAGGGCTGCCACCCGCATCCTGTGATGACTATTCAGTCATTGTCTCTTTTGCACCTGGTTTTTGAATTTAGTTTGGATGGCTGCTCTTGAAGCAACAACCCCTTGAAAAACAACCTTTGGATTGCCAGGAGAAATTATCAATAGGAAGTTTATACCCTTTATTCCTTCACCCTTTAATATCTTTTCCTCTGTTGTTTGTGTTGGCCTCAGCCAGAACGTTTGGAAAGCATAATACCACGTTGTTTCACATTTTAGTTTGATAGACCAAACAAGCCAAGTTTTATTTTTCTACTCTCAAATAACAGTGCTTAGGTTCCCTAAACATCCTTATCGTTTGTCTGGTTTTGGTGCAGCTACAATTCCTTTCTTTTCAAAGTGCTGGCTGGAGCTGAACAAGGGATTGCATGTCAAATCTTTCAAATGGAATTTCCCTGTCTCTCTTTATCTTTTTCATAGGGATGTTAGTTCATAACCAATGTGTGATCTTCCTATAGAGATCTGCTTTTGCACGGGGAATACAGAGGTACCACGCAGAGTTAGTCAAAACATAGACCCATGTGTTGCTCCTTGCTTTTCCAGCTCTGTTCCGCTGCTGTTCTGGGACTTTGGCCAGGCCAGTGGCCCTGTTGGTGCTCAGCAGGCTAGGGATTGGGATGGCACAGCCATCTGTTTTTTTCCATCTGCAGGTATCCCACTGGGAGGTTCAACCCATGCTCCTCTCAGAGGTATTGATGCTGCTGCCAAGTTTACAGGTGTTGCCCCAGCTGGCTGGCCATTTAGGGCAAGGGTGTCAGAACAGGGCTTGGCAGCTCAGTCACTGGCTATGAACACACGTGCCAGGAACGTGCTGCTTCACAGCCGCAGCCAACAGGCCTCCTGCACCATCCTGTGCTTCGCCCTGCCTGAAGCCATCCATCGTTTGATGGTGGCATTCCTTACAGAACGTTGCAGCCACTGACCTGCTGGTAGTTTCCAGCAGGCAGTGTGTGCTCTGCAGCTCAGGACTGCCTCCAGCAGTGCTCCAGACAAAGAAAAGGTTCTAAAGCAATGGCAAAGCTGAACCTCGAGCTATCACCGTCAAATTTCACTGCGTTGTATTTCTTCAGTCTTCCAGGTAAGGTGATTGTGCATCGTTTCTGTTAATGACACAGTATGCTGCCTATCATTTAATCTCCTAGCTTGCTGTCTTCATATCTGCATGTACAGTTCAGCTTTAGCTGATGGAAGTCACCATGTTTTCTTACATTAATTTGTGGAACGGCAAGATGGGGAAGTGATTTCAGTTAGCTTGGCAAGCATAAACAAAGGCTTTTTCCACCAGACAAATAATGTTAACTCAACCAAATCAACCTGGAAACTTATCAAAATTGTAAAAGCATGTAATTGAGAGGAAGCTTAAGGCTTAGAGATAGCTTAGTCAGACCCAAAGAACAATAACAATAAATATGAAAGGGAAGCAAGGAATTACGTGGAGCTGCTACGCTTAATTGTAACAATAAATTAACACTGTTTAAAAGAAGAACTAAGAATAAGTAGAAAAAAAAAGAAGAAGAATGAGAAGATGAAGAAGGAGAAGAAAGATACTATGAGATTTGGGGTGTTTTTTTTTTTTTTTTTTTTCTTCCCTATAGCTCTTGTTACCCTGCCCAGGATCTTACCTGTCCTGGTCCTCACATACTGTTATTTACAGAGGAGCATGAAACATATAGGGCACTTCATAAGTCAGTATACATTCTTGGTATCCCACACAGGGTTGTTCTTGAGATGGCAGTTCTGTTTTGTCCCTGAATCTGTTCACACCTCTGTTTCTCAAGTGCACATGCATTTTTTCCCCTGGGGCTCACTGTCTGTTTGGTTTCTTTTATATTTTTTTCTTTTATCTTCAGTCTCAGTGAATTCTGTTTTTGCACCCATGCAGGGGGAAAACATCATACTTCATGCAAGCCAAATATGCGAACGAGTTGAAAGGCAGAGACAGATGGAGCCATCTCTGTGATATCTAAACAAAATACTTGGGGCATAGTGAAATACTAAAGCGTTTTCATTAGTGTGCGAGCTTGAGCTGAAAGAATAAAACTGATGCAACAGTTGCTCGTAGATGGATTTAGAGCCTTAGTTTCTTTGCTCTTGACCTGCTGTTACTGCATGCAAAATGTCATGTGGGCCTTTTAGAAGCTCATCAATCTAGGCTTCTAGCTCCTTGGCATCAAGGAAAATATTTGTAAGGCGTGTGCTGTTTACATTTGTCTAGACTGAACTATTTTTTATCACAGTCTGTTTCACTCTCTTCACTGTTACAATGTGGAAGAAAAAAACAGCGCGGATCTTTGTTTTTCCCCAAACAACAATGGAGACTGCCATGAACAGGTTTGCTGCTAGAAACCTGTACATCTAGTTTGGTTTTTGGTGGGCAATGCATAGAGTTTCATCTCTCTCAGACTGAGCACGTGAACCCCCCACCCCCGATGATAACAGCAGTCCAGAAGAGTAAAGCAGCCCAATTGTAACCGTGCATGTTGAGTGTTGCACACACTAACCCTCAGACTGATTGCCACTACAAAAAGGCAAAACTTTTTGTAGCTCGGTGCCTTCACTTTAGGTTTTAAGCTAGTGAGAAATGTGAAACTGAGGAAGCTGTTATTTTCTCCCTTGTGAGGCAATCCACACAACACCTCGCTGCTGCTGGTGGGGATGATTCATGGTAGGCTTCTCATGCTTGGGTTTGTTTGGAGATTCCCTTTGTTATTTGATTTGTTGTCTTCATCAGCCCTCTTCTACACGGGGTTATTTCTACAGGCGAAAACGCTGCGGACCTGTGGAAGACGTACATGCATGAATTGACAACGCTGGTTAAAGTGCTTGTCTTTACCCTGGGAGGCCGGATTGCTTCACCCCAGCCTCTCGCTGGCAGAGGCTCTGTCTCGGGAGACGCCAACAGCAGCGCCCACAGCGGTGCCAGCCGTGCCGTGCGCTGCGGCACCACATCCACTGGCAGAACTCGGGTCTCCTTCCATTTCCACGGGGGGCTGACACCCAGCGGCTCGCCCACGCCTCCCCCGCCGGCCCCCTCCGTCCTCTCGCCCGCCTCTCCCCCTCTCCCTCGCCGGGGGCGGCGGCGCCCGCAGCGGGCGCACGGAGGCGGCCATGTTCCTCCCCCCGCACCCGCCCTTCCCTATTATAGCAGCGCTTCCGGCCCGGCGGGCCGCTCTGACGTCATCCCCCGCACGGCGGTGACGTCAGCGCCAGGAGCGGTGCGTGACGTCAGTGCGTAGGGGAGCGCGGTGACGTGATGGGCTATTTAAGGGCGGCCGGGCGGCGGATGGAGGCAGAGCGGGCGGGTGCCGCGGCAGGGAGCGGCGGGGCGGCGCCGTAGGGGCGGGGCCGGAACGGGCCGGGCCGGGCCCCTGTCTGCACCCGTTACCGGCGGGACGGGACGGGCCGTGAGGGGGTGCGGGCGGCTGCAGGCAGCGGCGGAGCAGCCAGGCACCGCCTGACGCGGCGCTCCCTCCCTCCTCGCATCCATCCATCCCTCCCTCCCTCCCCGCATCCCTCCCACCTCCTCCCTCCCACCCCACCGGCGGGGCTGAGCCCGCGGCCCCGCCGCAGAGCATCGCGGGCTCCGCGCCGCCCCTCCCGCCGGCACCCATCGGCCGGCCGACCCAGCGCGATGCCCGCCCGCTCGCCGCAGCAGGAGGCGTGACGGCCGCCGGCGGACACACCGCCGCCAGCACCACCGCCACCGCCAGCACCACCACCGCGGCGCCCCGCACCTCCGCAGCCGGGGGCGGGCGGGCGGAGCGGCGGCACCCCGGTGCCCGCGG
>CM021729.1:20801712-20833479 GCA_011074415.1 Stictonetta naevosa
GGAGGCGTAACGCAGGTACTCGCGAAAACTTTCCGCGGCTGTGTTCCCAGCGACCGGTGTAGTGAGGTGGTGAAACCGACCCCGCCGCTGCCTGTGCTTGCCCCCGAACGGGGTGGGAGCTCGTCCGCATGCAAAGGCAACCGAGGCCCGATGCGATTTGGCTAACTGCAAGGTGGAGGCAGGCTTTCAGTGCGCGACCACGACGCTGGCTTTCTAAATGCTGCCACATAGTTCAGGGTGTGAGGGTTACAGCTCGAGCCCTTTGTGTTTTGGTCGTTCAGGAATTTGAATGTGAAGTCGGCAACGGGGAACTGCTAGTGCTTCTTTGCTCAAGCTGTTAAAGGCACTTGGTATTCGCCAGTGTAGTAATTTGCTGGGAGGGAGGCAACAGCTGCATCCCTGCCGCTGTCCTAGTCGCTGGAGCACGCTCCCTGTACAAGATGTAGGAAGGAACGACTTCTTCTCAGTCATTAGATTTTGTTTTCCTCTGGTATTCATTTCCATTTAAAATAAACAAATGATACATCCAAGCAGAATAAACCTAAGCTTGCAGCTGCTGTCTACATTTCCAGGGAAGTGGTAACATGTTTCAAAAACCTGCCAAGAGTCTAAATGATAGTATGGTGTTTTGGGTTTCTATATTCTTGAAACTGCTAAGCAGATAGGATTATTTAGCTTTTTAAATTCACGTAATGGAAAACATTTATTCAAAATAAGTACTGTTTGTGGACTTGTCATTTAGGTGTAACTCATTGCAAATACTGAGAAGGGTTGTAGAGTAATAAACTTTGTATTTTCTCCAGAATTAAACCAAGCATTTCTGGATACAAACACCTGACTTAAAACAAAACTAAACAAACAAAAACCAGAAGACCCCTCCATTTCATAAACTCACTACTGCTGCTGTTCTGGTGCAGTGGTATTCTTATGCAGCAGTTCCCTAATGAACAGTATAAACCCTTATCTGTAGAGGGAGTGGTAATAACCCTAAATACTGGAGGACTATAAAAATTTCTTGGAGAAGGAATGTGAAGTTGTTTGTGTGATGACTTTGGGTAGTATCTTGGCATGCTGAGATCAAGAAGACAAAATTTGCTGGCACATACTCCGAAGACTCTTTAGATGGTACACACTGGGGCATGGCAACATAGAGTTCCTTTGCAGAACATCTTTTAACAGATGGACAAAACCAGGAATGTGGGTGTGTTACTGGTAGGCTCTCTGCTTGTAAGCGTGAGTGAGCAGACCCAGCACCAGCTCTGAGGTCTGCAGTTATGTATTGGACATTTGCTAACATTCAGAGCAGAGGTCCCCTTCCAAAAGCGATCTTGAATCAGCATCTAAATGCTGTTTCCCCTGGATTTCAGGCTGCTTTGAGACCAGCACATGCTAGACTCTTAACACTGCAGTTATAAAAAATACTCTTCTGATACTCTAGTAAGTTCTTAAAATTGAGCCCTCTAGAAGCAAATTGCAAATGACTGATTATTCATGTACCTGGCCACATGAGGGTCTGCGTACTGTATTCTGTGTTTAATGATACCGCTGTCCAGCACGAGCTTGTGTGGTGTGCCTTGCTGGTGGAGAGTTTACTTATTCCAGTGGTCAGAACAAAGAAAATGTGGGACTGTGGAGCAATATTGGCTTACCTAACCAGCAGTAGCTTTCTTAATCATTTGTGTTGTATCGAAGAATTCACTGTTCTGCCAGCGTAGTTCAGCCTGCTCAGCTCACTGCGTGCCATCTAGCACGCAAAGTAATTATGCAGTGTATGCGGTGGATACTAAGCTCTAGGTGACTGGTCTCTGAAGCTGTAAAGCAGCTAATTACTTTTTCTGAGAAACTTGAAGCTTCAGAACAGTTTATAGGGTGGCTCCTCAACTACTGCACTCTTCTTAGTGCTGTATCTCATGTATCTATGGGCGTTCCTCTTGTCTTATAGGAGAAGGTAAATGAATCAAGCCTGAGGCATAGATCAGGTGCTCTGGTGTAGGATGTCCACTCTTGTTCCTCTGCCTGCCGCTCTCTCTCACTGTCTTCTAGTTTGTCCTCCATCAGTATGTTCTGTGCTAGTTCGTGCTGTGTCTCTTTTGTATTGCCAGAATCAAGAAATAAAAATATTGCCAGTATTGTACAATGGCATCTTTGAGCAGGGATTTGATTGTATTAAAAATCCTGAAGAAACAGTTAAGTAAACACACATTCTGAGTATATTGGTAGCCCAGATTAATGTATATATTGACCGGTTAAATTATCTTATTTTACCGGTCATTGATACTGCTTTTACTTTAGTTGATGGCAGGGGAATTGGAGGTTAGTATTTGTAGGCTATGATGCTGTCATTGCTGAGGCTGGAGTGAGATGCAGTTGATGCTGAGAGCAGTATGGAAGCTGCACAGCCATGAATTCTGATAGAGAGTTTGCTGTTCTGTAAAACTTAATTTCTGGGATTATTTCCCAGTTTATCAATGAATAGTTTCTCTGCAGATAATTTCCTTTTTGGCCTTTTGTGTTGTGGACAGGAATCCAAATTCATTTAACTGTCTTTTCCCTTCACTCTTGCTGAATGATGTGGAATTACAAGGTAAAAGTTTCTTTAGATCTGCTTGTCTCTGTCATGTCACGTTAATCAAGGTGTCTTTAAAGACTTCAGCTTCACTTTTGTTGGACTATATTTAGTATGTTGTCTTTGCAGAGATGGTTATGGTACGTGTCAGTTTGAGATGGCAGAATTACAATACTAGAGTTCTTAAGCTGGCTAGAGAATACTGTGGAAGATGAATATTTTAAGATGTACCTATTTGCATCATGGTTGCCTGGAAATCAGTATTTTGTTTTAATTTTTGACAATTAGGGGAAAACGGCTGTTACTGTTTGGTCTACTCTTAGCTCGTACCCTTGTTGAAGTGTGGAGGGTTGGTCAAATGCATTTCCTTAAGGCATTCCTTCAGGCAAAGTCCTGTTTTGAAGGGAGGGTACTACAGTATATAGAGGAACTAGAATTATGAACTCTAGGAAGTAATAACTTTTACAAAGCCAGTCTGAAGCCTTAGAATCTGAAAATATGTATTAATTGAGGACATGGGACACTTGCTGTGGAAACTGGGTTTTGTTTGCTACCTGTTGACTTCTTGCTCTTTTTAGGTGTTTCCAAACCAAACTCTTGTCCTTTAAGTTTTGCATTTCCTTTCTCTAGCTGGGTGACGAGCGCTATAAAGCTGTTAGAAGCCGGAAGCATTGTTAACCATTGAATTTGACCTCACTTGAGTTCTTCAGCCTTCTTCGCTCCCACGTGGATAGCTCTTCCAAAACCTCACCGTAGCAACAGTTCCATCAGCTGTGCTCTTCCTGACACAGAAATAGTGCAAATAAAAGAGCAGAAGGTGTGACTTGTTGATGGTATTTCAGTGTTACTGCAATTCCTGGTCATCTTGCCATCTCAAGTGCAAGATGAGATGCTCATTGTGGGAAAGCAGTGGCAGCAAGGTAGTCTGTGGTGTCTCCTGTAGCAGTGTATAGAGCATAGCGGAAACAGATCAACATCACTTGCTATAGGAAACACCCACAAAACTTGACTGTCTGTAAAAATTGGCAAGGTATAAATACCTAGACAGATGGACAGTATGTAAATCAGTTTGAAATGGTTAATCAGCTTGGTGAGGCAGTAAGGCATGGAGACCTCTACCTGCTGAAGTTATCCTCTGTCACAGTAGTTTTATGAGCATGAAATTAGCATGAGAAATCTAAAGTAGCTCTTCTGGCTTGTGAAAACATAACCGAGTATCCTGAATGCCATGGGGAATGACCTCCATATAGATTCAGTAAAGGTGTTTGTAATAACTTAAGTTTTTTTTGAACATTTGATCTGTTTCAATATTGCTGTGCACTATAAATCGTATTGACTAGCTCTTTGGGTGAAGTCCTAGTTCTGCTGAAAAGCATATAAATCCTTCTCATTCATCATGCTGAGATTATTTTTAATCTCAATGTCTCCAAACAAACATCAGACAAATGTTTTCTTTGTGTTCTTGCACAGTCTCCCCCGCAACCACAACTCTCATAATCTTGCAGGGCTCATGGCTGGATGTCAGGCTGATACTTGAGGAAATAGGTGGTCTTGGAGCCATAGAGACTGTTATAGACTGAAGTACTGTAGCAGGCCATCACTTCTAACTAGGGGCAACAATGACACCCTAAGTGGCATGAGACTGTTTATGCTTGCTAACTAATAACATAAGCTGAAATCAGGTATCGTGTTCATGGAAACTTTGTTGCAAAGCATTTTCTCTTTGTGATTGACTCTTAAGACTGCAATTTGATGTAAAGCTCATAGCTGATAACTCTTTAAATCGCAGCCTTTCAAGTCTATGCCTATGCATTAGTGTACTACAAAGAGAAGACACGATCTAGCGATGCAGCATTGATTTACTACTAGTTTCTCATTAGTGTAGGTGCCTGGAACATGATTTTAGCTAAGACCATGATTTTCTAGTGTATTCCAGATCAGTGACCATCTAAACAGTGCAAACATTATGTGCAGATTAGAAACCTAGCTTTTCCATTTGTTTAGATATCTTTAACGTTGAAGTTGCTAAGGCCTAAAGTAAGCATCAAGGGATGGTCACTCTTAAAGAAGCTCTAAGAGGCAAGGGTATGAGTGTGGTGTAGACTTATCCACTGAGACTAGGGCTATGCCTGCAACTCATGTCACTATAGGCATGTATTTCTGCAGATATTCAGTGTGCTTGGGTTTTAACAGTGCATTTTGAATCTGAGACAACCCTGCACTCTCTCAAGAGAAAAATCTCAGGTTTCCCTGTGGGTGGTTATAGTTTTAGTAGCAGGAAACTGTAACAATGAACAAAGAAACAAACTATCCTGTATTACTTGCTAATAAGTAAAAATAAGATAATTTGTCCATCCTCTTTTTTTCTTTTTTTTTTTTTCTTCCTAAGATAACATGTTAGGTTGAAATGTGTATTTAAAGGCCATACTTACATGGAAGACATCAGTAGAAGGTTCTGCAAGAGCATGCGTTTCATGCTGGTCTCACTGCAAAGCTGTTTGAAATGTGTCCAGACATGAATGACATGCAGTGGGTATGGAAGCATCACACTAGTAAATATAAAATTTTAGACCTAATTGTGAACATAGGTTTCTTTTCTTGATTCTGTTGTGAGTATCTTGACTTTTACTTTTCCCAAGACTAGGCAGTTCAAGATCCACCAAAATTAGCATTATGTTCAAGGTAAGTTAGAGGGGAAAGGGTCCTAGAGGGAGCTGTGATTTTATGCCACATGCAGTCCTGCACATGCACTGTTGCATCTACACAGTGTCCTGGTGGTAGTGTTGTGTCATCTGCTCCATTCTGCAAAGTAATGGAACAATGTTGGAATATAGTATTGATTTTTCTGGAACTGCCTCACAAATGTGCTTCTGGCAAGACACTGCATTCTGACACATTTTTCTGGTGGCAGGTAGTGGTGAATGCCAGTCATCATTAAAAAAAATTTAGTCTAGGCAGACACTGTTTAAGCATTCAATAGATCATGCTGGAATGCCAGATACAAGCATATATTGACATTTCCAGTATCTTGTCATGATTTTTTTTTCCCCAGCTACAGAAACCAAGTGAGCTAACTTAAGAAATGAGTGTGACTGGTTTTGAGTGATAGCTTTACTTGAACAAGGAAGGAAGAGCTTGAAATAGGTAGTTCCTCTCAGGTTCTTCTTATTCCTCCATGTACTTGCAAACAATTCACATGCATTGCTTTGTCCATCTTTTGTAGCTGTATTCTATGTCAATATCTTGATCGTTAAGTTTTCACTGAGCTAGCCATCAAAAAGAGGGAACAACAGAAGACTGCTTTTTCTTTTTGCCTCTACTGTGACATAAATGCTTGACTATGCAGTGTGTTAGGTGACCATTTTAACTGAGCTGCTACACAGCTGTAAAAATACAGGAGTTGGCTCAAGCACTGTGTAATTGCAGGTGGGTTAGGCCTACCTTTTTCTACAGCAGTGTCTGTTTACCCTGGCAGGAAGCATTGAAATGCCCTAGTGTGCTCCTCAGTTTTGAAGCTGAAGTCTGGAAGGTTTTTTTGAGGCTGTCCACCGGTTTGTGTCTCTCAGCATGTTGAGCAGTGGCATTTTTCTTCCTTTCATGGCGTCTTTTTTAGTAAAAGAAATAGCATAATACAGTCAAGGTTTTAGAATTTTTAAAATGTTTTTGAATTACTTGCTCTGTAAGCAGTACATTATAGTCTTGAACCCATAGTTAATCTTGGAGCTATTCTTGTAGCAGGATATATAAGGAGATCTTCCTTGAGTTTTGAAAACTGAAGAATGACATTTAAATGGTCAACACTTAATGGTGAAGTGTTGGTGAAATAAATCATCTTTGACATGTTCTCACAATTCCTATTTCTTGTGCTTGTTCATTTCCAACAGTCTGCTAGCCCTGGCTTGACTGTACAAAAATATAAAAGAATATTCTGCACTATACTGGTGAAACCAGTATATGTGTTTTTTCCAACACGTGGTTCACTGTGGACTATACTGCCTTGTGGGGTGATCTTAGGGTACAAAGTGTTTTCTATGTAAACAAAAATAAGCGTATGTATTCTATGTAGCTTTGTTGTCAAATTATTGCATACCATAACTGGGGCTCTAAGCAGCTACTTGGCCAATTGACTTTGAAACTGCTTCTGCACCAGCTGTATTTTCCATTGACTTTTGTGTGAGTATAAGCGACAGATAATCTGCAATTAGACAGGAACAATTTCTTCTCATTTAAATTATTTTCACGTTCTGAATAATGTTTTCGAAATGCTTTGTCAGCATACCAATATATGTTTCTTCCATGCCAATATTTGTTCTTGTTCTTCTGCAAAACAGAGAGAAATTTCCTTCCTTCCTAAATCTGTGTCTGATTTAGCAAACTTGCTGCTCAGACGTCCAGAACTCTGCATCTAGACATAGGCAGGAATTGGGTTTCTACCATGAAATGACTGACAGTGCTTGGAAAGAGGTTTTGTCTTTTCGAACTTGTTTTCTTGAGCAAGAAATATCTCTAACCAGAATGGCACAAAGCAGTTAATCTTAACTGAAACTTCACTGTCGTGGTGACCTGCTTATGTCACCTGACATCTTAATGAAGTCAAGTTCAAAATAAAATAGAATTCTGGCTTCAGATACCATTCAACTAATATGCTTGGGGAGTTACTAATATGTTTGGGGAGTTAGTGGTCATGATAAAGGGTCAGACGATGCAGATTAAATATTGATTTAAATTGATACTTGAAGCTTTAACAGGGAAATACAAAAGTTTGTTCTACATAATCTAGTCATATATGATGTTTGCTTTTGTAAAGTAGTGTTCATCTTCATTTGCTTGTAAACACTGAGATTTTCTTTTTGCAGTCAAGTAAGGTACTGAACTGCACTTAGTACTTCTTATAGCATTCTGTTTACCACGTGAAGTAGTTCTGTTGCATAGTATGTACACTGTTTATAAACACAAAACCTGATAGAGATCAAGGAATACATGTTTCTGCTACATGGACTTGCATTTTCTGCTTCAGTTAAACCTCTTTTGGATGTAAACATGTGAGCACTGTGTGCTTCAGTTGGGTAAGACTATACTATGTTTTGCATATGTGAGTAAAATGTTTTTAAATACAGCTTCTTTAAAAGTGACTTTGCAATGGCAAGCATTCTGTAAGTAAATAATCATAGAATCACAGAATGGTATGTGTTGGAAGGGACCTTGAAGACCACCCAGTTCCACCCCCCTGCCACATGCAGGAGCACCTCCCACCAGACCAGGCTGCCCAAGGCCCCATCCAGCCTGGCCTTGAACACATCCAGGGATGGGGCATCCACAGCTTCTCTGGGCAACCTGTGCCAGTGCCTCTGTGCCGTCTGAGTAAAGAATTTCTTCCTTATGTCTAAGCTAAATCTATCCTGTTTTAGTTTAAACCCTCTGTTCCTTGTCTTATCTGTATACTCCCTGACCTAGAGTCCCTCCCCAGCTTTCCTGCAGGCCCCCTTTAGGTACTGGAAGGCCACTGTAAGGTCTCCCCGGAGCCTTCTCTTCTCCAGGCTGAACAGCCCCAAATCCCTCAGCTTCTCTTCATAGAAGAAATAGTATAATAATAATATAACATAGTAAACGTACTTGTTTCTGACCACTGTTTATTTCAAGGATATGGAAACAGTAAGGCTTCTTATTCCTAGTGTTAAGTATCTATTCTAACATTTATGCAAAGGAGTGAGGGAAGGAAGCTTTTCTACTTGGTTCATACATGAGTTTTGAGTGGGTTGAACCCTGCCAGTTCATTTGGGTACCATGTGTACTCCTGCTCATAAAAAGAGGTAATACTGAGATAATTAACTAACACTTTTTCCTGGTCTTTGATTAGATGTTTCCTCACTATAATGGCATGAATTTATTGCTTGAATATTTTTGAATGATTAAATACAGGCTTTAACATAGTGTTGTGGCTTAACCCAGCTGGCAGCTAAACACCACACAGCCGTTCGCTCACCCTCGCCCCTCCCTCTCTGGGATGGGGGAGAGAAATGGGAAAGTGAAGCCTGTGGGTTGAGATAAAGACAGTTTATTAAGATAGGAAATAATAATAATAGTGTGTATGAAACAGGTGGTGCACAATGCAATTGCTCACCACTCGCTGACAGATGCCCAGCCCAACCCTGAGCAGCCGGCCCCCCACCCCGGCTAGCCACCCCTATATATTGTTCAGCATGACGCCAGATGGTATGGAATACCCCTTTGGCCAGTTTGGGTCAGCTGTCCTGGGTCTGTCCCCTCCCAGCTCTTGCTGCACCCCCAGCCTGCCCACTGGCAGGACAGAGCGAGAAGCTGAAAAGTCCTTGGCTTGGTGTAAGCACTGCTCTGCAGCAATTAAAACATCTGCATGTTATCAGAACTCTTCTCATCGTAATCCAAAACATAGCACCCTACCAGCTACTAGGAGGAAAAATAACTCTGTCCTAACTGAAACCAGGACACATAGGTAATTCTAATTTCTAGTGAAGTAGAGAAAAATAGAAAATTCTAGTTTTATCAGGTCCACAGAAACTTGGAAAAAAAAAAAAAACCTTCTGTGCAGACTGCTGTGTATTTTGTTTCTCAATTTGTCAAAATGCTGAGCAGTTTCCTGAGACTGGATTCTGTCTGGTAATTGCACTTGCAAGAAGTAAAGTAACTTGCACGTGGATAAATACCTGATACCTACCTGCTAACCTAGTTAGAACAACGGTCATTGTTAGGTGCCTTTCTGATGTCTAAATTACACTTTCTAGTGTTGTTTGCAAACCAGTCGATATTCAGGTTCCACTACAACTGACATGTGACTCTGCCTTTGGCAGTGCAACCAAAGCTAGGACATGAGCAGTCAGTGAAGAGATGCTTCTTTATTCAGAAAGCACTACCCATGGGTAGTACTGATGGGTTGTGCTTCCAGCACCGTCCCCTTCCCTGTGAGGGGAGACAGCCTAGTCCTGCCATGGCTCTTCCTCTGCTGCAGTCAGGGTCCATCCCCATGGCACAGCATTTGGCACGATGTCCTGGGAGTGCCTTGCATGATTTCTCTTGCAAACTGCTCCAGAGGGATGAGCCTGGGGGTCCTGCGTTAGGTAGAGTTTCAAAACCCATTTTGCATGTGTGTGTTGTGAACAATCAAGGGAATGGAGATCTGTCACTTCCAGTTATGGCTCAATATAGATGCAACCACTGCTTCCTAAATTCAATAGTGCTTACTAGGCTGTAAGTTATTAAAAGGGAGGGACTTGCTGGCATGGTAATGGCATACTCAAAGTGAATTAAAGAGGCTTTATAGTTCCTGCAGTGCTCAGTGGGATGATACAAATTGATTTGTTTCTTATGAATATAAAATTAATTTGTTTACCTTTCTGGGAGTCTAATTTAGTTCCTTGACACAAATGAAATAATCCGATTCTCATCTTGTGATATGGACCAATGGTTCTTTTTGAAACAGCATACAGCTGCAGCAATCTGGAAGGAATTGCAGTTGGTGGTGGTAGTGACAAAACACATGTTTTTCCAGCCCGGTTCATTCTACTCATTCCGTATGTAAGTTCTGATACTTCTGCTGTGCTGGTGGAAGAGTGTCTTCAGCATTAAGGCATCTGCAGTCAAGGTTGCACTACTGATTTACTTCAAGGCATTTATTTCTAAGGGTTACACGTAAAAGCTCTCAAAACTGATTGTTAACGGGAAATTTCTTTGTTCTAGTAAGGGCTTTTTTGGGTTTAAGCTGGAAATAAAAGGAATGATAAGTGCCAAGGCCACTAGAATAAAAAGTATTTTCTCATGTAGAAGGCAAAAATTAGTAACTTAGAGATGAAGGTGAAATGGATTTGGTTGATGGGGTGAGAAGTGGTAAGAAGTTGTGGTTATTTCTGTATGGAGACGTACAAGCAAGCAAATGAAAATTTAAAGCCAATAAAGAGGGGAATAAAAGAGCAGTGCTAAGGAATGTTACAAAGAGGGTGCCAGGTGAGGAAGCCTTATTTTGCTACAGAAACTCATTAGAGACAAGTTCCAAGTGTCTCATACTGAACAGGGAAGATGCCTATTCCTTGTTTTATTTTTTCCTTGTGAACAAGTTGCCGAGAGACCTATTCTTTAGAACAGCGAAATTATGACTAGTATTGAGTGTTTTTTCTTGAAGTCAAAGATGATCTGAAAAAGTTAAGTTTAACCTCACCTAAAAATACTTATTTTTAAATACTTGCTCTGTTCACTACGTACTTGCTGATTATCTCAGTGAAAGCACTTAATGAAGTGACTGTATGATCCTGTCTTCCTTCTATATTCCTTTTAGGTTCCAAAACCCACACCTCTCTCTATTGACAAATATACCATCTGTGTCCCTGTTGCCACGTACCTCATGAAAAACAGCCATGAGGTTTGGCATAGGCTATGACAAGACTTCATGAAGGGCACAAAATACACTGAATGTCAAATTAGAAAATACTGAATTTAGAGGAACTTACATAGTGCGTGGTAAGTTCTTGGTATGGATTTTTCCATTAACACTTTGGCACGTCTGCCTGTCCACAGAACTTGAGCAGCACATGGTAGCTGGGGGCCTTAGAGAAGAGGCTTTTCTTCCAGTTTGGACCTTTAAAAATATTAGAATTACAGAAGTGATAGCAAGTTTGAATTTTATCTATTTATATATATATAATCAGGTTAACAGTACACTGTACATATCTTCCAGGTACCTTTTTATATTTTTTAACCTCTAGCCTATGAAGCAAGCAGCTTCACATTCACTGACTCTGTACCAAAAATCCAGCAGAATTTTCTTGCTTTATTCCTTAATCTAGAATGCAAACCTTAATTTTATGTGTTCAGAATGCAGAAGTTTGTCTTCAATGTAGTTCACTGTGTCCTGTTTTGATCAGGACATGATGGCTTGTTGCCTCTGCTTTTTAAACCTCAGTAGAAGTGTCTCTACCATCTTGGGAGCCCCAGAAAGTAGCAGTGCTAGGCTACAAGTCATTTTGTGAAGTTAGGAGACAGACTTCTAGCTGAGGTTCGTCATGGGGAGGACAAAAAACTGAGACACTATCTAGACAGCAGGATGAAATGCTTGAGCTACAGGTGCCATAATGACTCACATCTAAGTACGCAAAATTTTATTGCATGCTCTGTGCTCTGTCCTCTTCTTTCAGAAAATGCCCACATACATTCATGTTTTGGTTTCTGCTTTCTCTGATTTATGACAAAGCAAACCATGAGTTTTTGCTGTTGATCTGGACATAGAGCATATCTGTTAAAGCCATCTGATTTCACTGTGTCAAGAATTAATTTGATCCATTGCTTGCTTGAAGGAAAATGAGTGGAGCACTGCCATTCATATTTTCCTTGTATTCTCAGAAATACTAATGCACCTGGGGGATTTGATTATGACTTCTCTGCTGTTATCTCCAATTTGCTTGGGATAAGAAGAAGAAAAGAAAAAAGAAATTGGAAGTATCTTCATGCAGTGAAGTTACCAAAATAATTTATTCCATCAGTCTCATGAGTTCTAAGTTAATATACTTCCCCACCTGACATTTTAGGTGTCTGAAGAGGGGATGATGAGGCAGAGAACAATTCTTTGCTTCTGAGTGCTTTTGCATCTTCTGTGCCTGTTGATGTGATGAGGCCAAAGAGGGCTGGTCTGAGGGGGTTGTTCTTAATGTAAGATATTTCGGCAGAATCTTGCTGATGTCCTGTGCTCAAAGTATACTAACTGAAGTTAACAGATAACTTTGTTCTTAATTTTACATGTCCTTTTAGTTGTTTTAAGAAATCTGAAGCAATGGATCAGTCCTGTCTGTGTAGCTCTTTGTGTGTAATAGTTTTAAGGTATATATGTGTATAAATATATAGAGAGAGATGTATAAA
This sequence comes from Stictonetta naevosa, assembly GCA_011074415.1. Classification (NCBI taxonomy): domain Eukaryota; kingdom Metazoa; phylum Chordata; class Aves; order Anseriformes; family Anatidae; genus Stictonetta; species Stictonetta naevosa. The sequence continues at coordinate 20,814,158 of CM021729.1, forward strand.
TACTGATCAGTATGTGTCAAAATGAGTGTGATGTTAACATAAAGAAAGGAGACAGAACAAAGAAGAGTATCAGAGACAAATGTTTAGTGGACAGCTCTTTAAGGGACTCTTGTTCCTGCTGTTTTTGGAAGGTTTCACAGTCAGTGAAATGGAGTCTACTCTATGCTTTGCACAGTTTTCTACTTTTTTATAGACTGTTCTCTGTCCTGCCCAAATAATTCTCAAATTTCAACCAGTTTTTGTAGGGGGCATTGATGTTTCAAAGATAATAGATTTCTGAGAATTTTATGAGAATAAAAACAGGGTCTTCCCTAACAGCAAGAAAGGTTCCAGGTGGAAGTTTCCTTTTGTTGGACACTGGAGGTTCAACTGTGAGATAGAATTCAGTGTTAGACAAATATTTTTTAATTCTACTATTTTTACAGATACTGAAATATCTTGCTAAAGTAGAAGAAGAGGGGTTGTCATCACCAGCAATTCCTGATTAAGTGAAAAGAATGTGGCACTGAATGATAGGGTGTCTCTTCAGGATGAAACAAATGGTACAGGTGTAGAACTTGGTGAATATGAAGTCCTCTGTTGCATTTCCACTGGAATGGGTACCATGTTACTTCTCTTATATCTTTATTCTCTATTTTTGTTCTGTCTTTTACAAACCCACCTTCTTTCCTTTACTCAGACTGATTTTCTGACAGTGACTCACAATTGGACACCTTATATTATCATGCAGTTATGACCAAAACCAAATCCATAATTACCTACCTCCACTAGAAGTAATACCACTGCTCTGGAGTCTTTTCCTGTAAGATGTTTTTCAAACAAAAATATCATAGACTCACTTCCAGTAGTAAACAACTTTTAAAGTAACTTGCAGCATGTTGCGATTTCCCATTCAATGGACTAAAGATGCTAAATCAATTTGAATTCTAAAACCATCTATGACTCAAAGTCTGTGTCACGGATGTGCAACGTAGTTTGACTAAGAGGGGAGTCCAGCAATGCTTTTGCTTATTTGTGTACTTTTTAGTATTAGAAGCTGTTCCATCATTTCAGGAGGAGGTTTGCTATTATCTTTTAAAATTATTTGACATCCAAGGAATTTAAAAATTCTATTGTTTAAATAATTATTTAGTGTTTTCAGTCTGATTTGTAATTTCAAAGAACTGTAATTATTTCAAAGCATGCTGTGTTTTGTACCATCTTTCAGACTTGTTCATATGTTAGAGTGAATGAGGAGAGAAAGAGCATGGGAGTTAGCACAGACTGTGCAGCATAGGCAAAGGGGGAGGGGACAGGGTAGGACCAGAGTCCACAGGCTGGGTTTTGGACCTTTCCTGCCTAAAAATAGGCAATACCCTGCATCTGAATGTCTACTGCAGATATTTTAAATGAATATTGCAAACATAGGCTACAACTTATGCTTGGAAAAGCAAGCAGTGTTATAACTGGCCAGAACTGGTTAAGCCAGCAAGCCTTGCACCTGTCTTGTCCCATATCAGCAAAACCTTGCTTTTTGTTCGCCTGTGACAGAAGGTGAATTTCATAGAAATGAAAATATGAGCAGATAATTAAATCATTTGCTTCTGGTTTCCCGTGTCTTATGTCTGTGAAGTACTGCACAGTATCTGACTTCAAGCTGAAGCTGAAGTTGGTCGAAACTTCAGATCCTTGAAATTCTCACAATGTGGTGATGTTTCTGGCCCAGGTAAAGGTATTGTTTCCTTAACCTTTTAGGTTTAATGACATGTTCTAGCCCATTTTTCTCCCCTCGTCTCCTGACAAATTGCTGCTATTAGTTGTGATGATATGCTAGCTCAGAAGTGGTCAAAGATCCAGTACTGAAAGCTGATCATTAAATGGGAACAAAACAGTTTAGAAAATAGCTTGAAGGCACTTCTCGCTGCAGAATTATGTAGTCAGAAAGCATGTTGTATAAAGTAAGTCACTGAATACTACAAGTAAATAGGCATATATCATATTAACTTATGTCGGAATACAGAAAAATAAGCTTTTAAGAGCAACTTCCTAAACTTTAACTGACTGTGAATAAGCCTGGCTTAAACCCAAAACCTAACAGCAAAAGCAAGTTTAAGAATGTAAGTGTAAAACTAGATAAATAACTGGTGGTATGGATGATTTTGATCTGTTTGCTAAATCGTAACTTTTTTCTTACTATTTCAAAACTCATTTTAAGATATCAAAGTTCATACTACATGTATAAAATACAGAAAGCAAAATCTTAGGACTTACTCATTTCACAAGTATACTGAGTGTGTTTTGAGTACTTTATAATCTTAATCTTATTTCAAGATGTCAGTTGTCACAGTCATTTGCTGTCCAGAAAAATATTTTATTTTAGAGCAGTTTCCATACAACAAGAAGCCAATGTTATGTGATACTATCCCCATAAGCTACTGCACACAGTATTTATTAGACTTCAGGTATTCACACAGCATTTTTAGAACTATGGAAAATTCTGTATTTTTCTCCTGCTCTGTTGTGTTTACAGAGCCTGTTCATGAAGACTCATGAGAAACCATTGGTTGTGTTTGGATGCCATAGCTGACAAATTAGTTTTGACTGTAGCTGCACTGTTAATCGCTTTTCACATTTCTTTTCAGGGATCTCTCATGAAGTTGCTTAGAGTAACAAAAGCTTGCTGCAGTTTTACAAACAAGCCAGGGAGAGTGTTTTATTTTTTAAGACTGCAGCAGGGCGTTGGGAGAAAGCTGTAGTCTTGGTATGCTGTCATTTTGAAAAAGCAGGAAAGTCTTTGTCTTAACGTAAGTTTGAGGATAACCAGCAAACATGTGAGAAATCTTGCAGAAGATTCACAATTTCTGATACAAAGAGAAATTAGCATGGATGACGAATAGTACAGAGTCCCAGAGCTCAGTGCAGAATTATCGTCTGCAAAAACATGTGTGATGCCTACCAAGAGAGCATGCAGTCCTTAGGACTGCCAGAGCATGTGTTAGGCGTGCAGGCTGCCACGTGTCAGGTTCTTCTGTATGCATCGCTGCAATGCACTGAGCAGTATGCTTTTTGTCCAAGCTTTGCTGTGGGGGGGGGGAACTCAGTGCATGGCTGTACTCCTCTGCTTTTGAGCTCAGGGATGTTGTCCTGTTTTCTTTGAATATTCAGAGCATTGTCTCCCTCAGAACCTCTGAAACTGAAATCTGAAGGGTGAGATCCTGCTCCATTTGTAACTTGCAGATGTGTTGAAAAGGAACTCCAGGCATGTCTTGTTGGACTCATCTTGAAAACAGTTTTGTATGTGGACTCCATCTTCCTCGAAAACAGGAAGTCTTGATAATGCATGTTAGAACCGTATCTAAGTTTTCAAGATCCATACTGGGGAAAATAGAAATGTCTGAGATGATGGACATAACCATTCCTTCTCGTGGACTTTGTTACTCGGATACTTTAGAGACCTCTTACCTGAGCTGAGTAGAAGGACCCCATCATACTGGACCTGTTTATTCTTTCCTTTTTATCTTATTGGTGGCGGAAGACAGTTGTCTGGCAGATCTAAAGTTCCTGCTGTATTTCAACACTTTGGGGATCCCACAGTAGGTTACATGAAGTTTTAGGTCTGATAGGGGGTGGGAGTGGAGCATGAGAGTGTCAGGGATGGAGTAGGGGCAACAAAGCCATTTTGTTTCAGGGAATTTAAACTAATTTAGTTATTGCCAGTTAACATGAAGACAAACAATTAAATAAACACAGAAGACACTTAATCTTTCCTGCAGATGCCTCCCTAGCCCCTTCCTGATGTCCCATCCCCTTGTCACAGGTGTCACACAGTCCCTTCAGTGACAGAGCAGGAGATGGGGATCTAGTGCCAGGTGGCTCCATTTCTGTTATTGCTGTTTGTTCCTTATGCTACTGCACTGGGAATTTAGCCCAGTATGAGTTGAGAGAGATTGTTTGTTTGTTTTATACACGCTGGAAGGGCAGGCAGGTAGGACATCAGCTAATATTGTAGGAGTTCATACCTTTTTTTTTTCAGTGGCCTCATAGTTTTTAGAGTAGTTAAGAAAACAATACCAGGCTTGAGAAGATGTAGATACTTCAGCAGTCAGAATAACTCGGGAATTGTGTTTGTTCAACTGTTAGGACACAGGTTTATCTCCTAAGCCTAACCAAGGACAGATCACATACCAACAAATGGATTTGTGTATCAGTGACAGGAGGAAAAAAAAAAAAAAAAAAGAAAAGGTGTGATGCTACCTCCTTAAGTGGTGCTTATCATCCTTCTTTAGTCCTCACATTGCCAGTTAAGTCCAAGAGGACTCATCACTTACTTCCTTTTAGTCTGTTTGACTATTGTAATGTTGCAGCGTAAGCAAATTAACAACAGCATATTGGCTATAATGTTTCTGCCATGCCTGAGCAAACATTTCTAATAGTCGATTTGTGCTACTATGGCAGTTTGTTAGTCTGTTTTCTTCTTCAGGATATTTCTGGAAAAATGAATGACTTCTCATTGTAATTAGCGATGAGTTCTTGTCTTAGATCTTATTAGTGTCTTTAATGAGTACTGAATACCTTGTGGTCATGAAAGAATGATAAGAGAAAGCTGAAAGAGAGGGAAGAGTAAGAAAGTTACAGTTTCCACAGCACTATTTTTACTTAGTTGTTTTTATCTCTTGCAGCTCTATATCGGCAAAAGTACATTTATGTGTTTATGTTTATATACACTTGCACACTGTGTGTCTGAGCTCTTAGCAAGGGGAAAAGGAAGCTGTTCTCCTGTTTAACACAACTAGTAGGACTTCTGCTGAGTTAATTTAAACATCCATACTGGGTGAGCATCATGTCCTGTGAGGATAATGGAATAACAAAAAGTCTCAGAGTATAGATTGGTTAGATGAAGTTGTAAATATTGTATATGTTTTACATACTAACTTATGTTTGCATCTGAATGTTTTAGCAAATCTAAAATTGGAGTAGCTCTATGGCGTGTTACCAAACAAAAGTACAAGTGATGTAATTGTACTGGAGCTTTGAAGGTCAATAGTGGCAAATTAGTGACTGATTCCATAACACTCTTTATCCTGTAGGCATAAGATAACTTACATTTGTGTGAAGAAATAATCAGTATAAACATTCGTCATTAAGTAACACAATTTATTCTAGTTAATCTACTTTTAGGGACATCTGAAGTTCAGCATCCTTGTTGGAAAAAAACCTCCTAATTACCCCAGTAATCTGGCAAAATCATGACTTACCTAATGGTTTATGCTTTTTATGCCATGGTTTTTAGCAGTGTCGGCTACTAGACAGCTTGTCATTCAGCAAACCTGTAGCTTTAGTTAAAGCATGGAAAGAAAAGGCTATAACTAGTTTATCGGAAGCAATAATAATAATAAAGTGCAAGTAAGCTTTAATGCTGTTCTGTACCTAACTAACGTGTGCACTAGCCACATACATCCATTGCAAAGTGCTGTGGTTTCTTTGAGAAACACAGCTGAGCAATCAGCTGGAATTTGCAGACTGCTTAATGAAGCAAATTGAGGAGACTTAGTAAGGGCAATGGAAGTTTTCTTTTTTTTGTGCTGGTAGTGCAGGAGAACAGCAACTCAGGGTTGAACAATTGAACTTTTAATGACTCCTACCTGCTTTAGTTGTATAGTTTTCGCCTACCTTGTACATACTGAAATCCTAACCTGTGGTCTTTTGAATGCCTCAGTTGTGTGATATCCTGTGCTGTGATAGAATTGAATAGCAGTTCTCGTCAAACGTGTATTCATTATCCATACATCTATGACTTAGGTTCAGTTCTTTTTTTTTTTTTTTCTCTTTCTAGTTAATGTGGTTAGGGCCATTATTTTCTCTTTCCAGTGTCAGTCTTCATCCAAATAAGTCTGGATGGCTTCTAAGATTTTTTTATGGTCTCAGTGTTAAAGAACTGGTTGAATTATGGTAATATGCATTACATTGCATTTGGGTATGCTTAACTGGGAGGTAAATGGAAGATATTTTCATCTAATATTGAAGGCAAGAACAAAATTTTAAATTTAAGTAATTACAGACATTCAAAGGAGCTCTAAGAATTAGTTGAAAGATTATGTAAAACAAAAGGGCTATAAAAGTCACTTACGCATAACTTTGCTGTTTGTGCAAGGGATTGGGGCCAGGAAAACAGACAGCCAACCTCACATAGCTGGGTGGTATAGGAGAACATTAATGATGCTGAGTGTATGAAGGACTAGCATGTGCATTGATACCCCTCAACTGTATACCTTCTTCTTTACCTCTCACTGAAACAATGCTGTCTTTGTTTTGTTCCATATTCCGTCTATAATTTCTTTGAACACCTAGTGTAGGAGAACACCGCATCTTCTGGCAGATGGGCTTCAAGAAACCTTAACTTCACAGCTGAGGAATACAATGCTGCTACTGAAAGCAGCTGGCCCCAAGTGCTGTCACTGCCAAGAATTAGGAATGTTACCAGGAGTTCACAAGTACTCATTTATAATGAGGCCAGATTGAAACCCTTTGACTGTGATTACCCCATGTCCTAATTTCTTCTCTTGCTTTTATTTTTGGCAGAAAAATGTATTAAGAGTTTGCCTCTTACTTGAAGGGAAATTATGGCAGGGACAAAAGACATGTTTACTCATGTCCTAGAAATGGGAGAAAGCAAAATAAATAAAAAATACGGCTATAACCAACTTCAAATTGTGGTAGTTCATGTCTTTGGGAGTTGATGGAAACATTCCCTGAAGTATACAGCAATCTATTTATCAATTGAGTGGATTTAAATTCAAAGTGACAACCATCTTAGTGATACTAAAATATTTATAGATGTCTATGCAATACTGTCTAGAATCAAAGAACAATTTCTGGTGCAAAGGACCTTAAAGATCTCCCAGTTCCAACCCCTCTGCCTTGGTCAGGGACACCTCCCACCAGACCAGGTTGCCCAAAGTCCCATCCAGCCTGGCCTTGAACATTTCCAGGGATGAGGCATCCACAGCTTCTCTGGGCAACCTGTTCCAGTGCTTCATCACCCTCTGAGTAAATAATTTCTTCCTTATATCTAACTTAAATCTTGCCTCTCTTAGTTTAAAGCCACTACCCCTTGCCCTATCACTACAGGCCCTTGTCAAAATTCTGTCTTATAATACTCCTTAAAGTATGGAAAGGCCACAGTGAGGTCTGCCTGGTGCCTTCACTTTCCTAGGCTGAACAATCCCAGCTCCCTCAGCCTGTCCTCACAGGAGAGGTGCTCCAGCCCTCTGATCTTCACAGCTCTCCTCTGGACCTATTCCAACAGCTCCATGTCCTTGTTGTGCTCTGGGCTGCAGAGCTGGGTGCAGGATTCCAGGTGGGTCTCATAAGAGCAGAGCAGAGGAGGAGAATTACCTCCCTCACCCTGCTGGTCATGCTTCTTTAATGCAGCCAAGGATACGGTTGGCTTTTTGGGCTGCAAGTTTACATGGCCAGCTGATGCTGAGCTTCTCATCCACTGTTGTCCCTAGGTTCCTTCCCATGTGATTGCCATCCATTCATCCTCCAGAGTGTACTCATTTTTGGGATTGCCCTGATCCAAGTTGTGGGATTTTTTGACTATATTAAACTTAATGTGGTTCCTATGCGCCCCATTCTCAAGCCTGTCCAGGTTACTGTGGATGGTATCCCTTCCTTCTGTCATGTCAACTAGAACACTCAAGCTTGGTGTTGTCTGAAAACCTGCTGAGGATGTGCTCAGTCCCACTGTTTTATGTCATTAGTAATAGGTTATATCAAATAGTACGGGTCACAAAATGAATCCCTGAGGGACATGACTTGTCACTGATCTCCATGTGGACATTGAGCAGTTGACCACAATTGTCTGGCTGCAGCCATACAGACTGTTCCTTATCCACTGAATAGTGCTGCCTTCAGATCCTTCTTTCTTCAGTTTAAAAAGAAGGATGTCACGAGTGACCTTGTTGAAGGCATGGCAGAAGTCCGGGTAGCTGACATCACAGGCAGCCACCATATTGGTCAGGCACGATTTACCCTTGGTGAAGTCATGCTGGCTGTCTTGGATCAGCTCCTTGTCTTGCATGTGCCTGAACATTGCTTCCAGAAGGATCTGTTCCATGCTATTTCTAGGTACAGAGGTGAGGCAGACAAGTCATTAGTACTGCAGCTCTTCCTTCTACCTGTTTTAAAACTAGGAGTGATATTTCCCTTTTCCCAGTCACTGGGACTTATCTGGCTGCCAGGACTTTTCTAATATGCTGGAGAGAGGCTCGGCAACTCCATCAGCTGGTTCCCTCAGGACCCGGAGATGCATGTCATCAGGCCCCATAGGCTTGTGCCTGTTCAGTTTCATCAGATGGTCAAGAGGTAGTCTTCCTTTTCTGGCTAATGTACCCGTAGAATCCCTTCTCATGATTCTCTGTATCCCTTGCCATGTTCAACACCAGCTGTGCCTTGTCTTTCTTTATCCCATCCTTACCTATTCTGGGCAGCATCCCTATGGTATTCCCAGGCCAAATATCTTGATAGTGATCATGAGGAATTTTTTTTTTTTTTTTACATCTGAATGTAACTTTTTTTTATATTACAGAATTTTATTTGCTAAGCAGTTAACTTTGAACAGTGAATGTTACATGTTCAGTGTTGCTGTGAAAACATTGAGGTGTAAAGCTTTAAAGAGAGAGGCTTTCAGAACAATTGTAACGTTCCTGATCCTAATTAATGTCTTTTTGAGAGCAATCAGCTTGAATTAGCCATTTCAGTTTCAGATTATGGCCTAAGATTGATTTGAAAAAACAAAGTATTAAAAGACTTGAGAAGGTGAGCACTCAAAGTTTCACACTTTCTGCAATGTGCAGTGCAATGAGATGAATTTTTACACACACATCAATGGCAGCTTAAAGGGATAGATGGAAGGTGATGGGCGGGGAGGGAAGTGGATGGGACAGGTCTGAATTTATGTTTAGAGATGTCTTTATCTGACTGTACAGCTAGGTGTCGATTTTCGCTGTAGAAGGCTTGCATTTTCCTTGCGTATGTATATTAATGCACTTTATTTGCAGTTTGCAGCAACACAAAAAGAAGTTATTGGGGAAAAAAATACTGAGCAAAGTGAAATATGAATATCTCAGTGGGCACAACTGTTAGATAACTTATGTGCAATAACATTACTTCCCCATCAAATTCATGACTTTTACTTTCTGTCCTTCAGGGAACAACCCATCTTCAGCACCCGAGCTCATGTCTTCCAGATTGACCCAAACACTAAGAAGAACTGGGTTCCCACCAGCAAGCATGCTGTTACTGTGTCCTACTTCTATGACAGCACAAGAAATGTCTACAGGATAATCAGTTTAGATGGCTCCAAGGTGGGTTTTATTTTGGAGAACTTGCGTGCTGATTGATTTTTGTAATTTTCTTGTCTGACATCCTGCATGTATCTTCCCACATACTTCTGTCATTAGTAATGTGCTAAAATTGTTATATTGTTTCACTAGATGTTTTCAGTGTTATTGGAAAACAGTGTTTTACTTGTGATTGTATGTATTTTGATAAATCTGTTGCTGAATTTAATGATGACCTGCTACTTAGTTAATATTGAGCCATCTGAAAAGACATTCCCTGTGAGGTGTACTAGAAAGCACAGGGTGTTACAATAAGCTCTTTCTATCTTGCTGTCAATATCATTGGCTTCAGCATTATGAAAGATAGCTGTTCAGTGTTTGTAATCTCTCAGTAGATACTTCATTGTTACCTAGTCTTCCAATTTTTAGAAGTATAGAACATGACTCTCCATAGTAAGCTTTGATAAAAACTCATTTGGGTTGGCCTTGGGGTGAAGGTTATCTTTTTTTTTTTTCCTAAATTAGGAAGGATAATGTGTTGAGCTGCTATTGTAAGAAATGTTAATGTAATAATTTAGAGGAATTGGGGAAAAAATTAGGTTCTACCCCAAGTGGGTATAAAAACAGTAGCTTTACAAACAGTATGTCAGAAATTTCAGCAATAAAGTTATTAAAGATATACAAAGTGTAATCAAAAGCTGTAATTCTTTCAAGGTGCATCACTTAGAGCTTCTGGTGATGTGTCACTTTATGATGGTTGGAACTAAAACTCTGTTAAAGCATAGCAGAGTTTTAACAGAGATTTCTTGGCTATTTGTTGAAAGCTGAAAAGCATTACTCTGCATTTTTAAGAATATCTAGAGTATTGCTATTTTAGTTGAGGAAAGAACTTCTATCATACAGAAGTTTCTAAGATTTTTTTGTCAATGATCGCATATGAATACCCCTCTAAGTGACTGAGACTGCCATCAAAGTTTAGCAAAATGTCTCAGTTTAATTCTTACTTTGTTTCTTCCTTTCTCAGCCTTCTTTCCAATGATTTTTCGTTCTGTCAAATAATTAAGATACCTTTTTGTGTGACCATTTAGAAAATACTTTTGGACTGGTACTAGATGCCGTATGAAATGGAGGCTGCTAGTTGTAATCTGTAGCATCTAAACTGATCTGCATGGTTTACAAAATCCTTCTGATATCCACTGGAGTTCCTTGGCCTTTGTCTAAAGCTGTGCTTCTTGCAACATGACTGCTGAGTTTTTGTTTACTTGCTCTTTTGTCTACTGCAGCGTTTCCTTTGTATGTACAGTACTATTGGCAAGGTGTATTGATAATGCGGTCTGTCACTTATTTACTCACTGATCGCTGCAACATTAATAATGTTTTAATCCCAAGTGTTATGTATCTGACTTAAATCTAGGATCACAATCATAATTCAGACCCATTGTTTTAGCTATCACAACACTGCTCTGAAACATACACAGGTAAATAGCAGGGGGAGCTGTGGAAGAACTTTTAGGAAGTTTGCAGCATAATTCCTAGTGAATTTTTAAATTTCTAATTATGGTCTTTTTTAATATATCTGTATATCTGTGCATATAAAATGTTGTATGTATGAAGAGCTAAATATGAATATAAAGCATTCATGAATCTGGAGCACATACAGGCAATCTCACTGCTATATAGCATACGTGTAGTTGTATGTCAGTAACGCTACTGGTTTCTGAGCTTACAATGCCTTATATTGTCTGTTGGCCACACAAAAGTGTTAAATTGGCAAAGGATTAAAAAAATGCAAATTCTCCATCTTTGAACTTTGAACTGAAATTGTATACAGATTTTTTTTTCTTAATTTACATTGATAATGTCTCAAATTTACATGTCAGCTGCCAAAAACACTTGTCAAACTATGTTGGTTTTGCAGTGCTCATCCCTCAAGGGGATTAAATGGACTATCCAACATTATTTTCTTGAAAGACGTAGTACTGGTGAGGTTTGTAGCACCTTATGGGTTTGTATGTTGGAGAGAATGAAGTGCATGTGGCTGCTCAGCTACAGTGGCTTAGGTGCTGAGCAGTTATTGAATAAGTGATAGCAACTGAAGTGTGTGTCCACCTAGACTGTAGAAATGAAAGTTTGCAAGAGAAAGATACTTGATTTGAGTGATAATCCTACTTCTGTCATCCCTGCCCCTTTCTGCTCTTTAGGTCCTTCCTCTTCCCTTAGGGTAAGTGAAAGACCATTAGCAAAACTTCACCCTCTGCAGCTCGTAAGGAGAATAAGCATTTTTAAGAATATCTAGAGTTATATTTCAGCCTGCTTATCCTGCCAGAAGCTGAATGTTTCAAATCAGAATGCAGAGATACCTTCTCTGACAGCTATCTTCCGTACCTGTTTTTAATCAAATTTGCTTCTCCGAATTAGTAACTGGAACGATTCTTTGTTTGTATTCTCAGAGTACCTTGAAACAAGGGAGATTTGGTGCTGCTTTGAAGGGAAAAATACATAAGCCACAATTTATTTATTTTTTCTCAAGTTTCAATAGGTTTCCTGGATAAAACTTAACTTCTGTACTGACTGACAGAACATGATTAAATATTGCTGCTTGAAAACAGGATGTTTGTAAGACATGATCTTTACTTACCTCTGAGAAATCCTACCATACATTCCAGATATCCACTTGAATTTGCTTGTGCAGATCGTTGGTGTGTTTTGTGAGAGGATTCTTTTCCTTATGCCATATCAATTGGTATGTGAGCCACATTCAACTGAGATAGGTCCTATAGAAACAAGTTCTATTTATTCTTTTCACAGAAGCAGTAAATGTATCATGTAAACTGGGTAAAGCAGCAGCCAAGCATAACTCATCCAAACAGCTTTATTCCTTCTCAAAATTGTGTGAAATCCATCATTTTTAGTTTGTAGATTAATGCTTATGTAAAACAAAGTATAGCTGGGCAAGTAATTGGGTTAATATTTCCTGTGGATGCTAGTACTTAGGTAGACTTAACTGTCCCTTTATAAGTCCTTTGAGGAGTAATTCCATAGGATGTGTTGTTATTCAGTCCACATAGGTTATGCACTTTTAAAGCCTGTTCACTGATGTGAACAGTCTGTGTAATCTTGTTTTCTGAAGCTACTATCTTCTCTTAAAATACCTCATACAAGAAATTATGCACCTCCCTCTGACTTGCCTCTGGTAAGCGCTCTACTACCATAGTGTTCAGTGAACAGGCCATGTTTTGTAGTCACATACAGTATCTGGATCTCTGACACTGATGTCAGGGATATCCTGATGCAAGTAATCTGATAGAACTCAAAGCTGATTTGTGTGATCTTGAGTAAATGTCTTTTATGCAACCTTTTTCTCATACAATCAAAGAATCAAGAGGAAGCCTGAAAAATGAAATCTCTTATGCAACATGACAACATCGAGAAGCTGTTGCTAAGGCTTTCAGATCTCATTAATTATATAATCACTTCATATCTTCTTGTGTCTTAGTGTTTTTTTTTTTTTTTTTTTTTTTTTCCCAAGGGTGTAGAGATAAGCCTATGTTATTTCTCCAGTAACACTGCAGACAGACACTAAGATTATTCCCATAACCACTCTGTCTTTGCCATTCAGTCTCTTGCAGTCACTAAGAAAGGAAAACAAGTAAAGTGGTTCCTGCAGTACAGGTCAACACTGTGATACTGTTTTCACAGATTCAAGATTGGAAAAAAAATACAGTAATTTGTGCTCATCTAAAACACAAAATGACTCTGGAAAATAGTAGTCTGTAGATTCCATAAGGACTCTGGAAAATAGTAGTCTGTAGATTCCATAAGCTATGCATGTAATATTTCTGACTCAAGTCGGCCTTCAGTGTTATTGCAATAAGTGATCTTTACATTTTAATGACTTTAATATAAACTAGAGTTAGATAAAATTGATAATCTCTTTAATAATAAATTCATGTTTAAAGTAAGACCTGTAAGCCTAGGTCTTCAGTGGTGGTTTGAAGAAGTTCAAAGGTGCTTTATGTCTTAACTATTATTGGCATCATCTTTAGCACAAGATAAAATCATACGTTGCTGCTGCTGCTGTTTTTCTTGCAGGTGTTGGGTTTGCTGTCAGTAAAATGAACAGCTTAGTTAAACACATGCCCTATTTTCTCATCGCTAAACTCATTTGAAAGGAAAACATGAAAGCTATTTTGTTATTCCAACCAAATCTAAAGATGATAAAATCAGTTTTCTTCAAAAGCTGAACGTCTGCCTGTCATATTGACTCTGTTCTGTTTTAAGATATTCTTGTACATTTAGACTAACAACATTATTAAAAGATTGAAATATTTGACATTTGTTATATTGGTGACTGTACCATGAAATCTCATGGCATAGAGGAGAGCAGTTAAAAACAGTACCTATTTGAGTAGACAAGACAGGTTTGATTATAAATGATAATTTAAAAATTGAGTTTCTTTTAAGCTGAAGGCTTGAGGGAGTCATATCTAGTATTTCCAGAAGTGGCTAACAGCAGCTCTATCTGTAGAATGCTCTAGCATGCACACTTAAAGCATAATTCATTTAGCATGAGAGATTGAGCACACCAATGCTTTTAATTCAGCAAGAACTGAAAGCCTTGATTTTCATTTAAATTTGGTGTTTCTAATGAAAGGATTTGTCTTTATATCAGTGGGTTCTGAGTGTAACCTTCCCAGTGATAAACTTGCTATCTGCAGACTAATGCTGTCTGCTGGAGTGGAGCACACTTATTTTTCTCTGTTGGAAAACAAAGAGCAGAATAACAGCAACTCCTTCTCAGTGCAATTATTTTTTTCTAAAATTTTTCTTCCTACCAAAAGGAAAGAGGCAAGTTAGGTAACCTAACCTAGATGCAGACTGCTGTCAGAACTGTTACCACCTCCTGGTCTATGCAGTCTGTTCCTGGATTTTCTCTTATGTAGCCAGCCCTGTGGTCAGCTGAAGCAGTGAGCAGCATCAGCTGAAAACTGGTTGGCTCTTCCAAGGTTTTCCACTGGATTAGTTTGCAGCCACTGCATCAGATTCCAGTCCTCAGGCTTTCAACTTCTGAGTTTACTTGCAATGCTCTTCTCCACCACTTCATCTGATAATCAGCATATACACTTGGAAGCTCTATGTATGCTTTGCTGACACTTCAGCTGATAAATTTTCAGGCTTGCCCTGTAGAATTCAGAGCAAATTTGATGTGGATGGTAGCCGTTCATGTGGGCCCACTTTTCAAGCTTGTCCAGGTCCCTTTGGATTTGATCCCTTCCTTTTGTTGTATCAACTGCAACAATCAGCTTGGTGTCATCTGAAAACTTGCTGGAAGTGGCTTAATCCCACTGTCAGTGTCATTGGTGAAGATAGTAAAGAGCACTTGTACCAAGACAGATCCCTGAGGGACATGACTTGTCACTGATCTCCACGTGGACATTGAGCAGTTGACCACAATTGTCTGGCTGTGGCCATTCAGACAGTTCCTTATCCACTGCCTTCAGACCTTTCTTTAATTTAAAGAGAAGGATGTCATGAGTGACCATGTCGAAGGCCTTGCAGAAGTCCAGGTAGCTGACATTGGTTGGTCTTCCCTTGTCAACTGATGCAGTCACTCCATCCCAGAAGGCTACCATATTGGTCAGGCACGATTTACGCTTGGTGAAGCCATGCTGGCTGTCTTGGATCAGCTCCTTGTCTTGCATGTGCCTGAACATTGCTTCCAGGAGGATCTGTTGCATGTTATTTCTAGGCACAGAGGTGAGGCAGACAAGTCATTAGTACTGCAGCTCTTCCTTTTACCTGTTTTAAAACTAGGAGTGATATTTCCATTTTTACAGTCACTGGGACATATATGACTGCCAGGACTCTTCAAGTATGTTGGAGAGAGGCTTGGCACAACCCCATCAGCTGGTTCCTTCAGGACCCTGCAATACCTCTCATCAGTCCCCATAGACTTGTACCTGGTCTGTTTCATCAGATGGTCTTGAACCTGCTCTTTGCTAACATAAAGTTTTTTTTCTATATTGTTTTCTGCTCACAGTATATATAATTTTCCGTGAAGTTTTAAGGATGTTCTTTATACAAAGTTTCTCTCTTTTTGTTATTAAAAAGCACATACTAACCTATGCTTTTATGAAAAGGGCTGATAGTTGTTTAACAATATAGTTGAAACTCTTGGTAGTGCCAGACGCATAGAAAGCATTGTGTGTGTTTCACTTCAATATGCATGTCTTTGGCTTTATGGCTAGTCTTTCTTATTTACATTGACTGGTTATAAACTGTGGTAATTGTCAGTACTTTAGTTAAATTGAACCCATTGGTGTCATTGTAAGACTCTATCCAGGCATACTTTCAACTCAACTGTTCAAATGGTTCCACATCACAGATTTCAAATGCTAGACAAACATTTGATGATGGAAATACTGTTGAAATCTGTGGTGAAACTTCAGTTGGCTTTAGTGGAACCAGCATATCATCTAGAAGTTGTATTTTTCTTTACATGAGAACAAATTTTATGCTGGAGCATGTGGGTCTTCCATCCTGTACATGACAAGAACGAGAGGAGAAAAATACAAAGAGTTGCTCTACTTCTGTAGTTGTATGACCCTGTCATTGTTAGCCATGTTTGTGTGTGTGCAGAGGAGAAACAAGTTCCTGCAATACAGAAACTTAAAAGGAAATTGTGCTTCTTGTTTAACTGCATGTTTTGTGGTGTGAGTTGCATTTGCAATGGGGGATTACAACAGTGGAACTTGAGAGGCATTACCTTAAGGGACAAGGAAACAAACTTGTGAGACAAAACACCACAAAACCAACCAACCAAAAAGCTTTGCTAGTTCTTTTCTTCAGATCCCATTAGCCTACGTGGATGCTTTAATGGGCTCTTTTTAGACTTACTATGAAATCACTACTTGTAATTGCAAACAAGTACCCTCCCAGCTTTTGCTCGTTTTTTTCAGAAAGTATGCCAATATATGTTTTAATAGTTTTAGCTGTGATTGAATTAGAAGACAGTTCCCTAGTTGCTAGTTTGTTTCATTCAATGTACACAGATAATTGACTATAGCGTTGGTAGTTTCAATTATAAGTAGTCTTCAAAAAAAACCTGAAGCAAACAAAAGAAAAACACTTTTTTTTTTTTTTTTACAACTATTACTTTTTTTCAGGCAATAATAAATAGCACTATCACCCCCAACATGACATTTACTAAAACATCCCAGAAGTTTGGCCAATGGGCAGACAGCAGAGCGAACACAGTCTATGGCTTGGGATTTTCATCTGAACATCATCTGTCAAAAGTAAGTATGAGCAATGGAAACTATTTGGCCAATCAAACAGCTTAAGAATGTTTGATTCGTTCTGGTGGTATCTTGACTCACTGTTGTTATTTACAAATAATTTACAAAATCTGTATCTGTCCTTATAACGTAAAAGACAAGACAGGTAATGATGGCAATATGCTCTTAACACTTTGATACCTGTGAATTTTCTAACAGATTGACAAAAGGAAGGAGATTAAAGCTATCACACTGTATGCTCTCTATGATTTCTAATTATTAGTTAGGTTTCTCAATTAAAAAGTTTTTCTTCTGTTACAGTTTTTCATGACAGAGTTTAAAAGAGTAGGCAATTCAGTGTTTCTTCTATATTGAGATGGTCCAGAAAAAAAGTTGCTGATAATCTTCAGATGCATTTTTGTCTTTTAAGCCACATTCATATTTTCCTTTCTGCTACGCAATACATCTTGTTGCCAATATTTCAACATCTGTAGGCTTAAGGTAAAGCTAGTGGGAAAATTATTCCATGTAAAAGCAAAGTACAGTTTCTTGTTGGAATACAAATTTCTTGTTGAAATATTTAATAAAGAAGCTGTGCCCTACATGGCTATTCGTTATCTGGTCTAGTTGTGCAAGAGGGTCAGCCTTAATCCAAGGAAAGAAGTAACACCCTTTGAGTTTTTCTTAAAGTGGTGTTATAATTCCTGTGAGTTCTAATTCTACAATACCTCTTGCTATTGATACAACTTTGGTAGATAAGTCCATGAACATGTACAACATCATCTTTCTCCAGATAAGGACTTTCTGTTTAAGAACGTACCTCTACATTAAGAAGAAAAATTTACCAAAATTTACCAAAGATCTGGAAACCCAAATGCAATAAAAAGGAGTGGTAGTACATGTTCAAGGAAGGAATAATGATTGGCTTATGTCAAAAACAACAACAACAAAAACAACCACAAGCAAACAAACCAAAAACAAATCAAACAAAAAAAAAAAAAAAACAAAAACAGACCTGCCTGCTTTAGAAAATAGTTGTCCCTATCCAAGGGGTAAGCATGGGCCTGCTAAAAACTTATTAAAAAGAGAACCAGTACATCTGCTTTGTTTGGACAATCTGATATGCTTATAGTGTTTCTTCATTTCATAATCAGAGAGCTTTCATTACTATGAAGCACCACAAATCCACAAAATTCTGAGTTACATTAATGTATTAATGCTGTATATATGCACGTGCATTTGTGTACATCATTACCTCAGTGAATTCAGAAACTTTCTCAATTATTTAAGTTGGTGTGTATGTCCTAGAAGCACATGCTCACCAATATGGTTATAATTTTTGCTAATATTTCGAAGAATCTAGCCTAATAATTTGAAAAGCTACAGTAGATATTTTGTCAAATGACATGTTTGATTAGCAGTTACTCAGATTGCTGTGATTCATGAAGAATACACAGATCTGTTGACAAAAATAACAGGTCACAGACCTATTCAGAAGATGAATCCTCAGGACACTTTCAGGGAATTGTTCCTGTAGTATTCTACATCTGAATTATCAAACTATGATTTTGATTGTAGTAAAAGTTGCTGATCATTGCTACTTAATTTCAGACGTGAAAATTTTCATGTTAATGTTGTAAAATTAACAAAGATGTATTTGAGGAAAACCAAACCTATTTAGATCACAATCTGTTTAATCACATGAGCTGGTAGCTGTACTAGTCTTGGAATCAGAAAAGCTGAATTAGAAACCCTGAATCTGCTATGTAGTTTTAGAGAAATCACATCTATCTTTCCTTTCTTGTCTTGTCTGTCTGCTCAAGTTACCAACTCTCATTTCTATGCAATGTCATTGTAGTCATGCTCACCAGAGCACTCTTTGATATGCCTACTACTGTGGGACATGAAATTAAGGGCTGGAGGTACTACTGAATGGTAGTAATGGTGCTAATAAATAAACTGTATAAATGGTTTTATTCAGGAACAGGTTGCTTCTAGAAGTAGCCTTAAAACTGATTCTGGAACGTTTTTCTGTATTTGATGTATTGAAGTCCCAAAGTGAACAGCCCTGTTATATGTAATTTGTTTTACGGTAATGTCTCTGGGCCCCAGACAAATATTAAAAGTTCCAGGGAGACAACAACAAAACACTTAGTCTAGTCTGTGAGTGATTTCAGAAGACTAGCAAAACATATAATCAGGACTTCTAATAAAATATTTATTATCATATATCAGTATTATCAATATATCATGGTCTGCTCAGCTGTGTCTCTCTAAACAAGCAGATGATTTCCAAAGTTCATACTAAAGCTCATACTAAGTATCTGACTTTTGGACTATTTGGTTTATGTGCCTTTGTCCTCATAAACTGATTACCAGAGTAGAGTGCAACAATGGTAAGCTCTTTCTGTATGATAATTGTGACTGACAATATTTGATGGAAGAGTAAGGCACAGTTACCAATTCCTTACATGCAAACAGAACAAAAGAAAACTAATTAAACAGTTGTTTATCTTTGCTAGACCTTTTCTCTATGTCAGATCACTTCAAGATTGTTCTGTCAGGAGTCAGGCAGAAGTCAGTGGTACTTAAAAGATGATTTCTATCTTGAAGAGTATTCTCTTCAGAGTAGTACAGTAGTACTGTACTTAGTACAGTCCCTCTTGCTGGTTTAGTAGGAGCAGAATGTCTCATGATATTCAGCGAAAACTGAGACTCATTT
>CM021729.1:20833879-20889998 GCA_011074415.1 Stictonetta naevosa
CTTCTACCTTCTTCAGTGATACAGAAGATCACATTTACTGCCTAGTGTTTCTTCAGCCACGTATTCTAAACCTTGATGTCATGTTTTCCACTTACCAGTCCTCTGGTCCTCAAACTTATTTAAATAATATTTAAATATCATTTAAATAATAAATATTTAATAATAATAAACTGGCAACACTCTGGGGATATGTTGCCAGTTCTATCATCTGATCTAAGACCTTTTTTGATGCTGGATTAGTGTTTCAGCATGGCATTTGTCTCCTCCTGTATTCAGGAAATGTGTGCTTTTAAATAACCTGCCAGCTGAAATACAGGATTCAGGAGGAGAAAAATGATACTTCCTCAAGTACTAATAGCACACCAGGAGAAGTTTAAAGACAATAAGATTTTTTTGTATCTTGGATAACAAGTGAAATTCTGATTGAAAATAGTTGAGGAGTTTGTGTCACACAAATATAGCTGTCATCTTTCTAAATACATGCAGTTCAAATCAACCTCTTTGTATGCTGTTGCCGGAGAAGTTTAGAAGCTATTGATGAAGGTCTCCAGTGTTTCTGCAAAATTATTTCAGTCTTTAGTTGATTGTATTAAGATCACATTCTGTATAAAAGCAGTAGCAAGTGAAAATGAGTGCTTGGCTGCTATAGCAATTGTTGTAATGTAAAGCTGAGACCAATGGAGCCAAATTTTTCTCTGGCAAGAGAATATAGGCTAAAATTGATTTAACTCTCAAATTTAAGTCTGCACGTATTTCTAAAATGTTGCTTTACAAGTAAATGTAGCAGAGAAATCAAGCATCACGTGACAGTCACTACAAGAAATGAACCTGACTAAGTATTCCCACTGCTGATTTCTTAGTTAGCTATTGGAATTATGAATGTTAAAATTTGGGGAAAAATTAGTATTTTTTTAAGTTAGGAAAGAGTGGAGCTTTTTGAAGTGAGTAGTGACCACAGCAGGCTTCAGAACCCGATTATTCATTGTGAGGAAGAGAGTAAAATCTGAATCTGAAAGCCGATGTGTAAGTCAGTTTACTACTATTACTGGCCATACCTGAGGGTCTTTTTCTTTTTCTTTTTTTTTTTTTTTAACACTGTCAGCAACAGATGAAACTTTGAATCTCAGTTTTCCTGCCATATAAACAGAGTACGTTATGTCTGAAAGGTACTGGAAGTTATGTCATTGTGCAACTTGCTCAGATAAGTATCTAATAAGGAGAAAAATTAACAAGTTCCACTGACAGAATTTTATGTTGTAAATTGTTAAGTACAGCGTTCTGTTCTGCATGTAAAATAACTACTTCACGCCTACAATCTCTCTCTCTCTCTCTTTTTAAACTTATGTACCTTCAGTTTGCGGAAAAATTTCAGGAATTTAAAGAAGCTGCACGGCTGGCAAAAGAAAAATCCCAAGAAAAGATGGAGCTAACAAGTACACCTTCTCAAGTGAGTCTTAGTGCTTGCTTCAAGCCTAGTACTTTAAAGTCTATGCTACTTAACTGTTTTAAGAATTTGTATTGTATCGTACACACACATGTTGTACTAAAAAATGAACAAGGTGCTGGCCAGTTACCCTGAGTCCTCTCAACTGCTCCCCGCAAAGTCTAGTAGGCTGGGTGTGGGCAAGAGGTGGGGAGGGGACACAGTCAGTCTAACTGACCTAAAATTACCAAAGGGATGTCCTATACCATGTTAATGGTGGATTATTTGTTTGCTTATTTAGGGAGAAAAATAGGCCTAATGTTTTTTGCTATTCTTTTCTTTGAGGTTTCCCCAGAAAAGAATAAAGATAGTGAGCAGTTACATAAGTAAATCTGTAAGGAAAAGACACAAAAGGTCTTCACATCATATCTGTGAAACTTAAGTTGATACATTGTAAAGACCTTTATATAAGAATCATAAAAACAAAAATCAAAGCCAAACCAGCAAACTATTTTTGCTTATTTCCTACTGTGTGGTATCCATTTGTGAAATGTGTTAAAGGGAGATGACAGTCACATGTGACTTTTATTACATTTAGCCATGTTGTACAGCAAGAGTTCAAAAAAGACATCTCAAAACATACAAACTGGTCTAACATAAGCCCAACAGGAAGATAACTTAATATAATATAGTCATATTGACATTAGTCATGCCTAAAATTAATTTACTTGAAAATGGATGCTTTGAATTTGCTTTGGAAAAAAAGGAATTGCATGAGGAATTTATGCCTCTCTCTTCTAGTGTTTCTGGCTCTGTGTGTAGCTATGTGTTTTATTTTAAGCGATAGTGAAGACAAAGATAATTCCTGCTTTTGGAGGATGAAGCAGCTTTAAAACTTCAGTGGGGATTCCTAAGTTGAGTAGGATTAATGTAGCTGAGTTTTTTTTTTTTTTTTTTTTTTTTCTGGGGAGTGCATCTTTGTTCATTGAATCAGTGCATCTCTTGGGTGCTCTGCACTACATTATGCTCCTGATCTTTGATGGCAAAAGGATGGCAGGCAGTTTACAAGATGCTGTAGAAGTAGGCTTGTTGCCACAAGAAAGCTACATCGGGTGTTCTTCTAAGAGAAGTCCGTGGAACAACCACAAGCATATATATACACAATGAACCCTGGTAGGCATTTTGCCCAGGTGCTCAGTTGGCTATCAGTATTAAAGGGAAGCTGATCGCTGTACTGTAACAGGAGGAAAAAAAAAAATCAGTCTTTTTCCTAATTCAGCCTTTTTTTAAGTCAAATTTTCTTGTCTGTGCCTAAATTTGTGGTAAATTCCATAAATAAACACATAGACGATAGATACAGATATTTTTGATGCTATAACCTAGTGTACACTTAGTTTTATAGCCAGTAGAGTACTTCAGCCAGGCCTCTAGTTACTCAGTGTTATACGCAAAGCAATTACTGTGCTTCCATTTTGACATGTTGATTAATAGCCTGGACACCAAAGTTAAATCTGACATTGTCAAATGGAGTGACTTACTTGGCTTGGACATAATTATGAATTACTCAGGGACAGGATGTTTTCATCTAGCTGTTGCCTAGGGTTAAAGCTTTCTCTTATTCTGTATGAGCTATTAATATTGTTCATTTTCCTGTACAGATTTCCTGTATATTTGGAGCCCAACATTTTATACTGTAGGCAGCTATAGAAGTGTTACCTTGAGCAATTCGATAATGCATGTTGAGAGCTGCAATTTAATTACTGCACACTTAAGAATAATTTCATATTCAGGCCTTACTTTTCATTTCTTGGCTTTTAGCTGTGTTGATAAGTTAGTGTATTATTTCAAAAGATATAGTTAGTACAAGTGCTGACACATCAGCATAATAGCCATCACATACTTAATGCTTCTCATTAGCTCCCCAGAGAGAAGGAAGCTGAATCAGGAACTTTGGAGTTTGGAGCAGATGAGAAGCGATGGCATCACAGCATACTGTAACATTTCCATAGTTCTGGGGCTCCTTCAAAGAGATTAATGACTTGGGGGTGAAGATATGTGGTTGGTAGTGGGGACGGGAGTTGGGACCCTAGAGGCACTTGATAGAGTCCTTTGTCATTTTGATTGTCTACCAAAAAATGATAGCAAAATATGTAACTCCAGTGTTGAATTTCTCAGTCATTTTACAGCTCTCTTTCCCCTTGCTCTCTGGGGACAGTGACAGGACCTGGGAGAAAGGCATGGAGCTGGGATGGGGGAGGGTCAGGCTGGGTGTTAGGGAAAGGTTCTGCACCCAGAGGGTGGTCGGGCACTGGGGCAGGCTCCCCAGGGCCATTATCCCACTGCTCAACTTAAATTCTGCATTTCTATTGTTGCTTTAATAGTGCTTGTCCTCCTCCTATTGACCTGCAGCTTTTGCTTTAATTTCCCAGAATATCAGGTAATATATAAACTCACCATTGAATTTGACTCTAAAAAGAACTTGACTTGTCCAGAGAAGGACAGTAGTCTCAGCCAACAAATTACAAAAGAGATGCTGCTTTGTTATGTGTAAATCCCACTGAGTGCACTGCTTTCTTCAAATAAAGAGAAAAGCATTATTGCTGTGTCAAAGAACTTGCACTTTCTACCCACCTCTATTAAGATATATATAATAATACAAACGGGCTGTCTGGAGGCTTCAGTCCGAGGTGTACTTGAAAGAAGTTGTCTGTTTTGGAACTTCTAAGACCACCCGTGCACAGAGGTACCCCATCTGTTGTCCCTTTATCTCAGGCTTATATAATAGGGTTTTGCAAGGGTCTTACCTTGTTTATATAAAACTAAACTACTGGCCCTCCCTGCTCTGACACTTCTTCATTTCCAGACTCATCTTTCAATAAGAGAATTATTTTGTTCATGACATAAAACCCATGACAAGCCACCTATGGCCTATTTTCGGTTGCAGGTTTTCCTGTACACTGAAAGAACAACACTTTGTTCTGCAGTTCACCAAGCTGCATGAAGCAGTAGCCTGAAAACTTTTATTTCTGCCTTTTTTTTTTGTTTTTGAAACTAAACTTAATTAGGTTCAAGTACAGAACCAAATGATGCAGGTTGGGGTGCCTTACCCCAGTAGTCTTAAAACTAACTGGAGTCTGAACCTTGGTTATTTTCTTCTTTAAGCCACAATCTGTCCTCAGATATTTCTTGGAACCATGGTCATTTTAATAATATATCTGAAATTGTGTGGTGGGTAACTTAATCAGAACAGTTCAACTCTTCCTGCAGTAAGTCTGAGCCCCTCCTATGCACACTATTAGGAATAGTGAACATCTGTTAAGTTTTAGTACTAGAATTTTTTATAGTGCAAAGAATGGGATGATTTGGGCAAAATGGTTGCTGTTCTGTCACTTGTTGGCTTCTTCTTTGTGCAAGCTTGCAAAGCTTTTGTTTGCTTTTAAAACTTGTGAAAAAGTGACTGCGCAATGTTTGAACTTCTGTACTAGAACAATTACAGTGTCATGTTATAGTGTCTGAATTGGTAGCTGACAGCTGTGTGCTATTGACAGTCAGTACTGAACAGAGAAGCTCTTTGAAGAATGGCAACTCCACGATAGTATATGGAATGCTTAATAACAACAACAAAAAGTGAATAACAATAAAAAAAAATGGAATTGATTTAGCTTGTTCTAAATTTTAGAACAACCTCCTCCTTTTCTACTGTTCTGTATTTTGTCACCATTGAAAGTTGGCCTGATTGGTGCTGTGAAGTCTGCTTGTTTTACTTTAGAGACTATTTGGCTGCAGGTACTTTGTGTACAGGATTCAGAAATTTTAGACATCTTTTGATGCATTGCCCTATGTTATGCAAAGTTTGAATACGACAGGCACTGGCACTTGTATTTTTCTTGGCATCGCCAGCATCCTGCCTACTCATTAGTAGGGCTAGGGCTCCTTTATGCCATGCAGATCTATGACAAACTCTAGAATACCAAAATACTCCTGAGTGTAATTCTCACTAACTCATGTGTAAATCCAGGACTGGTGAGTGACTTAAAGTTCAATATCCTCCAAAAATCTATATATGATGTGATAGTGGCCTTATACACAGGAGAGCTGGTAATCCTGTCTTCTCAAACATGAAATATCTATTTGTAGCTCTCATGAAAGGAAAATAGCAGACCTTAAAGTGTATATATTTTTTTTTCCAGAAATACATGCCATTTTCAGTTTCAGCACTGTTTTTTCCATATAGCATCTATATGCAGTGAATGTTACAACTAAGTTATCCTTCTCTTTCAACAGGAATAGAGGGGTGAAAATCTTTTTAAGCCAACCATAATTTCTTCCCCAGCTCTGCGAAAATCTGATTTGGATGTGTGAAATTATAATGATGTAGAAAAAAAACTTTGTTACTTAATCTCACAAATGTTTCTAGAATTCTTTTGTTCTCTCTAAATAATATAAAATGCAAATAAGTTATTTGTAAGCTTTTTTTTCCATGTAAGTAATGCCTTTTCTGTTGCATTTGGTGCTTTATTAATAGACAGTTTTATTACAGTTGGCTGCAAATAAATGTGGCAGGTTTAGTTGTGAGTGTATGAGAACACTGACTGACCTACATTAGCGGAAGAAATATGTACTAGGTTCTGATGCTTCTCTTCTACATACATATCGTCCCCTCATGAATTTGCAGGCAGTGAAACTTTAGGTATAACATAGACTGTGGTGTTTCTCTGTGTGAATTTTTGTCACTTTAATTTCATTCAAATTAGAAGTCCGTGAAAGTGCTTTACTGAAGAATAAGCCTAGGTAGAACCTGCACGTTTTTCTTCTACTGAAATAGTTTTCATGCTTTCATAAATAAAACAGGTTAATGCATAATCTTGGGCTTTATTTGTGTAATAATAATGTTGTAGGAATTTCAGCTTAAAGATAAAAGCAAATCAGTCTTTATGTGATGTAGTATGTATCTTTCAGAACATGTAGTGCAGCTGGAGAAGAGGAGATAGTAACAGATTTTGGGGCCCATAATGCTTTTCATTTAACGTTAGTGGAAACAGTTTACCACATCAGAAGATAATAATAGACAAAAATGCCTAATTTGTATAACACAATGTATGTGCCTGAATATCTTGCCAACTATGCTTTCTTTTCACACTTAATTTCAATTCAGTTTCAGTGCCTTAAAAGCATTCTGTAAAAATCAAGATTTATTTTTTTACTCTTGTATTATTGTGACAAAAGTAAAAATAAAAAACAGAATTTCTCTGAAAGTAGGAAACAATTTGCATTCATATAATAAACAATTTTCATTTATTGTGTAAATTAATTTGTGTAACAAATCAGAATCATTATTTTATGTTTTATAACCCATAGGAATTTAATAAAAAGGTGCAGAATGGAGACACTTGGGCACATATGTAGTGTTGCTTGATAAACACTAAATATGATAGAACTTCAAGTTAGTATTAAAATGTTATAGTATGACTCTGTATCACCCACTAGTTTGTGTTGTAGAGTAAGATACTTGTCAGAATGTGAGATGTATGTCTCATTATGAGAGAAGTCAGAATAAAAGCACAATTTTGATAATTGTTGTGCTGCAACTGCTTAATGTAATTCAAAGAATGATGAAAACTTTCATCATTGTATTGTTGGTTAAGTAACACCAGTGCTTTGTGGAAGGTGATGTTGACAGCCATAACTTAAATTCATCAAAAGATCTGTGTCTTTCCATCTGGTTAAGTCTCCAAGTCTTGTGCCACCTTTCCTATAGATGGAGGATCAGATTCAGTACTGGCTTTCAAAAAGCCTTATCTGTGTGAAGTAGTTGAAGGCTGCAAGTGGAGGCTCAAAATCAGAGCTAGATCTTTTAAGACAGCGAGCATCTCTAGGTACTTTGCATTTACTTCTGTGACTGCTGTTCTTCAGCTTTCTGGACAGAAAAAAGGAAAATTCAAAGAGCTGGAAAGTGAAGCAGTTAGCCTTTCAGAGACTGTGCTTGTGGGTTCAGTTTATTTATATTAAGTAGCAGTGTTACCCATGCAGATGTCTAGATGCTTTGTGGCCATAGAGATGCTTAGTTTTTGGAAAGCTTGTTATACAGCCATCCTCTACTGTTTAGATACCCCTCCATGACATCCACTGAACTCTGTTCATGAGACTTCTTCCTTGGAGTTAGATGTTACAACTTGATTACTAAAAGCTTAGTAAGGTATTTTAAAATCAAGATGAGCTACTTAGCTTATGACTCTATTATCTCCTTTGAAAACCATTATTTGAAAAAGAATATATTAGGAAAAAAAATGCTAAAATTAAACAACATACAGGGGTTGAAAATCCTATAATGTTCTAAGTTAGGATGTATGCTACACTGTGTACAGTGTTTTTTAAAAAGTACATACTTTTTGGCAACTAGAAAACAGCAAGTAGTATTTGTTGGCCAAAAGACAAACGTACGTGCTGGCATGGTAAGGGGTGATTGAAAATGCACCAGTGCCTTCTGATAAGAGAGTGCCATTGATTTTTTTTTTCAGGTATCCAGTTATGTAGCAGTAGTAGAAGCTGTTTGATTGTAGTTGGAGTATTATCCTTCCCAGATAGTACCATGAGCAGCAAGAGTGAGGGCTAGGCTAAGGTGACTGTGAAAGGTTTGCAGGGACTTCGCTGGCCAAGTGTTCTTTACAGGTGAGGCTCATGTGTGAGGCTGACTGCACTAACAAGGGCCCTCCCATTGTTCACTTTGGTTACTACAGAATGTGAAGGCTGGATTTTGAAACACATATGAGAATTTTTGTTTTGTGTTAGAATATAGAGAGAGGTAAGAATGCTGGGTGTGAGTAGTCATCAGTTTGTGATCAAATGTAGTATCAGGCAAGAGTGAGAGAAGTCTGTGGTAAGCAGAATGCTGGAGGCTGACAAAGAAAATCATATGCCCGCTGTGTTTTGCACGAGATAGTGTGAACTAAAATCACATGCTGAAAAATATCTATGGGAGATGCAGGAAATCTGTGAGCCTCACATCAATATTGCCTAAAATTAATATCTTATTTGAGAATTATTGTTAGTACTTGTAGGGACATTGTCTTCCTGAGGAGGTCAGTTTGTAATTCTAATTTATCATTTGTTTGTTTTACTTAAGGAATCAGCTGGAGGGGATATTCAGTCTCCTTTAACACCAGAAAGTATCAATGGGACAGATGACGAGAGAGCGACGCCGGAGGTGACACAGAATTCAGAACCAAGGGCTGAACCAACCCAGAACGCATTGCCATTTACCCATAGGTACAGATTCCATTCCCACATCCTAATCAAGTGATACCTGTCTCCTTCCTCGTTAAAGGGACCTTCTCCCATGTCGTGGCTTCCACCTGGCACAGTTAAGAATTAAGTTACCCGGCTTTTAATAAAATATAAAATATAGGACTGGCTTTCAGATTTGCAATATAATCTTTATTTTCACACACAAAAAAAAAAAGTACATATGAGGAAATCTCTTGGAATGGGATTGGGGAGGCATTATTTTACAATTTTATCAGTTGAGTGCAAGCACTTGAACACTCATTAGTGCAGGTGTCCCTTTAACAGGAAGCATTATTTCAATGCCTGAGATCTTAGTAAAGTTAACCACTTCATAGCATATTCCAATTAAATTTATTTTTTCTGCACATTTTCTTTAAATGACTGATAGTATTGGCTCAGCCTTTCAGTGACAAGTTGTTGGAAGAAAAGGGACTCTTACAAGTCTTCTGGATTGTACAATTTAAAGCAATCTTTAATTGAACAGTTCTGACAGTTGAAAACATTTTTTAACTTTTTTTGAGAATGTAAGAGATGTGTAGTCCTGCTCCAGACTGAATTATAATTCATTGCACTAGGAAGCAACCTGGTCTGGTGGGAGGTGTCCCTGCCCATGGCAGGGGGTTGGAACTGGGTGATCTTTATGTCCCCTCCAACCCAAACCATTCTGTGATTCTATGAATGCTGTACTTCATTAATTTTTAAAAAGGGACTTTTTATTTAAACAATGAGTTAAGATGGATGTATCTTGCTTGTTAAAAGTTATCATTAAGTGGGATACACTTAATAAAACACATTATGGACTGAGACCATGTAGAGTAGTATAAATATTTGATGAACTTAGAGCAAAACTAAGTATTCTACATTTATTTATTTTTAAATAACATGGTCTTATTGCAGCTTAAGTAGAGTTTAAGATCAATATCTGGGGAACACTAGCACCTCAGATACATCACGCAAACAATTTGAAGCGAGCAAAGATATAATTGTTGAAGACTTCTCATCTTACTTAAGAGAATAATACTATTAAAGGTATCTGGAAAAAGTAATCTACATTTTCAAATGAGGGGAAAGAAAAGGATACTTTTGCACTAATTTTTTAGCAGAATGATTGTGTTTATTTTTATACTTCAGCTGTTACCAGTGCATCTATCATATGTTTTAGAAGAAATGGTGCTTTGTAAGAGTACTATGTGCATGTTGAAAGAGCATTACAAATGTTGCACATCTGTCAGTGTTCTGTAAAGAATTTGTTTAAACTTGTTAACTTCTGCGTTGGAATTCTCAGTATTTTGTGAAAAGTAGTTGTGTTAAAGTCCACACACTAGAAATGTTTTTATGTTGTTGTTGTAGCTGCAAGATCTTCCCTCTCTTTTTGTACACATAAATGTGTTTTCTGGTATGCTTATGTAGTGACTACTTTGCTCTGCATTGAGCGTGACCGAAGATATTTTTGAACCTTTCCAGTTGTAAGATGGGGTAGAACAGAGGTTACAAAACTTACATTCTTTGCATTTTTCTTTCATGTATGCAATGAGTGCCTTTTTTTAGTTTATTGTCCTGTCATATACCACTAGCTAGAATAATTTTTATAAATAAATTTATGTAGGCCACTGAAAAGCCCAACTAAGGCTTTTTATATACTGCTGCTGAACTCAAAAGAAAATGCTTTTAAGTGCTTTCTCACAATTTTTTTCACATAGAAGGCAAAGAAGCCTTTTGTGTGTGTGTGTGGTGCCAAGGAACACCATCTGAACCAGAGGGAAGCTACCATTTAAAATCCTATATATTTCAGAAGATGCCAGGTACTTCCCAGGCACCATAATGTTTTACAAGTTGATGTCTGAACTTTGTTTGGGAAGGAGCTGCCTCAATTGGATTTGTTAGCTATAATGAAGGCTCTCTAAAATGGCACTTTATAACACATGCATGAAAGAGATGGAAAGTGTGGCCTCCAGGATTGTGTTAGTTGTGTAAGCAGGCATGTTTTTCAGAATACGTAATAATATTAAGTGGGCAACTAAGTAGAGATACCTACTTACTTGTGTTGGCTGGAAGAGTGCTCTCTGCAGGCTGCCTGTCCCCGATTTAAAAAAAAAAAAAAAAAAAAAGGTAAACTAAACTTTACACTCTGATCATTTGCAACTCCCTGGGCTTTCCATGTGTCAGTGGTACGGAAAGGGATTATGGTCCTCCTGGTTTCCTGCCCTTTTGCTGAAGCTGTGCTTTGGTGGCACTCTGTTTGAAGGAGAGGAGCTGCCACGCTGAGCCCTTTCCCTCTGTGCCCTATTGCCTTGTGCTGATCACTGAGCCTCCCACAGCCCGCGTTTCAGCAAAAGGAAAGTTTAGCTCGTGCTTCTGAGTGAGGAGGATAGTGCTGGAAGGGCGTGTGTGTAGTCTTGTGTGCAGCAATGCTTTGTACATATTTACCTTTATTTCAGGAACTGGTAAGATGCTTTTCAAAAGAAAAGATTATTCAGTATTCCCTCCAATGAGTTCAGCTGTAGGGGGTGTGAGAATTACTGAGGCTGGCCATTCTTAGGAAGCTATAGGAAATATAGCTTTCCTATTCTATATAGGAAAGGCCCAGAAGGAATGGTCCTCAGCATAGGCTGGAGCATAGGGAAGGCACATGTGGAGCCACTTGGCAGGAGCCTGGGCAGCCACGGGGCAAAAGTTGGAGTTTTGTGGGTAGGACAAGGTGCCATGGCACCACATGGTTGAGGTGGGAACCACATTGCTGCTGAGAGGGTCAGTGAGCACAGCTGAGTGCGGGTGTCTTGGCAGTAGAGGATGGAAGTAACAGGTTAACAGGGGATGTTACCAAAACAGTGATCCAGGGAAGGAGTTTCTATGTTTTTGTGTGAACTGGAAGGGCCTGATAGGAGCTGACAAGGTCAGAAATCAGAAGTGTGGAGTTCATGCTTTAGTCTACATCTTGTCATTTTTAATCTATATACTTGAAAAATGTTCAATTTCATTTTGTTATAACACATCCTCTCTGAACAGATACGGCGTCTTCTGCAAGCATTCTTCTCTGCACTTCGTATGTTCTGGTGTAGGTAGTTGAGCTTGCGTTGCTTCTGCAGCATAAATGTACACTACTTTGGTATTTATAGTTATTTTTTGACCATTTAAAACCCAAAGCTGAATAAAAGCATTACTTGAGTCAGAGTTTTGTTATTAGAACTTCAGTTTCTAATTTCAGTAAATAATTGCTAGTATTGAAATGAACTTTGTTCACTTTGTTTATGTCCACAATTCTATTCATATCCCATGAGCATAACAGAGCAAAAGTCAGTCTAGTTGCTTCAATTTATCCGTAACTGGAAACTCCTAAAGCTGTTCACAACCAGTGTGATTCTAGTCAGATGCTCGAGAGAGAAGGATATTAAACAGTCATCAGCCTTGCACAGAAAAATAAACTCTTGCAATTAAACCTCTTTTAAACCTTTATTAAACTAAATGTGGTTAATGTTGAATTATGAAGTAATATCACTTGGGAATTTCTACTTCTTTTAATGTACAGCCTGAGCACTGCTGTCATTACTAAATGTTGCCAGAACAAATGAAAATAAAAAGTAGCATAAACCTGGCATTAGAATTTTAATAATCTTGACTGAGACACTGATCAGTCCTTTTCTGAACTATGGTTAGTCCAGAAATACATTTTTGTAACATTTTTTTTGTAACAAATTAAAGCTTGTTAGTCAAATCTAATATTTAAAATATGACTGAAAAAGGTATAGATTTTCTTTCTTAACTAAATCTTGGTCTGCTTAGACATTGTTCCTTTTTATTTCTTCCTTTTTTCCCCCCAGTATTTTGTGTATTCTTTAAATAATGATTTTTTAAAACTGAAAAATAGGTTGGTCATGAAATGGAGTTTGGAGAGAAAAAAGATGCTAAAAAATTTGTAACCACTCCTGATGTGCGTGCACCTGGCTTTTAAATAAAAGTTTTAATCATGATGGTGCATAGTATAGAATGCCTAGTTGTCTGAATGAGCCCAAAGGAATACTATTCTAAGCTTATTCAGCCTTAGAATATAATTCAAATACAAAAACTGAATAGTATTTAAATCTTCAACTGCTGCTTGGGATGTTTTGGTACCTGCTTGGTGAAGTTGATTTTTCTCCCCCCTTCGAAAAGAATATATTTGTTTGTAACAAGTTTTATTCCATTCTTGGCACTTTAGAAAGCTGTGGGATAAAACATGTTTTCAGAAAAAAACTTACTATAAGAGGATTCTTCTG
The DNA here is from genome assembly GCA_011074415.1 of Stictonetta naevosa. Taxonomy (NCBI): domain Eukaryota; kingdom Metazoa; phylum Chordata; class Aves; order Anseriformes; family Anatidae; genus Stictonetta; species Stictonetta naevosa. Next base: position 20,846,840 of record CM021729.1, read on the forward strand.
GGATGAATCTTGAACATCTTCAATTTTCTGTCAAGCATGACTTGAACCTGTTACGTCATTTTTTCATGTAATAAGTAAAGATGTTCCATCTAAACTTAATGAAACTTGGATTTTCTATAACATACTGTTTTGATTAGACAATATGTGTGTGTTTGCTTGTTCGTTAAAATTCCTATTTTTGTATTCAAACAAGTTTTTAATATGAAATTTTGACTCATTGCCTTAGTGAAAATGGACTTATTTCAAATGTTTATATCTTAGATATATTATTGTCTAGATAGCTTACTATTTAATAATGCTGCATGTAAATCCAATGCTGTAACAACAACAACAATAACAAAGAAGATCTTCCTAAGATCTTGCTGCTAGCTCATGTTCCTTAACTGAGTTTTCATTAAAAGCTGTATGCAGAAATCTGTTCAGTAGACTTTTCACTTTGTGTATCATAACCATAAACTTCTATAAGCTTAAAATATTTTAGTTACGTTACAGTGAAAGTACTTCGTGGATTATGTTGAATTAAGTTGACTTTGAAGACAGGTTTTGAGTTAAGGTTTTGTGCTGTTTTTTTTTTGTTGTTGTTGTTGTTTTTTTTTTTTTAGGGGCGAAGTGGGGGGGGGGGGTTCAATTTATAGTCAAATCCTAATGCTTGGATATTCCTTATAGTGTTATTTGTAGCTTTTTTACCAAATAGGGGTGGGAGCATGCATAACTTTTTTTTTTTAACTCTTGATTTTCAATGCTGTCTAAACTAATCGTAGCATTAATTTCTGCTGTGAGGAACCTCAAGAGGTGTTTAATCCAAGCTACTGCTCAAAGTAGGTCAGCTGTGAGATCAGACCAGGCCTTATTTAGTTGGGTTTGAAAACCTTCAGGAATGGAGATGGCTAAAGCTAGACTTTTTGAAAAGGTTTCTCTGTTGCATAAAAGGCAATAACTGTTTTTGGACTGCAAGGTGCTATAATGAACTGTGGCATCTTAGAGCACGTCAGAGGAACACTGGTAAATTCAATTACTCTGAGAAAAGATTATTATTTCTTCAGGCACATTTAGAGAAGAAACTCAAAAGTTCCCACTGTCAGTTTAAGCACTGGTTAATAGAGCAACTTATAAGTACTTCTTGACTTCACCTCAAACAACATTTTGTTTGATGTTGTGAAGGCCTTAGTTGTGTTGTTCTTATGCCTCTTGTGCTCTACCAGCAAGACCCTGGTGGTCTCAGAAGCACAAGGAGAAAGATTGCTCTTCCTTTCTTCCCTGACCCAACTCCCACTGCTTCCCTCACTCCTGCACTTATGCCTAGGTGACTGGGATTTAGCTCAAGTCAGCCAACTTTGCAGTAAAAGTTCTTGCTAGGAAATTATTGATTTGAAGTGAAGATCTTGTGTTTGTGTCAATTATTTTTTTCTCTCACTTCTCTGATTGTAACAATTACTGAAAATGCTGTAGGAATTCTGGAATATGTGTTAAACCATTACATATTTTCAATCCAGTAGTGTGTCAAGCACAGTATAGTACAGGTCATACTGTAACATTTTCATAAGATGTCTCTAGGTCTCTAGGTATGGAAGGAGAGGTGGAGAGGACTTGTATACACTACTAGAAGAATGGCCATGGTGGATGTGTTGCTTAGCTCTTTCAAATAAAGCAGCTGATAATGTGGATTATAATGTTTGCAGGAATGGATGAGGGCCAAAACTAAAAATAGCCAAACAGTTAACAAAAAAAAAAAAAAGTAATTTCACTGTCTCCCTTGAGGACCTAAGCAAGTTCTAGTTTGGAGCATGTGAATTATCCACTTCCTGTCATTTATTTAATGAGTGCTCCAAGGGGTGATTCAGAAGATGTGAGATGGGTGTTTGAAAAACAATGATGTAAATACCATCCTCAGGGACCAGTGAGCACTCTTCTAACTTATCTGTCAAGTACATTCTTAGAAGAGGAATACAATCCTTATGTAATTTAAATTTTTTTAAAAAGCATACAACTTGGAACATGTAATTTTTTCCCCTTTCAATCATATGCATAAGAATAAAAAAAAAAGTCTGGTAAAAATGAAAGAGCTAAATTGCTTAAGGAATAAATTTTCATTTTCTAAAATAATATATCCATTCTGTTTTACCAATCCAAAATATGGATGATATTAAAAGATTATCCGTTAATATTTTACCACCTGTAAATGTTGCCATTATGGTTATCACATACCGTACCAAATCAGTGTCCTTTAACACACTGTCATGAATTTTGTTAAGTATTTTCAATAATACATTTCAAGAATACATACTCCCTTTAGGAGTCTACTGTTGACACATAGTGCCTTTTTTGCTATATTTAGGCACTGATGGTGAAGCTATTCTCTTTGTTCTATGTGTTCCTAGTAATTTAGTGGCACAATGAACTTTTTCGATTGTATGTTCTGGTACTGGGTGTGTATTCTTGTTTAAACTTGTAAGCAAGTATCTGTGATGTTTATTTTATGGTATTATTTGTACATACAGTAGTTAGAATATCTGCGGTTTTCTGAGTTTTAAGCTCAAACATGTGGTCATCTTTTCAAGGAGAATTCCAACTGTAGTTGTAGGTGATCGTATGTAGACAGTTCATACCTCATGTTTTCTTCACTCATACTTCCATTATTCAGTGTCTTCTGACATTGCTGACAGGTCCTCATAAGAAACCGTTCTACCAATAACCAGGGATAAACTCCAAACTGAACTTTCCCAGGACATCATGAATAAGTCTGAGAGGTTGTCTTTAATACACCAGAGATGTCTAGATAATTTTCATTGAAGTTAGGTCAGCACTTCTAACTATAGCAAATACTTCTAACAGTGTCTTTTGAAACTGTTTTCAACATTTTAGCATCAAAGAGCAGACACCAAAGAAATGCTGCAGCTCTCAAATCACTCTTCTCCAGAGGGGAGAAAAAAAAAAGTGAAAAATGTTGAGGGGAAATGGCCACTTTGAGGAATTCCTATTTTTTATAAATAAACTGTGGAAAGACTTAATACTTCTGAAACTACAACTGGCATGCCTTGTTTGTGTTGGAAACCTCAGTACATACTTACAGATATTTTTCAGACACCCATTTTAAAATGTGTTCTACTTGAACAGAAAGCCATTAACACCTGAAGTTACCAGGAAAAAAGAAACACATTTCTATCAATCCCGAGGTCTCATGTGCATTTTCTAACAGTCATTACCCTTGAAAAAAGAAGCCTTTTATGAAAAGCAAAGGCAGAGGGAATGTTTTGCAGGGCAAATAGGAACATACTTTTAACAGTGTCTGAGTATTCGGACTTCACTGTCTCATGCTGATGGGTGAGGGAGTGAAGTTGATGTGTAGAAGTATACCTTCATTTTAGGATCAATTCTTGATGAGGAGGTTGGGGACTTTCTTTAGAGTCTGGAATTTGACTGTTTGTAGATAAGACTTTCTTATGGCAATCTGTTTGGCAGGTAAGAGTATCACCCACTTTGCACTCATCAGTACACACGTGTGCGTTGCCTCCCCAAAAATGAACCTCTTCAAATAATGGCCCAGCAGACAGTGAAAGTATGTTAGAAGAGTAAAAGTTGATAGTAGCTGATACATAGCTGCTTCATTTCAGGTGCAAGACTTAGGCCATCTATCCTTGCCAACACAAAAACATAACATGCAACCATCTGTTTCAGTAAACAAACACTAAAGACACTTTTCCAGATTTGTTCATTTGCTGTTTTCTATCACTAGAATGGACTCTGGAGTCATAATCTTAGTCCATGAAATTGGAGAATAATCTAAATCTGGGTTTCAGGTTATGCATTCCCATCCACATAGAAAACATTGAAATGGCTACACAGTTGTAGAGAAAGGAAGATTCAAATCACTCTTAAATATACTGCAGAAAAATATGAATCACTATTTTAATTTGATGCTGGCTTCATTTCTTGTTCATTTGTTGTCAAGTTTGGATTATTTTGTAAAATGATTATATAGAACATAGATGAACTTGTTTATTATCAGTGCTATATTCATAGTAAAATGCCCCTGTCATATTCCTGAGATGTACAGGAATATGCAGCACTCTTGGAGAATTTTGAGCTCAAAGCCCACAAGCTAAAAAATATCTTTAAACAAAAATGCAGAAAACAAGAGACAACTTAGTTTTTCATAGTTCAGAAGGCCAACATTGTCAGTCTGGTATGTTAAAATCTGTTACAACTCATTCCAATTATAGACTTTAAAATTATAGCTTTATTTTTTTCAAGCCCTTGTAAACCTGTATCCCAAAGCCGTTCTTTCCTGAATATTTTTGTATTGTGTATTTTTACTGAAGAAACTTCTCCATTTGTAACTTTGTAAGTTCACCCGTATTCCAAAAATTAGTTTCCCAGTTTACTGAAAAGAAGGGATCTAAAATCATATGAACAAAAGAAGCTGTAAAAAAGCTCCAACAAAAAATAAGCCCAAACCTTCCAGTTATTAGGTCTTTACAAATGCAGGCTCTCTGGGTTTCCAAGTTGCTTGCTCCATTGAACACATACCAATTTAGTCCTCCTGCTGATAACAACTTGGTGCTCTGTCTTCTGTGTTTTCTGAGGTGTAGTTGTGGATCATGAGACATGTAGTTCTCGTATGAGAAGTTGCACATATACGTGTAGATAGATATCCAGTTCTGATTGTTTTTTTTTGTGTGCTGCGTGTTTACAGTTTCACCGTCATCTGGAATGCTGGTTGATAACATACAAATATGATGACAACACAAATTGCTTAATTACTATTCTTGAAACACCACATTTATTTTTTTCTCAAACTTCCAAGCAGAATATAAATAAATACACCTTTTTTAAAAAAACACAGCCTTTAACAGCTCACACTGAAGATGAAATGATCAATTTACTTTATGAAATTTTATATTCCTTCTAGTCTTTTCTGTATTACTCCCTTCTTAGCTATCCCTTGTCCTTGGAGAAGAGGGAACACTGGAAGCAGAAATCAATCGACCCAGCACCATCCCCTGTAGTGATTTAAGCTTAAGAGCCTGTCATTTACTTTATTCTTGTAGACATTTATAAGGATATGATTAGATATGGGGCAGGGGAATTTACATTACATCTGACCTGAGTTAAAAGGCGCCTATCATCTTAAGTCATACAGTGTTTCCACTTTCAGTCATGGTGAATTATTTATTAATTGTGGACTAAAAGGTACTACATAGATTCAGAAAAGAGTGTTTTGCCATTTGCAAAGCACTCAGGTTGATTTAATGATGTCCATATGGATTTATAAATTAATTTATTTTTAATTTATTAACTTTCTCGTGGGGGATTGTCCAGAAAAGTCAAAGCCACTGATAGCTGACAACAAATATTTAAGTTATGGATTCTTTTCCTGTTGAAGTTATGAAATAGATGGGCTGCTCTGCCAAATTCTGCTTGGGTTAATAGGAAGTAGAGAAGGAGCATGAGTTTTGGAAGTGGTTGCACCTCCTGTTCCTTTGCCATAGTTCATGCTAATTAATACCTAGAGCAGCTGGTGTGGACTCCTCCAGAGGTCACAGAGCAAACAGGCTTGAATAGAGCTGAGTGAACACTTCTCTTGCCTAGATTATTTTTTACTTCCAGGCACATGTGGAGCCCAGCTTAGGCAGTGACTGTGCTGTGCCTGTTGAATTCTTCAGTTCAGAGCCAACACAGGGTAGTCTGTGTGGTGCAGAGAAATCATGGTTAACTTGATAAAGCCATTTGATGGTCTTTTTGTGTTTACTGATAGGATCCTGCCAAATGGGTTACCTCTGCCCACTTCCTGAAAGAACTTGTATTTAATAACTAAAGTTTGACAAAGCAGAGAAAAGCAGTTTAGAGGACTTTCTATATTAAAAATATACAGCATGCCTATTTAGTGTATTTTTAAAATAATTGTTTCGACCCTTAAGCAAAAAATAGCTTTCATGAAAGTAATTTTTGTACAGAATTTATGTGAAGTAGAGCTGACTGACTTTCATAAGCTGTGTATGCTTTGAGGGGTCACTGCATCCTTGCAAGAGATATAGGACCAGTGGCCAGGATTTTCACATAACGTAAAAAGCTTGGTTTTGAGTCTAAATCCTGAAGATCTGCACTGACCTATTAGTATCATACTCTTTGGAGCAAGGCATTTTTGTCAGATGAATTAGGATTGCAGAAGATTTTTCCCTTACTTAAAGGTAGGCTTTTCAAATAAACCTAGTTAAGGTAGTAATTCTTCTGGAACATTCTGTGGCCTGTGTTCACTGGGTTAAATCAACAAATTCTGTCTCCTTTGTGTGACACTGGGGCCTTCTGTAGTGCCTGATGCATTTTACCCTAGATAGTCACCTAAGATTGGTCTGATGAATTGCTGTCTGAGGATACTTCTTATCTTTCAAACATCTAAACCTGGAGAAGATGGATTTCATCCACTAAGCTGTGTTTACCGGGTCCAGGATAGGGTTGTACCTCCTGCCAACATTACAATTCAGAGTTGTGTGTTGTGTTTTCTATGGAGGTAAAACATTACCCTGCTCCTTGGCATTGCTCTCACCCTGCCACGTCTCCCTGGTAGGCTATTATTTAATTCACTTGACCCCCTCTTTAGGGGACGGTTCCTATAAAGATAGCTTAAGCCCTTGGAAGACTAATGTAAAAGCTCATTGATAAAGTAAGAGTCTAAAGCTGTAAGCCATTTCAAAATGCACTGGAATGTACATAAGCATTGTTGAGGCTCCACATGCATCAGTTGTGTTACTGAAAATAGTTGTGGCGGGATTGTTGTCACATTGATTATTTTCTGTTGTATTTTGTTAGGCAGACCCTTTGCAGAAGTTCAGTGGCATCAACCTTCTTCCTGCAGATGTGGTAGAGGTTAGGGGTCGGCACGCATAAACATGGAAATGGAATATTTTATATGTCAGAAATATGAAATACCTGACATAATCTCTTCTTGAGCTTGAAGAATAGAATGGGGAATACAGTTAAATGGAGATCAACATCACCTGTAATTTTTCAACAGTTTATGCTTTAGGAAAGCATAAAAGAGACTTTTTTTTTGTTTGTTTGACAGAGTTTTGTCAATAATGAGTTGGGTGGACACAAATCAGCAATCATGTAGAATATGAGGGTTTCTCTTTATCGTCTTTTAAGCCACATGGCAAATGAAGGAAGCTGGAGCTGGGTGAAAGTGATGAAATAAAATGCCTCAGATGTCTAGGACTCTGTTTTCTCAAGTATACAATAATAAAACATTGTTAGTGGTCCATCTATTGTGATGATTGTAGTGTTGTTGCCTTTACAATTTTTATTTTGTGGCACTTCAGTGTAATGGTGTTCTGTCTTCTCATGAAATGCAAAGGGTTTAGCTTCAAAACTCAACTTAGAACTTTGGAAAACATTCTTCTGGGAAGCTGCAACCACATAGGAAATTACAAAGCCATTTTATTTAAACAGCAAGGCCCATACAAAGCAAAACAAAACACACACACATACACCAATTGAATTGTGATTCATGCTAGTAGTAAGTTATCTGACTCTTCCATTTGCTGGGGAAAAAAAAAAAAAAAAGATAAGATTTTTTTGCTCTCTATAGTGAGAATAAGCATAGAAATGACATATGGGTTTGTTGTCTCAAACCAAATGCTTTTTCATATAGGCTATACATTCCTATTAAGTTGGCCTGAATTTTAAGAGGATCACTAAAATAGCTTGCTACGTGCTCAAATCGTGATCCAATCACTGTGTGTGACCGCGACTTACACATTCACTTTGTTTCATCTGTGCTGGGCTAACATTCATTCAGAGCAGTAGGAGGCTCAGGAAAGCCTCCCAGTAGTTTTTAAACATCTTGCTTGCTTTTAAACATCTTCACATCCCGTGGCTTGCCCTACACTATTCCTATTCCAGATGCCTTATCAATGAAGGTGAAATAGAGCTCACAATGTTAGACAATAAATGTGCTCCAACACTGTTGTGACATGTAGGCATCGCGTTGTGTAAGTTTGCTGTCTGTGAAATCACAACTAGCAAAAGTCACATGCTGCTTCTTACTCTTTGCATCCCTCTTGGGTTTGTGATGAGTTGAATAAATTGAGGGGGATAGGAGCAGGGACAAAAACTTTATATTCTTTTTAAAACTGGTAGTTCAGTTGAAAGAAGTGTTGAGGGAAAAACTGGTCTCCATATTTTTTTTTCTTTCTAACTTTAAGCTGAGTTATGTGCATTGTTCTGAAAAGAGGCTGAAGGAAACAAAATTATTTAGATCCAGCAAGTCTAGGCTGAATGAAAAAGAACTAGCAATGACCAGTGAATTAAGGAAGATGGCATTCTTTTTTTCTTTTTTTTTTTTTTCTTTTTTTTTCTTAAAAACTGTTAATTTTTTAAAAATAGGGGAAAGAGAGAAACTTATATAGGGTCTGTTTCTTCCAAGTTTTCACCTGTATGTCATATAAAGAGTGCCAGTATCAGAGACTTTCATGTATCAAAATTTATCTTTTTTCATCAATTCAATCTCTCTTTAGTAAATTTGATTCTAGGATCAACCTAGTGCAAAGAAATGTATTCTTTTTGTGGATTCACAATTGGTTTAAACAAGACCAATTTAGTACTTTGATTCTCTTTAAAAAGCTGTGATTGAAAACGATATGAATGGCAGTATACACAGAGAAGTGCTGCAACACACTAGAAATTGTTTCATTCAAATCTGTACAGTCAGTATTTGATTTATTGTGGTCACATAGTTTTTGTGGACTTACTGCTTGTTCTTCAAAATAATTCTGACAGCTCCATTTAGTTTGGGCTGTATACTTAGGCTATTGCCTATGAGTAATTGTACGGCTATCACAGGAGATAATGAAGCTTAATTAAATTTCCCATGCTTTCACATAGCTTCTGTTCCCTTAATGGAATAAAATGATATTGTTGTCAGCATGTAAACTGACAGTTCATCTCCGATTCCAACTGTGCAATTAATTCATGTCGTCATATTTCCCAGGATAAGCAAATTGACAATTGTAGTTCAAACATGAATTGCACCAGTAGTGATTATTATTTGATACTGGGACATAACCTAATGTACTAGCTGGGAGGACGCCAAATAGTCACCATTCAGAACCTTTTTCCCACTACCTAATTAAATATAAATATTTCTGTCATTCTATAGGACGTCTTTCTGTTCCTGTAGTGGAGTTGTAAGGCCGTGCATCTGCAAGGGTTGTTCTGCTAGATTCAGTTTGTTGTGATAATGAGAACAGGAACCAGCATTAAGGGTCTTAGAGACTGAGATATCCTGTGGTATCACTGACAGAAAGTTCCAATAAAATCTAAAATAAATGCATGCATATCTTTCACATTATACCACTCGTAATGGCTGCTCTCATCAGCAGAGGTGCAACACACTCTAGTTTAAGCTGTGATAGTGCCCAGAAACATGGCAGAAGCTTTTGCAAAGAATTTCCAACCCTGGTGTGTGGTGTGTGTTGGATTTAGAGGACTGGGAGAGAGTCCCTTTACCACCTCGCTGCAATATGTGCTGCAGCCTGGCTGCCGTTCCTCAGCCCACTCCGGGGTAGCTCTATCTGTCTTCACTCTGTCCTTGCAAATCTGTCCATCTCTGCTGATCTCCACAGAACTGACCTGTAGCTTCAGCAGCCTTGTATTGGCCATGTCTACACGGCTAAATAAAACAGGCCTGGACACTGAAGGCCTGAACCACACCAATGTGTTACAGCATGGGCCCACACAGTGTCCCTGAGGCCCACGGCCCTATTTTTGTGTAGGGTCCTTTTCCTGTTCCACGTATCTGCAATGATTTGAGGGCTATATTGCCACCCCGGCGTGGCTTCTCCTTGCACAACAGCAAGGACGTGCATGGGCGGCCAGAAATGCTTCAGATGGGCAGGGGAGGGTTGCAGATGGCATAAAGCCTGGTAGGGTGATTTTGGAAGACTCTGTAGATGCAAGGGCACTAACCCTGACTATGTGCATGTCTTATGATCCAAACTGTGCTCAGGATTGGGCCAGCTGGTGTGGAGCGATGTCTGGAGAGACTGCAAATTTGTATGGCCTTCAGAAGCTCCGGGCCTTCGGGCCCTATTTTACTTAGTGGTGGAGCTGTGATCTCTGGGAAAAGAGCTGTTCCTTCTCCGTACTGTCACAACATGGCCATGGTGAAAGTAGGAGAGTTTCTCAAACTCACAGAGATGTAATTGAGACCACAGTTCAGATAAACCCTTAAAGCCAGCATAGCGTTCAGTAAATGAGTAAGAGAACCACAGGACTGTCACGTAGTCTCTTACCTTTTCTTACATTACTGACAGAGACCAGATCATATCAACGTACACATAAATTGTTGTTATAGGAAGGATTTTTGGAAGCAACTGGCCTTTTTCTAACTAGGGGACTCTGGAAAATTAATCTGTACTAATTCAAAGAATTAATTTACAGTTAAACTGCTTTAAATTCTTGTGTGTACAGATGAGTTCCAGAATGAAAGCGGCCGTAATTCAGATAAGTTCAGAGTCAGAATTCAAATAAGTTTAGAGTCAGGGTCATCGTGTCCTGTTACCTCACTTGCTGATAACCACATCATCTAATTACTTTTTAAAACTGATTAAGTGCCATAGGAGCCCAAGTCAGTTTAACTTTCTTCACAGCCAAATACCTGGTCATTTTAGAAAATGAGACATAACTTCCTAAATAACCTAGGTTGCTTTTGAGAATTTTGTTTTGTTGGAATATTTGAAGTGTTCAGCACCATAGCAACAGCATGGAATTATGCCTCATCTTCTATAGTAATTTAATATACTAAAAAAAAATGACTGGTTATCAGTTTTGAAAAATATCAGTTACATTACAAGTGTGAGAATAAAGTATCAGTTCTAGTGATACTGATAAGCAATTTCAGAAAAGGAATGAGGGCAAATCTTTTATTTTTTACTTTTTCAGAGGATGCAATGAAATTTTAGGTCTGCAAGGTCTCACAAGTGTGAGAATAAAATACTCTTACTGGTAGTAATAAGTATTATCAATAAAAAAGCAAGGACAAATCTTTATTTTAATTTTTCAGAGTATGCAAAAACTGTAGGTCTGTAAGGATTTAATGGTTAGTGCAAAAAGGTAGGAATTAATTGGCTATGCTTGCTCTTGCAAAGAGCTGTAAGTTTTAAAAGAAAAAATTATTGATTTTGTTTTATGCTACATGACCTTCATGAAGAGATAACCTAGTGTCCCTTTATTGTATAAAACCAAATGACTAAGACAAAAATTAGATCTCGCTAAAAGAATAAAATTAAAATAAAAGTTGAACCTCTTCAGAGGAATCAGGGATTGTCTTGGTGCTGCTGTGATAAATTAGATTAAATACAAGTCTTTTGTGTTGTGTTACAATATACAAAAGACATGCATTAAGTTGTTAATAGTTTAAGTTTAATGAGAAACAGTTTAAATGTCAGCTGTGTAAATAGCAGACAATACAAGAAGCTTGGAAACTTCTTTCATTGCTTCTGTGGAGAAGGGTGACTCTTTTTTAACACCACTTTAAGCTGGGTCAGGACTGAGATCTAAATCCCTGATTGATAAGGATCATAGCTGAAGCATTTGTTTTGTGTTAATGCCCTATCGTCTTCATCCTGTGGAGTGGCTTTCAAGAACTCTTCTACTACTATTGACTCTTAGTGTTCCAGTAAGCAGTGAATACCACCATACCTGGGCATTTTTGTTTCAAGCTTTGTTACCTTTTGGAAGAGTACAATGCTGGGATACTGTGCAAAATACTTATATAGAATTTTCTGTCTTTTAAAAATAATTTAATTTGTCATTTATTCCTCAGGGTTAAGCTTCCATATTGAAAGGTCTGTGCTATGGTGGTTTCTGTAGGTACTGTGATGAATTAAGACATTATGAAATATAGAATGTAAATTTAGGTGGTAGAGATAAATAGGATATAGCCACTGATTTTCATTGCATTGTCATCTGCCACATAGTGGAAGGGGTCTGTACCATTACTGAGAGGTTTCTTTGGTCAGCTTCTTTGCAGAAGGTTCCTTCTGCAAAGATTTTGACCCTGCCCCAGTGACTGATAAAACATGATGAGATGCCTAATAACAGAACTGCCTATAACAACACTGGAAAATCAGCACTTCTGTCCACAAGCTGTATGTGTGCTTTGGACAATTCAAAACCTGATAGCATGGTCAAACTCAAAGGTTAAATGCAAATGAAAGTTCATATTTGAAACACCTTGAAAGAAAAATCACTCATCACTCCATAAGTACCCTTCATTCCAAATTTGCAGGAAAAGCTTCTACATTTCAGTCTTCTACACTCAGATAGGAATTAGGAGTTCAGGCATATTGTAGCTCTGAGTTGAGCAAAGAGGTGTAAACAAAAAATAAAAACAAAAATAAAAATAAAAAGCAACAACAGAAAATACATCCTGGAGTGGGATAAACCTTCAACCTTTGCAAAGAATGATAGACTCTCTAAAAAGTTACGCTCTCACCTGCTGATTTCAGCCATTCTGTAGCCTTTCTCACTTTCATGGAGGTGTGTTATTAATCTTCTCACTTCAGATATGATGTGCTTCATGAGCCTCCCTAATCTTTTTTGCTACTATCAAATTGTCATTTAAACTGTGCACATTATTCCAGTCTAAAGAGATGATTCACAACTATGTTTCCCTGGTTTTGTGCTGATGTAACTCCATTGAGATCATGTCGATATTCCTTGTCCCAAAGGGAAGAACAGATCTTTCATGCTCAGTTAACATTCCTACTTCTCTCCCCAGGGTACCTATTCTCCTTTGCTAGAAATTCTTTTGAATACTCCAATTAAGAAAAATAATCTAATTGAATATTAATTAGTTTTTCACTGGCCTCACTGAAAATATTTAACTCAAAGCAATTTCCTGGTAATTATCTCTTTGTTATAATTTTGAGAGGACTTACCATTTTTTAAAATAAATTCCACTTTTTGAAATAAAACTTCCTTTTGCATGTGTCCGGTTTGTCATAACTACTGATAAAAACACAAGAAGTAGCCATGAAGAAGTCATTTCATTTTGTCTTATTTCTTGGGCTTCCTTTCTACAAAAGCTGTCATTATGTCCATAGCTTTCCTTCTTCTGCTGTTTTTCACTGTAATTACTTAACTATACAGCAGATGACTGTGTCCTTCATGCAAACAAGTTCAGAGTCTTTTCAGGGGTTGAATCTATTGGGCCTGTACAAGCAAACAGCTTTGTATTCAGGTAAAAATGGCAAAACAGCTCAAGACTTTTCTTTCTTGCCTATTCCTGGAATGGTGAGATAGGACCTGATTGGTCCTCAGCTCTTTCTTCAGCTTTCCACTCACTCTAGGACTCCTAGTTAGGTATAATTAAATACATGAGAAAACCCTTTTCTGCTTCCAAATTTGCTTTGAGTATTCAAGAGAGAGGAAGAGAGACTACAGAATTTGAATTTCATGCCCTAGGACATATGGTGCTTTGGACTAGCAGCAAGACAAACTAAAACCATAATGTTTAAATCCTTTCTATCATAGAAGAAGGAAGTGGAAGTAACTTTTCACTTTTAATAGATGGCCACAGCAGACGCTCTTTGAAATCTCTGAAAAGGGGTTAAATTCCTGAAATGCCAGAAGTGCGTTTGTTTGTTTGTTTGTTTTTCTAAATCAGGATGTGAAGTAAGGACCCTAAGACTAATTCTCAGTGAGAATGAAAGAGAAGGCTTCTTGTGAACTTTTAGGAATACTTTGAGGAATGCTGCAGTCATCCTGTGTGCCAGCAGTGTCATCATTGGCCTCTAACAGGGCAGTCATGTTGTTCCAATGAAAGCAATTGCAAGCGTAGCCCATTGCAGAGTTCTCAGCCTTCTTGCCTGGGATCTCAGCATCATCCTGAAGCTTGTGAAGTTATCTTAAAGCACCCTTTAAAGCTTACCATCTTATTTTAACAGCATCATATATAGGTTCCATTATTGCAGCCAGGAGCATTAATCATTCTCAGGCCCCTGTAGAAGAACACTTATATGGCTTTATTTCATGTGAAGGATTGCATAAGGACTTCAGGCAGAATTCCTTCCCAAATTCAGCCTAAAGCCTTATGTAAGTCCAAACACTTGCCTTATGCTTCCAAAGAGAAGTGACGCTGATTGAATTCACTAGAACTCCCCGACACTACTGTAAGGGAACCAAATCATTTACAAGAACCCTTTGCTTCCTTGAGCTTGAAGACCTGCTCTGTGTAGCTCACAAGAAAGGCTGTCAGAAAGGATCAACCTTTGCTGCCAGTGCAGCTAATGTGTTGCTACCAGCTGGTTGACTTACCTCTCCCGCTGATTGGTAATGCTCACTTCACCAGGCACTTGGTCTGCTTCCAGCACATGCCACTATTTATAATCTGAACAGCAGCTACAGAGACTCTGCTCCATTCATATTTGTCAAGTCTTATGGAGTTAGTTACTATACCAGATGTCAAATTTTATAGTGAAAGTATTTCAGTCTCCATTCAACCAAATTTCTCATTTCTGCCACCCCAAGACAGTACCGCTTACCATATATCTGCAGTGCAGACCAGGGACACTTGAAGAAAAGAATTTACTTGCCTTTGTGCAGCTGTAGTTTGAAACCATGACTACAGTAAAGAAATCCAACTGTTAAATAAATTCATTTTTAAGCAACAATTCCAAAATTAAAAACATAGAATATTAATAAAATATAATTCTGCACACTCTTTATTTCTATAAATCTAAACTAAAGCTAAACCATGTCTTATAGTGTTGATATTGCCTGCAATGCAGCAAGCAATGCTGCAACACTGATTCCAAAAGCAGAAAACATCTTTTAACTTGAACTGCATTTGTTTGTTTTTTGAAGGGATCTTTTGAAGTAACTTGATTTGGAATGCAAGTCATTAATGTGGGCTCCCTGCACCTGTATTTGCAAGTCTTCTCCAACTGACTAAACATGGGGACGGGAGCTTTTAGGATTAATTTTCCGTAAGTGACCTACTTCGCAGAGAAAGATAATCATGCATTTATAGCCTCTCGCATTCTATTCAGGTCACAGATGGACAGATAGCAAAGCTATTCCTCAGTCACTTACTGGAGTTGTAGCTAATACCTAGTGAGAATGGAGATCAGGTCGATGTTAATTGGTCAGAATGCCTAAAAGTACTGAAAATCATGGAATCCTACTTCAGGGTGTCGCAGTTATGCCATAAGATACCAGTCAGTGGTTTGCTCTAGGAGTGTGTTGTGGTAGTGATTACATTATAGTGCGCTATGGAAGTTAAATATCTGACTGAATCATTTGTCTTGAAGGTGGACACCATGCACCATTCTGGCGTAACAGTGAACATGTCTAACATTACCCACATACCACATACTGCGGCCAACACCAGGGATCAGAGGTTCTGGGAAGTTTTTGAGCTTTTACTTGCTAAGAAGTGCTTATGATCCCATGAACAGTCATCACTGTAGAGATAATTTTACATACAATCAGTGTGACCTAAACCTGTGTTACAGAATATTTTTTTTGTATACAATGTTCAGTGGAGACAATAAAACTTGTATTTTGCTGTTAACCATAATAGACCTATGTTTTGCTCTTGCATTGGGCTTATCCTCCACTGCTATAGAAACACTTGTGCAGCTATGTTTGTAAAGTAGTTTGTTATCTGTGTTCAAATATTCAGAATTTTCACAAGGAAATGACAGGGCTTCATTTTCTGTTATGATATTTGTAAAAGTTCAGTGGAGCTTTTCATAATGAGAAGCAGGCAAGAAGAAGTATGAAAAATGTCTCTTTTTTTTGAAAGACCAAATTAAAACTTAAAGTGTGCCAGGAAGCCAGTGATGTTAATTGTGACGAGTCTGAAGAAATAAGTATCTAAATTGTGACAGTGCCAGCAAAAGGATGCCTGGCTTTCAGAATAACACAAAACAATGTACTTATGCAGGTTGAATTCTTAAGCTGCAAATGTGTGCATGCCTGTGTCACCGTGTTTATACATACAGCTCAGCTCGTTGCTCTGCAGTGTAACTCTGAAGGGTGTCCTGGCAGAAGTTGCATTGTAATTTGGATCACTTTCATCACTGAATAAATGTTCCCATTTCATGTGGGCAAATAATCTTGGAACACGTGAAGAATGTTTTGGTTTTGTTTCATTGTGTAATGGTTTTGTTACAACCATTAAGACAACCTGACAGAGCTGTGTTTGTGTTTCCTCTGATGCAATCTAACACACTGAGGGCAAAATCAATTCCTTTTAGCAAAAAGCCTTTCAATCAGGAATTAAATAACAGGTTTTAGAGAGAAAGAGTATGGGTAGCCCACCTACACCTATCCTAAGGGATGTTAGTGCAGCAGTTTCATCATCAAAATCCTGGCCACAGGGTCTAGCAGTTGTTTTGAGCCCTTTGGGTTTTCCAGGCATGTGTTTCTTCAGCTTCAGGACCTGAGTGTTTACCATCCCAGGTATTAGCTCCAGAATTTTCTCTCCTGATGGAGAATTCCCTAAAGTATGAGCCTGAAGTGTGTGTTTCTCAGTGTTCACTTTGGACCTGTTAATAAACTTGTAGCCCTACAGATATGAGCGTCAATGCTTGTAATCTTAATCTAGTTCAAGAACAGCCTGTTGTAGGTGTGCTTTGATCTGTTTCTAAAATAATTAATTTAAATCAAGATAAGTCCACTTTTAACCAAAATAATTCACAAAGCATACATTTGTCTGCGTGCACATGCGTGTGAAGAAGTTATATGAAAATAACTACGTATTGCTATGATTGGTTACAGGCTATTTTAATCAGATTATGATTTTATGAAGTATGGAAATACAAAGAAAAATATTTGTGTCTTTGGCCTTTGTTTCTTGGTATGATATCCATCACATATTTGTGTCAGAGAATGTGGAGTTTTTTTTCAGAAGAAACAAGATAAGTCTAAATGGTTGAGAAGTTACAGTGTATTATCAAATACAAAACTAGACTAAAGTAAGTAATATGCTTCTGTTTTGTGGAGCAGTAGTACAATCTACAGAAGATATCTTAGAGATTATTTGTAGGAAAAAACGTACAGTGTATGTTATAAACAACTTCTGCATTACAATAGGCATGTTCAAACCCACTGTATAGATTTCTTAGGGGTAAAAAGCAAAGTTGAGAAATAGTACTAGTGCAGTCCTGTTGAAAGTGACTGATTTAAAATAACAAGCTCCAAAGAGACCTTCCAGCTTTTGAACCAGGGTAGCTATAGCAGTTACAGAAAATACATGATTTGTATTTACCACTGACATTCCAGTGTACAGGAAATAACTGAAGAGCTCCTAGCTGTTTTCTTGTCAGGGTGGTAAGGGCAATGGGCAAAGGTGCAGGTGAGACATGCCAGGAATCCCACTCGTGGTTAGTCAGCATTGGCTAGGACTCTGTCTTCTGGGATTTTCATTGCTTATAATTTTGCCTTGTATTATTGTGTTATACATTGAAAAAAATCCATTTGCTACCTTTTTTGCATTGTCAGTTATGATATGAAGTGATCAAACAGTTCCCTTCCTGTAACCGTCCCAGATAATTAGCTTGTAATCTGCTGGGCTACATGAATAGAGGATCTTATGTGTATATATCTCTTCCGTGAGAAAAGACAAGTAGTAAGATGCATTTTGTAAACGTGAGTAAGTGTCACACACACAGTTAACTTCTAGTCCTACTGTAGCAGGGCTACTAAATAGGACCACCCACTTGAATGAACTTGGTGTGGACATTTGTTTGCAAGATTACAACATCTAGGAGGAAATGTGATTATGATAAAGAACTAGAATTTTTCGCATGATTTTTACAAAATCTGTTGATCTGCTGTGCTACTATAGATGAAAAGTAAATCTGTTCAGGGAAACAGAAGTATAGATATTGTTACATAAATTTGTTCTCATCTTCTTTAATATGTGAGTCAGTGTTCCCTAATGAAGTAGGATTATCATTATATTAGTTTAGTCACTGAAGATTTAAAATTTTCAGTGGCGAACTTCTAATTAGTAGAATAGATCATGAAATGCTAGAGCAATTTGAAAGAACCTGTATTTCTCTTCTGGAAGAGCTTGTTCAAGGGAAGAAGCAGTATATTTGGAAGAAAATGCAGGAGCATGGAAGAATCAGACATCCCATTTTAGTGAAACTGTAGATGTGATCTGAATTGATAATGAGTGGCACTTAGTGACTGGTTGACTTTGAACACCTAACGAGTTTTTATAGGAATCATAATGTTTTTGAAATGTGCATTTGTGGAACAGGCTGTGCATACGCAAGAAGTGAGAAAAAGAAACTTGGTGGCTGAAACGGTGGCAGAATGATTCATATGTGCAAAGTTCAAATAAGCCTATGAGCTTATATACAAAATATCAGTAAACTATAATTAAACATATGGTCCCTTCCAACCCAAGCCATTCTATGATTCTATGATATTAAATTATATTAATTATTAGAAATAGATTACAATAATTATTCATAATTCACCATTAACTTACGTGCAAAGTCATTTTGGTTAAAGTTACAGATCATTAGTTGTCAATGATGCCTTTACTAGTAAGTTAATTAGACAAAAATTAATTATTTTCTATATTTATTTTTCATGTAGGTGTGCAACTCACATGCGGTTGTCTTTACAAAAGTAAATGATAATGACCTGTTTGCATTCAAATACATTCACCTGATATATCTGAGATGTTTTTCCTTTGCATTCTAAGTGTAAGGACAGGGTCTATGGATGATGGCTGACTAATTACCTTTGAAAATTAAAATCCTGTATTCGCGCAGATAATAACTAAATTGTAGGCAAGGATTGTTCCTCCGTGGCTACGTCAATAAATCCCAACATCACAATCCTATTTGCAATAAAGGAATAATATATCTATGCTTCTTGATCTTTAGCTTCTTTGCTGATATTACTGAAGTATTACAAACAGTATTTTGTTGTTGAAATTAAAGATCTTTGATTTTGTAAGTCCAAATTAAGTATGGTATTTAATAATAATAATAACAAGTATATTTCAGACTTAGAAGGCTTGCATTAGGGCAACTAATCTGTAGTTCCAAAGCACTACATTAGCTCTCTTAATCATGTTGGTGACAAATCTTTCCCTGCAATGTCTTCCATTAAGTAATACATTGAAAAAGCACTTATACATAATACATATATATTAAAATGATGACTAATCATGTGCATATTCTAGAATTACATGCTGTTGCTTTTCCTAGAATCCCAGAATGGTTTGAGTTTGAAGGGACCTTAAAGATCATCTAGTTCCAATCCCCCTGCCGTGAGCAGGGATGCCTCACACTAGATCGGGTTGCCCAGGACCCTATCCACTTGATGTCTTGAACTCCTCCAGGGATGGGGCATCCACAACTTCTCTGGTAACATGTTGCAGTGCCTCACCACCCCCTGAGTGAAGAATTTCCTACCAACATCTAAGTCTTACCCCTTTTAGTTTAAAGCCATTACCCTTTGTCCTATCACTATCGCCCTTGTAAAAAGTCACTCCCCACTTTTTTATAAGCCTCCATTAAGGACTGAAAGGCGGCAATGAGGTCTCCCCTGGAGCTGGTTGGATTTCATCATCTGTAACATTTTATTTAAAGAAAATAACCTCTTGAACTAGGAGGGTAGAGGTTGTTGTCTGGTAATGATATATCTATATTAAAAATTCTGTTGATGGGTACTTTATGAATTTGAAGTTTTGATGATTTGCACACTTGTATTCTCATTTGAACATTAAGTCCTAAAGGTTTGAAGTCTCTGACCATTCTCATTCTATCTCTGCAGTTCGACAATCAGCAAGCATTGGGAGGCAGAACTGGCCACGCTCAAGGGTAATAATGCTAAGCTCACAGCAGCCCTGCTGGAGTCCACTGCCAATGTAAAACAATGGAAACAACAGCTTGCTGCATATCAGGAGGAAGCAGAACGTCTTCATAAGCGGGTAAGTCGAGGCAAACAGCCATGGTAATTGAGATGGATGTACTGGTGACTGTATTCACTCATTCTGAAGTGGAACAAATAAGCTTATTCTTGGGGCTTTAGGTAAATCTTTGAGACAGACACTAAAGATCATTTTAAAGCACACAGAGTTTCTCAGGGAATTCTTTTGCAGCAGTTCCTTTTTTGCAGAGAGTTTTGTTGTAGCCAGAGTTATCTATGCTGTAAACTTTAGGCCACCTTTGCCAGCTTTCACTCCTTGTTTTATGCCAGCTGCATCTGTTTCAGGACTTTCACCGTAACATTACACGTGACTCCCTCTTGCCTCTAAGCCCATAGAAACTTGACATCAGATCTGTAAGTAAAAGGAACTCTGTTGTAGTTTCCAGAGTTGCCACGGACTAGTAGCTTCCTTTTGGTCTTGCACCCAATGAAAACCGTGTATAGGACCAAGCTCATTATATACAAATAATGATCTGCTCCTGCATTCATGCAGGAGGGGCAGGGTCTTGTTCCATTCACTGTAACATTTGCAGAAGTCATTTGGCAAATCAGAAATTAGAACACAATTAGGATAGGAGTAACAGTGTTTGAGAGAGGAATAAAGAGTATACAATTTCTCTTTTCACATATAGCACTTAATATATTGGTATAATTTATTCATGTTTATCCATATGAATTTGTCATTGTAGCTTAGGGCATATTTTTGTTCAAAATGAAGGCAAGTCTAGCACATGTATGTAGAAAAGGTGTATCTGGTGGAGTTTTTTTAGATTTTTTTTCAATATCAGATGAACTTAGCTAAGAAAATTTAAAAAAAAAAAAAAAAAAGCAGAAGACCTATATACTTTTGTGGATGAAGACCACTTTCATGAATAAGCTGTCAGACAGGAAAGGTTAAATAGCAAACACAGCAGTTTTTTTAATTTGATTTTATAGACTGTAGTCTCTTATACAAAATAAGGTATGGAAATAACAGCCAAATCCTGCAAATTGCAAAGGGTTATTTCAGACCTGAACTGGACCTGTCCAGCTGAAGGCTATCACAGGAACAAACATCATACTGATCTGAGGATGAGAAATTCAGCAGGTTGCGCCTAACCTTCACCCAGCCCTGGAAGAGTAGGAAGAACTCCCATGACTTGAGAAATCTGGGGAAATGTCAGGTTGTTGGGGCAGTCCTGTACCTAGACTGATTTGAAACAAGGATCTTGAAATTCTAGCCAAATGAGTTTAATAGGGAGGAGTGACAATTTCCAATGGACTCTAACTGCATGTATGATACCTGTCTGGATGAAAGGCATGAAATGTAATTAAAACTGGTGCTTTTTGCAAAGTGCTTTCAATTGAAGAAATTGATGGTTGCTGACAAAATTGCATTGCTTCGAAACTTTTCTATTCAGGCACAAGCTTGTCACGCGTGTTTGTACAGAGATGTTTTCACTTTCTTGTCTCATTTAAGCATCTCCCTTGGAAGGGTGGAAGTTCTAACCTGTTTTCCAGGTTTGTGAATGAAAGATAATAGTCAGATTTGATAAAATTTTGATACTGCTGAATATAAGGTGGATTTCACTACTAGTTAGGTTTTACAGTGAAGATGAGGTAGCATTCTTCTTAATAAAATGTATTCAAAATTTAAATTGCAAGATGAGAGATAATAGAGTTCTGATCCAACAACAAAAAAAAAGTAATGAAGAAAAACAGAAACTGAATTATTTGCCTGCCCACTGTGGGGAGACCCAAACAGAAAAAATGAGCATGGCATGGTGATAGAAGATCCCTTTTTCTAGATATTACTGTTACTCTTAGCCCTAACCTGTTATTGGCAATTTGTTATTGGCAACCGTAATTGCTGAATATAGAAATTTTTTGTATGTTACTTTGCTTGCACCTGATACCAGGCAATCCCAGCAATTTTCCTGCAATTATTTTGTATTTCTGAGGAAATGCAGAATGTTATATCGTGGGATCATCTACAATATTCTATTACAATCACCTTTTACGTGCTTGTAGTAAATCTTTCTGTAATCCAGGACCTTGGGGTTTACTAATATCTCACAAACCTCTCTGCCTATGTCTCAGTGGGCATGCCCGTAAATTACTACAGCTCAGGAATACTGCCCTCTATTGGAATTGCCTTGAGAAAAATAAAGACTTGGCTAACACAGTAAATCAAAGTGTCTAGGCAAAAGTGTGCAGAGGATGTTAAAAATCTGTTACCCATACAACACAATGCAAGAGTTGTTCTGACCTGTGTGCTGGGCAGTGATTTTTCAATTTGAAGTAGGTCCCCATTCCAAAAAGAAACTAATTCAGATATTTCTCTGTTACACGGACAGAAACTGTGCTTTTGAAAAGGTGAATGTGGAGCCTGTTGGCTGTGGTATGTTTGATAGCAAGCAGCGTTAAGAGACTATCATGTAATCATTCTGTTAGATTTATCTGTTAAGCTCAGTGTAAGCACCAGCTGCAACTGATCCAAAAATGCTCCCTAAATTGGAATCAGTTTCTCCTGAGATTATGTAGAAGTTACACATCATGTTTTGGATGGTCCTCCTTTTTTATATAGATGATTCATATAGACACAAACATGAATGGGTGAACCAGTCTGAGAAAACTGACTAATGTACTGAGTTAATTTGTTTCTGTAAGTGCTTGCCCTTCTCCATAGGATAATCATCTAGGTAATCCTCTAGACATGTGATGAACTCCATCTTTAGTTCACAGAATCACAGAATAATTTAGCATGGAGGGGAACTTTGGAGCTTATCTTGCCCAACTCCCTACTGAAAGTATGTCCAACTTTGAAATCAGATCCAGCTCCAGGGTTGGATCAGGTTACTCAGGACAGTGAGTCAAATCCAGAAAAATAGAGAACCCACAGCATCACTGGACAACCTGTTCCAATGCTTGACCACCCTTCTTGTCAAATTGGTTTTCCTAATATCTATTCAGAATTTGCCTTACTGCAACTTGTGGATGATGCCAGTTCAGAAGAAAAATGCTTTTTAATCCAAAAGAAACCGTGTTGAGAAAGGGTTGATAGATGATATTTAAAAATACTCACAGAAAAAAATACTTCAACGATAAACAAAAGTTTGGAAAATAGTTTGCATGTATAGTCACAATGTAGTTGTTGTTTTATATGCAAAAGTTGGCTGTCACAGCATCTTGCCCACTGGAGAAGTAAAATGTGTGTAGATCTGTATTTATTAGAGGGATACACACACTTATAAGATCATAGAGTTGTACAAAATAGACCAGCTTTCAAAATAAAGAATTGTACTTCCACCACTAGCTGTTCAGTTTAGAGCAATTTAATAACATATTATGTGGTTTATATATAATGCAATTGTGGTATTCAGTCCTTACGTGCTTTAAGTATATGCACAAGTTTTGGTGCCTGAGTCATCTATCTGCAGACTCATACCCTCTGTCAAGTGTGGTAGTGGTGGGGAAGTAATGCATATCGATTAGGAAATTTTATTTCTGTTTTTAGCTTCCTTTTTATATAAATAGTTTTATAAATAGTCTTACTTAAATAATTGCCTCTATTTAAAAATAAAGGTATGTTTTTTTACTGCTAATACTGTTTATTAGGTGACTTTTTATGGTACCTTTCTCCACAGTTTGAACTTTGTCATGTTTTATTTGTAAATATCCTTTGATTTTATATCATATCTCACAGGTATACTTTCCTTTATTCTCATTCACTTGGATAAAATAGGTCCTTTGGCTCATAGAATCATAACATCTAGGTTGGAAAAGACCTTCAAGATCACCAAGTCCAACCATCAACCTGACATAGTGAGTCCCACTGCCAAACCATGTCCCTAAATGCCACATCCACACATCTCAAATACCTCCAAGGATGCTGACTCCACCACTTCCACTTCCCTGGGCAGCTCGTTACAATGGTTGTCCACCCCTTATGAGAATAAATACTTCCTTATATCACTGTAAACCTCCCTTGGTGCAACTGAAGGCCGTTGCTTCACATCCTATCACTTGTCACCCGAGAATAGTGACCAACACCCACCTCGCTTCAACCTCCTTTCAGGTAGTTGTAGAGAGTGATGAGGTCTCCTCTCAGCCTCCTTTTCTTCAGACTGAACAGCCCCAGTTCCCTCATCCACTCCTCATAACTCTTGTTTTCTGGGCTCTTTACCAGCTTCATTGTTCTTCCCTTAATGTCTTGCACCAGCTCAATATCTTTCTTGTAGTGAAGGTCCCAAAACTGAAGACTCAAGGTGCTCAAGATGCGGTCTCACCAGTGCTGTGTCCAACGGGACAATCCCTTCTCTAGGCCTTCTGGCCACACCATTTCTGGTGCAGGCCAGGAGGCCATTGGCCCTCTTGTCCAGCTGGGCCACAGCTGGCTCATGTACAGCTGGCTGTAGACCAGCATCCGCATGTCCTTTTCTGCCAAGCAACTTTCCAGCCACCTTCCCCAAGCCTGTACACTACAAGGGGTCGTTATGCCCCAAGTGCAGCACCCAGCGGTTAGCCCTGTTGAATGCCATGCAGCTGGATGCGGCCCATTGACCTAGCCTGTCCAGATCCTTCTGCAGATCCTTCCTACCCTCATACAGTACACATTGTAAACTTGGATTTTTCAGGTGCTTTAAATTCTTTTAAACCCATGATTTTTTGTTCTATAATTGTTTCCAAATTTGACTGAAATAGTTGTTCTGTGTATCACAGATTACACTTTTAAAATAATAGAAACAAAGCTACAATGCCCCCTCTTTGATTTGTGATTGCATTAAAAAAAAAAGTAAATTTATTACTTTTTTTTTTTTTTTGGTTAAGATTTTTTCACCTGACAATTTAGTTTCTCACATTAACCTGCACTTATTTGCTTTCTCTGAGGCTTCTGTCTTTGTTCCATTTATTCTCTGCATTGGTAATGCTTAGAGCTGAGAAGAAATGGAATACAAATTCAGTGTGTCTGAGTGAACAAGTTCTCCATAAATTAAAGTTTTGTGCTCTCTTCTGTTATATTTTGAGCTTAAGTCAGAAATACTGTACATTGATATTTCATCAGACATATTTTTCAAAAGTTGACTAAATTTTTGAATGGATTTTTCCTTTTAAAATACAAAGAGATAATAATTTTGAGAAGACACGATGCCCAGTCAAGAGCTTAACTTAGAGCTCTGAGCCTTCTGTCCTCTAATCTGCTCAGAAGCAGCTTAACAACAAGGATTTCCCTTAAACTGGGTTGGGGAGCACTCCTACACACCCTGCATAACATTTGAAGTCAAAATGGATTCATGAGTTTAGAACAGCTCAGTAACAGAAAAAAACACCAACTGAAGTAGCTACTTCAGACAAATAAAATAGCAGTGGTACTAACATTAATCCTGGTATCACAGAAAGGAAATGATTGAGTGGTGATATAAATTATGGAACATATCCCGAAGTTTCATCTTTGTCATGTAAAAAATTACAATTATACATTTTTTTCTTGCATGCTAACTGCTAAAGTAAATCATCCTATGACACTGGGCAATAGCTCAGAGTAATAACACCACTGCATAATAAAAGAGCTGCAGTCCTTGAAGATCATTTATCTGCAGGAAAAGAAACCTGCAATGACAAGATGAAAGCAAGTGATCAAGCTCTTGGGTATTTCTAAAAGAACAGAGCGGTAAACTCTTGAATTCTAGGTTGTTATTTTACCAAGATTTCTTAGGAAATTAGATACAATTAGCTTATTATGTTCTGGTTCTTTCATTCGGTGAATGAAATAAGTATGAAGACATCTTAGGCAGTCATCAAGAACACCTGACAAATAATGGATCTTGATTTCACTACTGTAAAAAGAAATTTTGAAGTGGATATTTAAAAAAATGCATGAGCATACAGAAATAAAACCATGATCATTTTACCATGCCATTTCTATGCTAATTAAAGAAAACAAATGTCTAAATGCAGTTGGTGAAGTCCACAGGAAGTATGAGGCCCCATGTAAATCATCTGCTCAGATTATCCTAAAAATGTCTATACAAAATCTTTGCAGACCCTTAGCAGTCACCTCCACATTTTCACCACCTGCATTAATAATTGGATAGCCAAGACTCAGTTTCAAACGTGCAGATGTGCAATTGCTTGCTGAATCAGAGCCCATACTGTGGATTTCTGATTTGCTCAGAAGTCAGTGCTCATTGAAGAATTTATTATCGCCAATATGAGACTACTGTGAATAACTTACTTGAGTGAGGAAAGAAATTTTCTAAAAGTGGAAATATGAAATAAGGTAACAGAAAGAGTGGTTAGAAGAAGAGATTTAATCAAAAAAAAAATATTGGCAATGCATCTTTTTTTATGTGATGTCTATCTCTTGTTATACAGTCTTCAAGACTGTCCCTCCTGAAAAATATGAACTTATATTTAAACTTAGATTGCTTGATTAAAGAAAAAGGCTACTTGAGTATAACTTCCTTCTTAAATTATTGTAATTAGCATGCGGCTCAGTAGTTATGTGGTACCATTTGTTTATGAAGAAAATAGATAAGCATTTTGCAGGATAAATATGGTTCATTTGGCAATTTAATTTAAACAGTGGGACTATCATTTTGCTAGCATTTTTAATGCATTTAATTGAAACAAATGTGTGTGCAGTTGGACCAATCCTAAGTGAACAAAAACCAGACAAATAAATCTGTATTTTTACATATGCATTCCATTAATCTGGAATTGCAAGCAAATTTTTGTTGCACTTGAAAATGCTGATAAAGCAAAAATACATAGGTAGCTTTTGCCCAAGTGATGTTAAGTAATGTCAAATATTGACCAAACATTCTGGGGAGTGTTAAGAAACAACACAGTCTTAGGTCTGTGTTGGAAAGGCTAATTGTTCTAATTGATAAGTTTCTAGAAGGTCTGTGGGAAAAAAGTGACTTTGTTTTTTATTTTTGAAATTGCAATCATTTCTTAAAAGAAGAGTTTATGTTTTAGAGCAGACTGTAATTACCTTTCTAAGGTCTGTTATCCTAACTATAGAACTAGTTTATAATAAAAAGAAATCCATAGTGGTATTTTAAAAATCCTTGAGAAGAGCCTTTTGACCTGACCGCCTTTGTTGCATGATATTAGGGGATAACCAAAGGAAAAAATGTGAGCATTTTATTTTAAGGTATATGTATTTTTCTCTCAGATGTACATTTTTGATCCTCCAATATCCATTTCAGCTATCATAAATTTCATACTGGTTTTGAAATTTTATTTGTTGTCAGTCTTGAATTTGGAATGTCAGAACATTTCCTTGGACGGAAGTGTCTACCACAGACTCCCAGGTCCCTCTTTAGGCATGATTCCTAATACTTATAGTCCACATCTAGCCTTTATTAAGATTCAAACCTTGTTTAATACTTAGAATTTACTGAAAAGTCTGCCCCTTTTCAGAAAAGCAGGTGAATCAGGCAGGTTATAGTAGTTCTGTTTCCTGTAATCAGAATATGAAGCCAGCTTTTTTTTTTTTTTTTTTTTTTTTTTTTTTTAAGGATGGTGAACTGAAGGCAAATCCTTTATCATCTTCTGCTTGCCTTGATTTGATTTTAGAGCAGATTTCCATCTATGACCCAGGACAAAGTCTTTATTTTTTTTTGTGGAAATTCACTTACATTGAATGTGGGGTGATAAAAAAGTAACTGCTGTCACTCTGGGATAGTAAAAAAAAATGTTTTCACTTAAGGACCCTCATCCCCATCTTCATCATCTTTCTAAAAAGGAGGAATATTGTTAACATCTGCGGGTTATACAAAGTGCACTTTGTCAAGGCATACTGCAGCATTTTTATGTAGTCAAAGCTTTGTAGAATGAAATATAACCTATAATTCCAAAACTCTATTGGAGAATGAGGAAATTACAGGGCTTAAAAATCCACAGGATTAAAAGATGACGTATCTGTATTGTGTTTGCTATTGCATGTATTTTATGAACTGGTCAGATAGCAGAAAAAAAAAACAAAAAAAACTTGCTAATTGAATTTCAGACAAAGGGATATTCCCTGAAGTTAGTATTAGCACTATCTGTTGCAAATAGCAATGCTTGGCTGAAGCTCAGAACATCGATTTTAGTACACTTCTTGTATTTGCAAATATTCCTGCTTCAGTTTCATTTTGTTTTTCACAAAAATCAAGCAGATGATGGATTATTCCTCTTTCATCTCTGCACAAATATCTAACTGTAGAAAACATTTTGATATTTCCATGGCTTGAGGCTTCAGTGCCCACAGAGAAAAATGTGTCCTTTTCAGCAAAATCTTTAATTGATTTCTAAGTTGAAAAAAGTAATGTATTGTTGGTAATACACAAAACTCTTCCCCTTACCCTCAGGTTATCATTTTATCTATGGGTAAATCTTGGAAGACTACAATAGTTAATTTGCTGTCAGAAGTGATAATATGATGGTGCACTTCTTGTAAAAATATTGGTTTTAATACATGTAACAAACAAGAAAAAAAGAAAAAAATTTTCCCTTGTTTTCTGCATTTTCACATGTATTACAACCAATTTTTTTCCCAGAGTTTTTATTCCTGAAAGCTATACTAGATTGTTTTTTATGGTTGTCTTGTTTACATGCTGTCTTCCATCTTACTGTCCACCATGAAGAACTGAGAAGCTTCTTCTGCAAAAGTTATGTGAAATTTTAGGCAGTTATTCCTTGTTATGCTGATCAACACAGTATCATTTTTCTACTTACTGTGGAAAGCAAAGGGCTCTTTTTAATTTGAAGGAGGTTCATCTTCAATTATTTATGGAATAATATCACAAACATGGTTGTGATCCATTAAGCAAGGTAACTCAAACTGCTAAAAATACGTAAATAATACTTAAATTCTGTCTTGCATGAGTACTCTCTCTGTTCTGTGCTGTAGCCTGGGTTAGTAGACCTTGAATACTGTGTTCCACAACAAATATGTGTCAAAAACACCTTTAGGAAACAACAAGTTGAGATAGTCAGGTATATCTATAAAATAGACTAAAGCAACACTGAAAATGTACTTTAACCTGTATTTCTCAGCATTTTTGTAATAGGTAAAGTAATTTCTGTATGAAGTTTAAAAAGAAATTCATGACTTGTAGGTACTGACTCTTAAGATAGAAAAAAAAAAGTTGTTGATTGGGATTAAAAGTATACAAATCTATCTCAAGAAAGTGGTATGAAAAAACTTAATCAACCTTGAGCAAATGTAGCTCAGATTCATTCTGTCAGTAATTGCTCTGGGAGGGCAACCACTTGAAATATTTCTGTCATTCCCACTTCTTTGCTTCTGTCTAACCGAAGTCTTCACTCATGAAGCAGTTGTCTGTGTTAGGATTTGATACAATCTCTACATTTGTTTTCTTCATGCTTTGATTTGGTTTGTTTTCTTGGAGAAGATCTGTGCAATTACTGTCTTAAGCTCATATAAAATCTGTTGCCCCTTCTGTCATGTGGCCTCACTCCTCCTGTCTTGGCAACAGCTGCACAGTATGATGAAAACTTCTGCCTGGCATTCTCCTATATTTATAGGCTGTTGACCTTAGATCAGTATTTCCAGAAAACTCTTAAATGGCCTCTGCTGAGAAGGCTTAGGCTCTGTCAGAAGTTGCCTTTCTGTCTTATTTCAACTGATGTATTTCTCACTAAAGTATGCATTTAAGTATAATAATGTCCATATGAGAAAAAATAGCTCATTAAATAGTCACTAAAAAGCCCTTTCAGAATTTTTTTCTCGACAAGCAATCCTTACCTGGATGACAAATGTAAAATACAGATGCAGGGGCTAAGAACAATATTCCTTTAAGCCTCAAATATGAAGCCACAGTACAGACTTTTTCCAGATATTCAAGTCAGTGCAGTCTTATGATGAAGAACCTTGTTTGGTCAGTTACTGTTCAAAGACTGTTTTTTCAGTATTCATCAGAAGTCTGAATACAGTCAGAATTCTGTACTGGAAGCAAGTTTTAATCACAGATACATTATTTAGTGTTGCTGTGCAAAGACTTGAATGATTGGTTGAGCCTTGCTCTTAAATGTGAAAAAATAAACAAGGAGATGTCCCTGAAAATAGCATGTGGGAGGGTCAGACTAAAGCCTTTTAGCTTCCTGTTATGCCCTCTTCTGTGCATAATGCATAAACAGTTATTTTTGATGTTTTTTGGACCAATGGTCATTAGAAAAATAAATTAAATTTGAAACAAGGAAATAGAGCAAGTAAATGTTATCTATGTTTTTGCCTAGAGCTTTATCTTTTGTTGCTTCTGTTTTCAATTACATATGCTTTATATCACATCATTTTCCATCTTACTCTACAGATTTTTTGAAAGGTTCGCAATATGATTTTCTTCTTTAAAGGTGCATTCAGAGAGAGAGCATCATGAGCATATTTGACATCTTTTCAGATTTGTATAGGAATGGACATTTAAATAAGACTATTATTAAAGTGAACGTGTTTTTAAATTGATTTTTTTTCCCAAGTTACTGGGCTTTCAGCAGTAAACAAAACAGTTGAACCATGCATTATTTTCTTTCACAATCAGTAAAAAATGGATGCTTGCCTACAGGAAAGCTGGACCAGACCAAGGTATCACAGCCCCTTCTGAGAGCAGTTGACTGTTGGTAAGAAAGTTTGTGGAGCAAACTCTACCCTGCTCAATCAAAATCAACTGTGTTTGCTTAAGCAATTTCAATAGGAGTCTCAAGTTAGTATGTCCAGAGCACACTGAGGAGTGTTCATGTGAGCTCTGCAGCCAGTGGGTCTCTCGCAGGAGGTGTTTCTGGCTGGTAGTAATACCTGCAGCCAAGAGCAAGGTAACATTTCACCCACCCCAGCTCAATCCACTAGCCCCCTCAGACTCCAAGCTTGCACTAATAGTATGCATGCATCCTCACAGTGTGTGCCTGCCCAGAGGAAACCCCATGGAAAACAGTAGGGTTCAAGCTCTTCCTTAGTCACAGGGAGAGACACCTCTGCACCCTTGCTTCTAGAGTACTAGGAGAAAGGTGTTCTGGGGACTGACTTTTCCCCTGTCCCCCCTGTTGAGGCTGTACCACTCGGTGTAAATGAGTATTCACTGCACCAGTACTTGGTAAGAGCCAGCTTTAAGAGGGGGATTGACCTTTTTGGAGGTTATCGTATAAAGTTCCAGACTTGCAAAATGGGTGGAAAAGGGTCTGAATGTGGGTTTCTAAATCAACGCTACCCCTGGGTTCACAGAAGCTTCTGCCTCTAATTCAAGACTTGGTTCAGCAGAAAAGTTTGGAAATGCTTACTAGGTTGAACTTCAGAAGGGTGAAGGTGGTTGATGTGGATAAAAGTGTGGTGACGCTACAAAATGGTGAATGGCTCCTGACTGGACAAGACCCTGAGCAACGAAATACGACTTCAAAATTGGCCCAGTTTTGAATGAGGGGCCTGGACCAAACAAGCACCAAGCTCCCTTTCCAGCCTAAATTATTCTGCGAGTTGGTGATTCTTCATGTGTTTACACAGTGTAATGTAGAACAACGTGTTAGTTCAGGCACTGTTTAGACATAGCTTTATCCCAGCTGGTGTGTTGCAGTTCTGGTTGGTTGTGTCTGTGTAGTTATTGTGGTGAATGCCATAACAGTAACGATTATTAGCTTGTTACAATTGTTACCAAAAAAAAATCTAAATAGATATATTTTTGTGCAGTTTTGACAAATTGAGGAAAAGGTCTAAGACTGCAATCAAAATGCTCAGTAACGTATAAAACTGAACAAACTGTTGTTACTTTGTGCCATGAGCACAGATGTTTCTTCTGGGGCAATTCCAGTAAATAAGATAGTTCTTGGGGGGTCCTGTCAAGCTACCTTCTCTTCCCTCATTCCCCTTTTCCCTCCAAAGAATTGCTGTAATTTTAATGTCTCTACATTTATTAAACCGGTGTGCAAAAATGTCAAATGACAGCTTTCCAGGAGGAGAAACAAGACTACTCCTTGCTGTTCAGGCCACAGGGGAACACAAGGGAATTTCATGCCCTGTGACTCAGAAAGAAAAGCTGAGAGGGATTTTGTTTTAATTTTCTTGTATTTCAGTCTTGGCTTTCCCTCAACTTCTCCCTGCATTCAGTAATCTACTTTTTAAGCCTACAAACCATTCAGGGTCTTAAATTACTGGCATCACAGTGGCTTCTCTGGCTAGACTACATTGGTGGTGAAAGGCACCACCCTTGATTCCTCAAGATTTTCATCTAAGAAAGAAAAATGTCCTGGAGAACACATGCCCTCTGTCTAGGGGCTACTTCTGTAACGAATTTGAGGCCGAGAGGTTTTCCTTGGCAAATTGGGTAGCACAGAAACATGCTATGTTCAAACTAGTATTTGGGGCAGATTTTTTCTGTAGGTAGATGATGCAGTTCTGTCATACACTATATACTAAGACTGACAGACAGTCTGGGAAAAAAATGAGGTATTGGTTTTTAAATTGTATTTTTTTACAGTTTGTTCTTAAACAAAAAGGTTTTAGTGCAAAAATCCATGCAGACATGCAGTGTGAGAGTTCTGTGAAACTGCTCTGTCATTTGAGAGGTACATGAACAAAGTCTTCCTGTGTAGACTGTAGCTGCATGAAATTTTATTTCTTTAATGCATAAGCCATTTCTGACAACGATTTTTCTGTGAATGTTAGGATATTAACATCTCATCAATTAAAAAAAATAAAATGAAAAGGGCATACTATTGCCAGGTATCTTATCTTATCCAAGGGCAGGTGGAGAATGTTTGCTGCCTGCTAATAAAGAGGAACTGTACAAATCCATATTGTGCCATTAGTTGTTAGTTTTGTGACTGAGAGATGAAGTCTGAGACTACAGGAAGTAAGAAGCTGGCAGCTGTACATTGGTAGCTGAATATCTTCTTATGCGGAGTCAGAAATTGAGGCTGTGAAATGTTAATTGGCGTGCTAGGAAGGGGGTGAGCATCGTGGCTTAGTTGATTAAGATGGTGCAACATTAAAAAATGTCAGATGGAGAGGTTACTTAGATCTGTGTTTAATCATCTAGATGTTACTGTTTCTGAAATGGTAATTCAGCTTCTTCTGTAAAATTTTCAATAATTAGTAAGTATAACTTTTAATTAAGGTTCTTTTCAGCCTGCAATATATTAAATTTATTGTTTCCAAGTTATTACAGTAAATATTGGAAGTCACAGCAGCCATTTTCTGCAAAACAACTTGTTAAGGAATTGTATGCAGACTTCATAAGAACAGCTTCACCATTTTAATCAAAAGTCACCCAGAACTAAGGGTATATTTCAAATTCAGCAATTTATTCTAATAAATAATGGTACGTTGAAATTGTTGGAATTAATTCTCTGTGTATTGCCACCACTTATTTCAACAGGTGACTGAGCTAGAATGTGTGAGCAGTCAAGCCAATGCAGTCCACACACATAAAACAGAATTAAACCAGACAATACAGGAATTAGAATCTACGCTGAAGAAAAAAGAAGAGGTATTTGCTAATGTTTATTTTGGCTTTTTTGTTACATTTTTTCTAAAAGCATTCAATATTAATCTTGCAATGGCTAGTAAATGTCATGGTATTTCCTATAGATGTAAAAATTTAATTTTTCAGCTAATTTGAAATGATTAATATTTTACCTTCTACATCTGTCCAGTATAAAGCTAGGTATCTGAAGAACAAAAAATATCATTTTTTTGTCTTTGCTTTTACTCTTTGCAAAAGTAAGTCTGCATTGAGGCACATGTGGTTTCTTTAGAGCAATCACCACACTGATGCTGTCCACACTGACTAAGAAGGGAAGCAGTCATAAGCATGCTTTCCTTTTTCAGGAGAGAGGGGTTTGGAGCAAGAAATACATCTGTTTTTCAGTCTATGATAATATAGCTGACTTTTATGATCCCTAAGATAAGCTTTCTCCTTCAACGCATGCCAAACCCACAGCCTGGAACTTGGATGATATTTATTGTGCCATCAGCCTTGGGCTCAGCCAACAACAGGAAAATACAAAGAATTGGGATAACACCTGCAATGGCCTGGGTCCTGGAGGAAAACAGATTTGTGTCACAGAATGATTGGGGATTGCCCCTTCACGGATGGGAAGAAGGAGGTGGAGGGGGGCCATGTATAATGGTTTCCTTGCCCTGTTTAAGACCAGATCCCTTGAGCCCTGCATGGGCACAGACAAAGCACACACTGGTATGTATATTTGGAGAGCCAGTGTGTCCCGCAGGGTCTCCAGCTGTGTAGTTGTTAGCTGTTTCTGAGGAGAATGCAGGAGAAGAGCTCCTAGGAGCAAACAGCACATCCTCCCAAAATGGAGGAAAGCCTTCCTCAAGCTCCCTCAGACCTGAGATTAGCTTTAGTTTGGTAATGATTCCCATTTTGGTGCACTTGCTCTTTCAAATTATGGTGAGTTGCTGAATGCAGAGATACCTTTCCAAGAGGAGTTCTGGAAGGTAAATATGCCCCTGTAGGGAGAAATATTTGTTAGCTTTAAGTTTTTTATAGAAATCAATGGTCAAGGCTGGCAATTTTTTGATGCTCAGTCCTGCTGCTAGTGACATAATAAGCAGCTCACAGATGAAAATTGGATTTTTCTCATGAAAAAAATGGGAAAGGATTGATTATAACAGAACATAAAAACCAAAATTGTTTCTCAAATTACAAGGACACTTAATATTCCAAGAAAAAAAACAAAAACATTTCAAGTCTTTTGTGTGGGAAGGAGGCTTGGACTTGCATGACAAAGAAAATAATTCTTTATTGTTGTTTACTCACAATGGGATTGCCTTTTGGAGACTGTGATTCAGGAGTATTGGGAGCAGAGCTTAAACTTCATGTGCTATGGTAGGTAGTAGCCAGTTGCCAGTTTTGGTATCAATGCTATGCCTTGCTCAGGAGAAGAAGAAGCAGCCAGCTTACCTGTACTGAAGCCAATCCAAATAATGTGTTGCTAAAGAAGTTGTTTCTTCTCCTTTAGGAAATAGAAAGATTGAAACAAGAAATTGACAATGCCAGAGAACTCCAGGCACAGAGGGATTCTCTGACCCAGAAGTTACAGGTGAGCTATAGTGCATCATCTTAATTTAGACAGAAGGGCAAAATGATCTTCAAGTGAGCAGTTTACATCAGCAACTTCTGCTGTATTGATCGAAGCTGCCGGTTAAGTGCGTAAGTTGTAAAGTGGTGGGTCAAGATGCTCCTGGGGAATTTGTATCACAATTTCCACCTGTGGTAAGTCATTATTTTTTTACCAAGGGAACAGAACCAAATTTCATGTATAATGCCACTGAACTCCACCCAGATCTGAGGCAAGCAGATGTCCTTCATCAATACATGTCATGGGCAGTTCTGGTCTCATTTTCACAGTAATGTCATGTCATAGGTCTTGTGTGCCACTGAACTATCAGGCTTGTTGATACGCATCATGTTGGGATGAGTCTGTATTCAGCTTCTAAGCATTCTCTGATAAAGGTTAAAGTGTTCTTTAAGAGTACAGACTTTAAAAACAGAATTTGACATTTCATTTTTAGGATTATACACAATTATTTAGAATCATTGTATTTTTATTGTTTGTTTGTTTTGCTTTGTTTTGTTGTGTTTTTTGTTGTTGTTGTTGTTTTTTCCCTCTTTTTTCTGGGTTGATCCTTCACTGTGTGTAGAGCCAGATACCTGAGCCTACTGGAAGCAGTATACCCTCCCTTGCTATGTCTGAGCTCCTGTCCTGTTGCTGGGCTGACCAGCCAGCATGGACATGCCCCCCTTAGGAAGCATCAGCCTTCTGACTGAGTCTGACCCAGAGCTGAGATGGGTTTAAACTCTGAATTCAGACGTCAGAGTTTTAATACAGCTGGAAACTCAGGCATTAAATAGCTCCAAATCCAAAGTGCTGAAGTGTGACCATCACTATTCTACATCTTGACTGCAATCATGCCAAAAACAAGCTCTGCCAGGCTATCCACAGCTAAAAGATCATCAAGCAGATATTCTTTGAAATGCGTTATGTGAATTGAAACTTCCTTGAATCTCATTTTAACCCACAGAATAAACCACATTAGAACAAAATTACTGTATTCATTCTCCCCCATTCTTAAGTCAAACTATTTGTAAAAAAAACCATTATTACAGTGCTTCTTTGAAGATTGTTTTGAGTACACCTGAGCTTGCCTGTTCCACTATTCCAAAAATTGTTGCTGACTTTAAGCATGGGAGTTTTCAGATGAAAAGGAACTTATATGAGTGACTTCAAAACGAGATTATAATGAAAGTTAGAAATTGTTCTAGCAGTGGCATATGTAATAATATCAGCATAAGATCACATGGAAAGTAATAATGAGCTGGGAAATAGCTATCCTTAGCAAGCAGAGTTATGACAGACTAGCAAAAGGCTAAAGATTTTTGAGAATCTGTAAATCCTAACTTTTTATTAATAATTATACTTCACAAAGGTTGTAGCTTCCTTTTGAGATATATATTTATCTTAGGAACCAAATGGATATATTATGTATATATAGGTCCATATATCACATTGTAGGTGATCAGTTTCTCAAAATGGTTAGGATCTGACATAAAAGTTGCCGTTCTTCAGGTTAAAGCTTATTACTGACCTGATGCAGCTCTTACAAAAGATCTTAAGTCTTTGAGTACTGCAGTACTCATTCTGCTTTGACAGCAGTGGCCTTCTCCAAGCCAGTTCACCCCACACCTGTTATGTCAGAGAAATGGTGTTTTCTTCCGTAGCTCCGGTCTGACCATCCCACGTCTGTTCGCTTCGTTGACTCATTATCTGTTTTCAGAGTGATTGTCTCTAGGGTCTTTATCTGTTCATCACACGCTTTTCTCTTCCACTTTGTTTTTCACCCTCTTGTGTTCACAAGATTACGTAACTCTGTAATATTTTGGAATGCAGCCTATATGAAAAATAGTATACAAAGAAATTATTATGCCAAGGTATGTTGCATTTCTGACACATTTATATCAGGGAATAAATTTGAAATCCATCACTGGGAAATCTCAGTGAGCAGCAGTATTTTATCACTGCAAAGGGTAAGTATCAGGGCCCTTGTTACTTAATAGTTTAATTAATTAAGACATATCAATCAGTCATGATCAGTGTGACTCTCACAGCAAGTCAGGATATCTTTATTACTGTGTCTGATCCCTAAATACAGCTGTTATGTATGATCTGAATATTTAATTCTGATCCTTTCCCTGACTTCCACAAGTGATTATTACGGTGCGAATAACAAAAATTACTTGTTAATAATTTATTTATTTTCTAAAAGAAAATAATTTATGAGAAGTAATTATGCCTGCTGTAAGATCTTGAAAGAAACAGTGTACAATAAACCTTGTAAAGGGCCTGAATGGATCAGAAGAGTAGGTTTATTGCCCTACAAGATTAACTGCAAATAAAGTGAAATGACACAAGTAGGGGAATGGATTATGTTACGTGGATACCTCTTCCCTTCTTCCATTAAGAAGCAGCAGTTCTGAGGCAGATTGTAATAGGAAGCTGCACATGATCCAGACATGAACTTGTGATTCAATACTATTATAACAATCACTAAAACTAATCTAGGGTAAGATATGTCAGGATCACAAGTAAAATTTGGTAAGCAACATTTTCCAGAAACCAACAGCAGAAGGCTTGAGCGGTCAGTATTGTGTGAAATACCAAAAGGGCTGTGCCACCCAGCGGAGCTGAGGGGATGCTGAGCCCCCTTTCCATGCCACACGAGGTCCCTTTGCCGTGGAGGGCCCAAGTCCATGTAGCACATGCCAGCGCTTGGTGTGGAGATCAGGTGTAGGCCTGGCGCGGGACAGCCTGCAGTGGGTGCTGACGGGGTTACCGTCACCTAGCTTGTTTGCTCCTAACACCTGTGAGGAAGCTGATCATTGCCTAAGCACACACCTGTTTTAATTTACGTAGTTTCTATAAGCTCCCTTTTTCAGCTAGTTCCCTTTAATCCCTTGGCAACTATTTTATCTGTGTGGAACAGATTAAAATAATCTTTCTCTTGATCCTGGCGGCAAGGGGTAATGCCTGCTCTCAGCTCTGTTGTTTGAGGCCAGTGGCCAAAAATCTGTTGTTTTCACCTTGCCCCTTTAGAAGCAAGCAGTAGGTGAGGCACTCCGGTTTTGAGGAGATGTGGCTGCGTGAAAAGAGTTGGTCTGAAAACCGAGAGCGGCTCCGTTAAAGCTGTGTGACACAAACCTGCTGTAAAGGCATGCAGCATTTAAAAAATGTCACTGCACATAAATACTAATTCGGTATCCACTTTTCCAGAAAATGGCGGCTCAGGGTGTATGGTGTACCAAGTGCACTGTCCCTGTGCTGCCTTCTGAAGTGGTTTTCATAGCTGAAATTAAGAAATTATTATCTGCCCCCACCGCAGAGCAGCCGTGAACTCTCCTCCCAGCACTGCTGGTGGTCCCAGCCTGGGACCACTGTGGTGCAGACCTCGCTGACAGGGCAGCCAGACGAGGCACACAGCCTGCACTTGAGGCTTTAAGTATTCTACAAGTGGTTTCACCTTGATTGGTCTTGCTTGGTTTTATTCCAGTCCTAATTTTCAGTGTGAAAAGGTGTGTAACATGGGACAGAAGTAAGGTGGTACTCTGTACATAAAGCAGTGATCTGGATGGGCTTCTGTGTGAGTGCATCTGATGGGGATTGATGTCCTTGAGCAATTCATGTAGTCTAAGTAAGGGGAGTTTTGAACTTAAGTAATCCTTTGAGAAGCTGCTTTCACTAGGTGGCATATTTCTGAATAGCAGAAGTGATAACTAAATATCACATACATTGTGCACCAACTTAATTTTATCTCTGTTCAAATGAGTCTGTCCTTCAGAATTATTGAAATTATTGAAAATATGGAGGAAAGGAAAGATTCTCAATCCGAATAAAGATCTGGGTTCTGGCTTTGGCAATGTGGAAACTTCAAAGGGTCACAAATTATTCTAAAAACAAAAGTAGTGCATGAATGCCAAGAGGAGGTTAGACTGCTTTCTTTTTGTAGATAACGCATTAACATGTTATGTATTTTCTCTGAAGGAAGTAGAAATTCGAAACAAAGACCTGGAAGGCCAGCTGTCTGATCTAGAGCAACGTCTGGAGAAAAGTCAGAATGAGCAAGAAGCTTTTCGCAATAACTTGAAGACACTTTTAGAAATTCTTGATGGAAAAATATTTGAACTAACAGAGTTACGGGATAACTTGGCCAAGCTAATAGAATGCAGCTAAAGAAAATGGATTTCAGTGCCAATCAGCTTAAAGATGCACTGTCTCTCTTTGTAGGACTGTGTTGGGCTCTGCATCAAAGTTGCACAAAATTAGAAAATGCTCCTCTGAGAGGGCTTGTTTTAAATTTGAGTCATATTTCAATGTAAAATTTAGAACTCAGCTTGTAGCTAGTTGAAGAAAAAGAAACAACGAACAACAACAACAAAAACTTGAATTACAAATTACCTCCTTGTACATTATTGGCCATAGATAACTTGAAAGATATAAACAGTAATTGAATGCAATCCTTTTCTAATTATTGGTGATGGAAGAATTAGCAGTGTCCCAGGTCACATCCCCTTTTTGTGATAGACACAACATAGGTTATTTGCTGTTTTATTTATTTAAGATATTTAATTGCTGTGTTTTGTGCAAGAAGTTAGTGATGACAGCCCTGTATTTTGTTCTTAATAATTTCTCAGGATACTTTGCACTGGGGAGAAACAGTGCCATTACCAATTTATTCTTGCCAGGGGTGAGAGAGAGTTGCATCTTTAATTGAAACGAAGTTACTAACTGCTTGTGTAAAGTTCTTGCTTTTGGGGTATTTCAGTTGGTTGGTCAGTTGGTGGTTTTTTTTTCTTTTTTTCTTTTTTTTTTTTTCTTGTTTGTTTGTTGCTTTTTTTTTTTTTAATTTATACAAAAGACCGTATTTCTTTATGGAACTTACTCAAGTGTTCTACCAATGTTTACACATGAATTCCATGTAATTACAGTGAGATACTATCTTCCACTAAATTGTATTTTGCAGCCAATCAATGATGGCAGGTGAGTCCCCCGGGGAAAAAAAAAAAAAAAGAGAAAAAAAAAAAAGAAATGAGAATGTTAAATGTAAAATTTAATATGCACAGGTAACAAGAAATAGCCAGTCATTTGTTTTCTGGCCTTGCTGTGTATATCAAATATGTATGTTGAATTAACTGTTAGCCTGTTCT
The DNA here is from genome assembly GCA_011074415.1 of Stictonetta naevosa. NCBI lineage: Eukaryota > Metazoa > Chordata > Aves > Anseriformes > Anatidae > Stictonetta > Stictonetta naevosa. The sequence goes on from CM021729.1 coordinate 20,886,997, forward strand.
GCAGGAGACTTTTTCAGAATGTCACATGAATTTCAGGTTTTGTTATAATGGCTTATGGGGAGCACTGTTTATTATAGACTGCATTAAGAGCATAGAGCTATTGCAAGGGATTACTCATATACTGAACTTGTCCTGCCAAGAAAGCTGTTTCTAGAAGTTTTGTTGTCATAACAAATTGAAATGGAGACATGTTTACTCTTCTATGGGTCTTCATATCACATCTTTATTGAAATGACACCAGGCAATATTCTGAACTGTTAACTAAATGTTTAAAAACAGGAAATAATTTAATTCAGTTATCCTCAGTGAGCAGGTTTTAAAGTTGTTCTGATGTAATTTTAACAGACTTTTGGCAAACACACATTTCTTTATATAACAGATTTATTTAAAAAAAAACACACACACAACTCTTTGAAAGGTAAGCCAAGTGTCACGTGTCTCGCCTCAAAGTACATTCTTGCCATAAATTGCTTGTAACTTTGAAGAGGGCTTTCTTAAAAGGTGCGAATGAGTGTCAGACTTCAGAGTCGAAAGATGCACTGACCTTTGTTTGCTCCCTAAATTAATTTGAATGTTAAACATGAAATCTAGCTGCTTATTAAATTTGTACAACACAATGTTCTCCACTTAGAGACTGCTATTGAAAACTAGAAAAGTTTGTTTTATGTGTGTACTGTATGTATATACCATATAATACACACAGGTTATCATTTATATTAGAAATACATGCTTTATTTCTAAGATTTTTTTTCTTTACCAGTGATTTATCAGGTGTCCCCTGACTAGTCAGGAAAATGGTTTAGGTCAAATGCTAAACCATCATGTATTATACTGTATGTAATGTACACAATGTTTAAGTTTTATCCATATTTTTAGGGTATTTTCTCACCTATTTTATTTATTAATGGGGCGGGGGGAGCTTGATTCAGCGTGCTACTGGTTGAAAACTTTGTGGTGAGCTACATGTTTTTCATTCGGTGGATTTTAGGCAATGGTGTGTACATCTTCATCAGGTCCACATGAGTGAGTTTCACCAGGTTTTAATTTACCTTGGTGATGTTTGGCCCTGATTCTCCTGTCACTTGTGCTGCTGTAAACCAGATGTGTCTCTGATGTGCTGTCAGCAACATTCAGTTGGCATAACATTTGTGGAAGTGCAAGGAAAATCTGGCCCATTAATGCTCGTTGGACATATAAGGATGAAGAAACTAAAAACAAAAGAAAGTTGATGATGGAATAAATGTAATATTATTTTTAATGATATTATTATTGACATTTTTAAAGATATGATGTCATTTACATGTGGGAAAATAGTGGACAGAAATATTTCCACTTAAATTTTGTGAATATGTGTGGTACATGAGTATTTCTATGTATACGTACACACACATATGTATATAAAGAACATGGAAAAATTTAGATGTGCACATTTTTAATATTTTCCTATTGAAATTAAATTTTAAATTGGAAATTGATATTTGAGAATTTCTTTTCTCATTCAGTAGATATGCTTCATTTCATTTTTTACAATTACTGAGGGCTGCACCTTTGAATTCCTAAATAGTTGTCAAACATAAATATGGGGATATGGTGGACATACGTGCACATATAAATAAAATCTGAATGCTAAGAGTATTTTTAATGTTTATTTACAGTAGGTGGGTGTTTAGTAACTGAAACCTAACATTCATACTTGGGTGGTTAGACCTACTATAGCCTCTCCAATTCTGTTCTAAGATAGTAGTTTGCCTGTTTGAAATGTTACTTTTCCCAGAGGCAGGTATTAAGAATTGTATCTGTCTTTGACAAACCTATGGGAATGTGTGTACCTGAAAACAGCGTTGAGTACTGTAGCCTGAAAACAAGAACTTGCACGGGAGAGGCAAACAGTCACGTCGAATATAATTTCTTTTATGGCAACTACAGTCATGTAAAAAAAAAAAAAAAGGCAAAAAGAATTACAAAAAAATAAAAATAAAAACAGAAACACCTAACAAAAACTAAAGAAAAATCAAAAATACCATTTTTATTTTGAAATACGTTTGCTGTTCTCTGGAGAATGTACTTTTACTCTTTATTTTTTTCCTTAAATCTTTTTCAAGTATGTGCAAGTAATAGCAGCAGCTACCTTAATCTTTCAGGTGCTACTGGATTTTGCATTAGCGTGTTATGTTGTGAAATCCTGACTTTGACATAAAAGATTTTTGTAAGTATATCCCTGTCTGGATAGTTAGTTTTTGAGTGTCTTGTTCATAATCCATCTGCCTCAGTGATCCAGAAACTGCATTTTTCTATGTGGACAAAGTAAAATGTGTGAATTCATGTCTATTACAGACTGGGAATTCCTTTTCCTGGCTAATATACCCAGGATAGAGGAGAACAAAGTGAACTGATAATGCAGAAATATTGTTATATGGTCTCTACGAAAACACATTTTCAGGTAAAATATAAATAAATAAAGGGCTAAACCAGATGTTCCACAAACAAGTATCATTTAATGCTATTGGTGGCATTCCCAGGACAATTCCTTTAACAAAAACCCTGCAGGAATGAATGATGCATCAATTAAAGATGAATATTTTGGGATGTGTCTTGTCAGTTGTGGAAGGTTTCTGTTTTCTGTTCATTTTTCTACCAGTTAGGGACTAACTCCATGTTAGGCTCTTCAATAAGGGGATAAACCTTACTTTTTTTAATCATCTTTCATATTCTGTACTGAAGCGGCTACTGAACAGCGATCTGTGAGCACCACCACATTCATTAGGAGGTTCATTTCTAAGGCAAAAATCAATTTTTTTTTTTTGTTTTCAGAAATGCAGCATGGAAAGAGGGCTGGGAAAATGTTGCAGATCTTAATTCTCTGCAGAACTGTGGGTGTCAACAAAAGCACTCAACATGGTTGGTTAAAGAAATCTTGGATCTTGAGGCCAAATATCAGTCCAATAGGGAGATGAGGTTTGGATGTCAGACAGTTGGAAAAAACAAACATCAAGAAACTCCAG
>CM021729.1:20890098-20925713 GCA_011074415.1 Stictonetta naevosa
AGTGCACAGTTATATGCTGATTTTTTTTCAAGAAATGGACCTGACCATTCAAAACAATGTTCAGATCGTCTTGTTTACATTTTCTCAATAATGCTGCATGTGTGCACTACCTCTGAATGGTGCTAAGCAGAGAACATATTTTACAGAGTAGTAGACATTTTCTGAAATACCGACTTTTGCTTTATAGAATTAGTTCCTTGGCTTACTCCACTTACTTCAGATAAGTACGATGAATTTCACCCGTTCTGTTAAACGTTCAGAAGCAACAACGGAGTTTAGTTTGATCCTAGAGTCAGCTCAGCTCACCTTTGCCGTCCTGGCTAAGCAACGCAGCCAGCAGGCAGGTGCAGTGGTTAGCATCGCAGTGCCTGCAACAGCTCTGGGTCGTGGGGTGGGTTTGTGCTCACTCTCACGGGGTCTCACAGCTTGCCTGCCACAATCTCTCAGGGACTTGCAGCTGTCAGTGCTGCCTCTGCACTGGTGGCAGCTCCTCCTAGGACCAAAGAAACACAAGCCTAATTTATAGACGCTTTCTCCCTCCTAGCCTGGTCCTGCACAAGCTCAGCTTGGCTGGAACAACATGTCTGGTAGTTTAGGTCATTTTCAGATGCTGGTTCTTATGCTGACGGGCATGGGAAGGAGGAATAACTATCAAAGATGTTAGATATTTGGGGGGGAGGCTGGGGGGGGAATACAGAGTTGTCAAAAGGATTCCCTTAGATGGTACCAGTAGCTGTAAAATAGGCAAGAAAGTTTTGCACAGCAGAGGACAGAACATCCGAACCATGCAGCAGTGACAGAAAGTTTGTTAAACTGTGTCCTGCTTCCCCTAGCTTGTCACATCATGCCAATATTGAGCACATCTGACTTGCCCCAAAACTCTACTGCTTCCTGAGGTCAGCGTTATTAGGCATGTGCTTTAGAAACAGAGCCAAATCCTGGCAGTATGCAAACCCCACTCATTTTCATCCTTTTACTTCGCAAGTCCAGGGGTTTGCTGTCGGTATTAGCCACTGGCAGTGGGTGAAGACACTTCCTATTTTTCCTACTCTCCACTCCTACCATCTGTGGTGTTTGTGAAACAAAGTTCTGAGCTGGGTTTAGGAGGGATTTCTCTCTCTTGTCTTTAACTTTGAAGTAGTTTTGGCATCTGTGCTCTGGGGATTCTCATCTGCTCTCATGCAAGTCTCACCTCACTGCAAGGATTGGATCCAGCAGTGTCTCAGCCCTCTATGCTTCCCCTAGACTGAGAGTGGCAACCCAGAAGTTTTCTTGGAAAGAGAACTTACATTTCTGTGACAGTGAAAAGTTCTGAAGAGGATGATTCTTTTCCCATTAGATCAAGAAGGATGCAGAGTCCCGGACTGTCACAAACACTACATGCATCCAGGTACTAAGGGGAGAGGAAGACCTACACTGAAAAGGTATGGTTAAGTATAATCTTTGTGTATGGATTTCCCCTTTTGAGTTATATTACATGCGGCCATATAGGTATTTGCAAGCTAAGCTTTTCCAAGAGGGAACAAGACCTCTGAAGTTCTCTTACTCTGGATTATATTTGTTAAATCATGACAAAAAAATTCTTTAAACAAAAGCAAACACAAAAAGCAAATGAGAAGCAAAATGATCTTGCACTTCTCTGCAAGAGAGACATCACAATCATTAACTAGTAGATGGAAATGTAAAAAAATATTTTTTCTCTACATCTCAATATGCAGTTCTTTTATGATTCCTGCAGTGTTGTTCCTCAGGAACCCAGAGCAGTGGGAACCAGAAATACAACTACATATAAAACAAATAAAAGCACAGTTCTCTCTTTGACTTTTACTTAGTGAGAGTACGCAGGATAGCAGGGTGTAGCTGAGTGAGAAAAAAGGGTCCACCTGGAGCGAGCATCCTGCACAGCACTCCCTGCTACCCCCTGCTATTTGCAGCAGTGCTGGCTGCACCCCTGCCCGTCCTGGAGGCGTCCCGAGGGTTTGCTCAACTTCATTCAAGAGCCACCGACTCGACTCGACTCGCAGCACTGTCACTGCTGGTCAAGCCCCTTTGCTGCAGAACACTCTCCACATCTGGATATGGGCACGCGGGGGGAGAAAATGGATGGGGATTTTTACTCAGAAGCAGAGTAACTTGCTGGTTTGATATAAGCACCTTTTCCCCACCCCCTTGAAGGAAAAAGAAATTACGAAAGTATTATTTGGGGTGGTTTCTTTTATCTTTTGAACCTACAAGTCCAAACTTTATTTCAACCCTGTTTTTTCTTCTTTGTCCTTTTTTGCATCTGTGTTCGTGCCATACATACAACTTAGAAGCACACAGAAGGTACATAGCTGTGTGTACGGGCTGAGGTTGATTCTGTCTGAACATTACTTAGTTTTAGAGGCATTGGAAAGCCACAGAATTGGAGAGAAGAGGCAACGAGGAAGTATCAGGCATGTTCTAAGCAAGCGTTACCAAAGCGTGCTGTTTGGAAATGTCACTGTGCAAAGGCTGCAGCTGCAGTATTCCCAAATCAGACTGGGACAGCTTGCCACAAGGCTCCCAGCCTGGGCTTGGCAGCGATCTGTCCTGTAAAGTCAAAGGTTTTTGTCACTCGCTCCTTTGATATAACACCAGAAGAGGGAGGGAGCCTCTACCTGGGGAAATTGTAAGCTGAGCTCCACGACCTCCTGTAGGAACAGCTCTGCCTTTTGTTGGAAAACGCTGCTGCATGGAAAACACTGGTGGCAACGGTGATGGTGTTTCAGGGAATCAGGCCTTCATCCGACACAAGGGGTTGGCAGATAACATAAACTGTAATTTACAGGATTTCAGTATATTCACGAGATTATTTTTTTTAAGGCAAGCCATAATCTGCTATCTCAATGACATGTTGAGGGGATAATGGAAAAAAAATCCCTTCATGACCTCTTGGGGCACAGGTAGGTCCCTGCTGCTGGGAAAGCTCCAGAAGGCGCAGGACCTAAATTTTGCATTCAGTTTAAGCAAGCTGGTACCAACAGCACTACATTCCCTCTTATTCAGAAGCATTCCTGAAACTTAGCATCCACTAAGGAAGGACTTCAGCAGATTTGTGTGTCTAGGCCTGGTAAGGCAGAAAGACTTCAGATCTGTGGGCAGCTGATGGCTGGGAGCAGAACACAGGTCAACACCATATCACTGATAGCGCAGCCTTGGCAAATGCTGGTTAGATTTCTGTCTGACATCTCTTACTGCAAATTAAGATGTGTTTGCTAAGATGTGAGAGTTTGTATACAAACCTAACCAAAGCATGTCATGGTAGGCAACCTGCAGATGTTTTCCCCAGACACACAGCCTGAGTAGACTTTTTTTCTTAAGTGACAAAATTTAGTTTCCTGAACAGAAATTTGATCTATCAAGCTTGTTTAATTAATTCTACCTTTGACTGAGAAAAGTAGAGCCCTGCAGCCCTCCCATCTTTTCCCAGAGAGGATTAAATCAGCATGCACGTGCTATGAGCATCGCTCACCAGCAGGTTGCTTCGTCGCATCTGCTGGCCGTGAGCACTGGAGGCTGAATGTCCTCTCAAAGGGCCGGCCTCCTCCAGGCTGAGCCTCCAGGTGCTGCTTGGTTTAACGATGAGTGGAAGAGCAGGGTAAGGTGCGTGTGTGTATTGGAGCTGGGGGGAGCAAGGGGATGCACGAATAGTCTGTTGCAGAGAAGACGAAGTAATTTGTTCATACAGCAGTGGTGGGCAGGATGACAATTAATGGCCTGATGTTACTAGCCTTCAGCCTCTAGGCACCGTGATGGATACTTAGAGGCTGTGACCTTACACCAATAAAAGCCCTCAGGAAACTTACAGGAATAACATAGGTATATGTACTCCAGCAACAAGGGGATAGGCTATGTGATGTATTTATTTCTTAATGCCTACTCAATACTTCTTCTTTTCCAACATGCCATTAAAAACCAAGCATAGTGTGCAATGGCTTGTTAATGTTTTATTTTTGTGGGTCTCGGTCCACTCTGTCTGTCAGTTTACTCTCAGCAAGTGAACAGGAGGAAAAAGAAAGGTCATCGCTTCATGGTGCTTCATATAAAGCTGATTCATAAAACATCTGTTGTGGTTAAACTGTGTAGTTAACATGCATGGCAGTTAGAGCATATGTTGATGATTTTGTACACTAAGAGTTCAGATGCATTTCTACTGAAATTTAATGGGATCAAAATAAAATATTGAGGAAGAAAAAGTATAGCCAATTATAAATGCTTTGTATGTATTGCATGATTCTTTGATTTTGTTATTCTTGTGACTTTTAAATAGTAAAATACAGAGGGAGCATGATGCAAGTTAGAAAAGAAGATTTAAAAATGAAGTAAACAGTAAACGATGCTTGAAAGACAATCAATGTGCTTGGCCTTCTATAAGCAATTTAGGATGCAGGTCGTGAAAAGAGAAATCACACTCAGAGAAATCACCTACTGTCTTTGGTAGCAAGGAGAAAGTGAAAAGATAATACAGGTGATTATCTCTGGCACAAGCCTCCAACCAACATCACAGACAGCTCACAATTATAGTAGGAATGATGGGAGAAGGTGGCAGATGCCTGATTTTGAATGCAGTGGTTGTTTTTTTTTTTTTTATTTTCCAGTTTTGGTTAATTAAAGGGAAGAGGGCATGCCACAGCACTAGTGCAGACAGGCAGCAGCTGTAATAGCACGGGCAAGAATCTCTGCCTGTTTCTATCCACCAGCCCTCCCCACCGAGGCAAGGTGTCAAGGGAGATCTCAGGATCACAGAATTGTAGGGGTTGGAAGGGACCTTGAGAGATCATGGGGTCCAACCCCCCTGCCAAAGCAGGCTGCCCAGGTAGGCGTCCAGACAGGCCTTGAGTATCTCCAGAGAAGGAGACTCCACAACCTCCCTGGGCAGCCTGTTCCAGTGCTCCGTCACCCTCACCGTGAAGAAGTTCTTTTGCATGTCGGTGTGGAACTTCCTGTGCTCCATCTTGTGGCCATTGCCCCTTGTCCTGTCCCCACAAACCACTGAAAAGAGGTTGGCCAAATCTCACACATTTACGATATTTGTAAACATTAATAAGATCCCCTAAACAATAATAAGATCCCCATCTTAAAAGATGTGCCATCTTTTGTCATGTTAATGAAAGTCAAGGCAGTCAGCACAGCAGGGGTGCAGATTTGCATGAAGTCTAGAGAGAGTTACACAACTGAGAGTCTCACAGCAAAGGGGGAAGGGGCAGGAGGGCATCACGATGGCAGCAAGACGACTGCAGGTCTGCAGTTCTGCAGGATGGAAAACTGCTCATGCCTGCACCCACGGCTGGCCACGTGGCCATGCCAATAGTCACCTGGTAAAACCTTTGGAGTAATCTTTTGCATTATCAACATAGTGATGCTTGCATCACTTACATGGCCTACATGCTACATCTGAAATTCACAGATGATGTTTTTCAGTTAATTACATTGCTCCATCCTAAAAGAGGAAAAAACATGTTGACAAAGCTTCATGGCATTAGATCTCGATAAGCTGTTTGTGGCGTGAGCATAAAGCTCGGGCTTCGCTGGTGGTGCTGACACATTGGTGGCCTGCTGTAACCTCCCTGCTGCAATAGGAGGAGCAAAACCTGTACAATGGGAAGCAGCAGTAAGAACTGCCGAGAAAAGGAACATTTCTCAGGTTTTGAAACAAACTCAATTACCATATTTCTCTCTCCCTTCCCCACATCCCCTCTGCTGATCACTAACTGGTGGAACAGGAACGAACCCTAAATATACCAATTTCTGTGAGAAAGAGGTGTTGTTTTATACCTTTGAGATGGACTGTGGCCCAATGAATTTTTATTTACAATGTACTTTTCCTTATCTGATGTGTAACTAATATGAAAAAAATAAATGATGGTTCTACCCATCTCCCATCTTCTATGTGTTGTGCAAAGATTTAGGCCTTATTCTGAGTAGCACACCACTGCCTTGGAAGTTTGCATCCAGATCTATTCACTAATTTGCAAATCTGATGCATGCATTAGACATACTTCCAGCCTGTAGGCTAAAAGTGATAAAAATGGAGCTACTTATCTGCTCGAGCCAATGCCAGGGTAGACAGCAGTTGATGGCAACAAATGCTCTTAAAATACAAATTTGTTCTGTGGAGCAAAACGTGTGTGGAAGCAGACTTGCCAGGCCAGATGTGAGCACACGCTGCTGAGCACAGTGAAAGCATTTAGGAATAGACCCTGGCTACACAGTCCACATCTTTCACAAGCAATAGTCAGAGATGACTGAAGAATTTGCTTATTTCAAAGCAGATTTCCTACTTGTTCTGCCACAGTGCAAAATTAATAGTGTATGCCATTATTACCAGAGGTGAACAACACTACAAGAAAAATTTTGATTTGTATTTTGATGAGACTCTTTGCAGTGTAGGTTTGCATTGCCAGCAAACCTTTGTTTCAGGTTGCTATTAGAAACATTGTAACTTTTTATTGTTTTCTCAGGATTATATAGCTCTAAATGGTTCTTATTGCTTAAATACACATTTATTTATTTATTTTCATGTTAAAGGACCAGCTGGGCATAGAATCTGCCTACATTGACTTACCTGTGGTGCAGTTCTTGTACCAGAAACATGGGATTGAAAGGAAAAAGGTGCACAATGCAAACAGACCTCTGTGCACCATGAGTATTTTTGTAGTTTTATCTCTAGAAGATATTCATATTGTGGTATTACCTAAAAACACACACACACAAAACAAAACAAACAAAACGACAGCTGGCAACACTAGTCTGGGGAATGATCAGCTGTGGATTTCAGGGTATTTTTCCTTCAGAAAATAGGTAGAACCTTTCTCTTCAAAAGGCTCATAACAATACTTATAAAATATCTGAGTTATTCATGCATGGTCTAGTTTGTTTTTGAAATATTATATTGCACTTACACCAAAAAAGCAAAAATAGTGAAGGGTTTCAATTTGAGCTTTTCCATTATCATTACTGCTCTTTGTAAATTAAATGGTTGCAGTTGGAGGCTTGCTCTCTCTCTCCACAGACTGCCATTGTCACTAGCTAGCGCTAAAATGTAGGAGACTGCAGTACGGGAACTAAGCTCTTAACATTTCTGGACTTAAATTTCTGCTCTGTTAATAAAGGGTTTTTGTCTTTTCATTTAGAGATGGAAACTATTTTTTCTTTGTATTTAAGCTCAATTATCCTGACTTACTTAAGAGCAAGGTTCTTCTATAATACCTAATCTATATAACAATTTACAGAGATATTACTCCTTGCTGCAACATAGCTTATACACAATCATCTGCCATTAAGCAATGGCAGTAAGGCAGCTTGAAGAACTAAAAGAATAACAATGGATTATTTTTCTTTTTTGTGAACCAAACTATACTTTAAAAAAAAATTGCTATATACACAAAGTAAAAACAGGACAGTGTTCAAATAAATATCCTTTAATAAAGAAAAAAGGAATCATTTTTAAGCACCAAAACTGTGAGTATGATGTTACATTGCATGTACAAGAAGGTGAGTTCAGTACTTTGTGTACAGGTTTAAACTTCTGAGTCAAGAAAATAAAAAACCATGATACACAGCAATAAACTTGCATTGCAGAAAAGCCGCAGTAAAGAAAAAAGAGCAAAAGGCAGACAGTTAAACCTTTTTTTTTTTTTTAGTTTTTAGGTATTGCTGGAAATTTTTGCTTAGTTTTTTACCTTTTTTCTTAAAGATACTTGTTGTTTAATACTTTATATCATTAAGCATTTTTAGGTATAGCAAATTTGCAGTTGTTTACAATAAAATATGCCTTTAATATGTCCTTTTGAATATAATGGTGTTAAAGAGCTTCCTTAAAGCCAAGCACAGTGTGCTAGTGTTTGATTCTACCAATAATATTGCACAAAGCTAGTGAATGGCAAACTGGTTTGATTATTTCTTACTCAACAGGCTTAAAAAAAGAAGCTAGTGTCATTAACCTTTACTGATGTCATTCATGCAAGACAATCTGCAGCCATCTATATTCCTTTCATCTTATAATGATGTATTCATAAATATGTAAGACAAAATCCAAAACATATAGCAACTATAATAATGTGCTGGGACACACGAAGTGTCCCTTTATCCCCAATATCTATTCTGTAATTCAGAAATAAAAAAAATGCTCCTGAAAGAATCTGAAAGTCAAGCCAGTCTAAGGCAAACTAGTTACTGAACAGGTGACAGTATCTAGAATAAAGTCTCTGCAGAGTTTGGATTATACCCACTGAAATTACAATCCCCCTTTCTTACTTTTCCCAAATGGACACACCATTGGTTAACAGCCTTAGATATCAGCTTTAAATAATACTCCACAGTAACATTAAACTCAGCAGAGTAAAATTCATTGCTTGGTCATTTTCCACGTTAGAGGTACATCAGAGTATTCACATTTGAGAATGGAAAGACCTTTTCTGTCAAATTCTGAAGCTCTGTGCCACAGAATATAGCAGACCTGAATAAAAATACGTAAGTGTCAGGTTGCAGACTCACGACAGTCAGAGCTGGGAGTTTTGGATTAATAGTTAAACTGAACAGGAAGTGCAAAGAAATGTATTTACAACAACCCATCCCCAAAATAAACTGGCATGCCCACCCACCCTCAACCCTGCTAAAAATCCTAAATTTACGTACATGTATTAGGCAGCAATTAAATATAAATTTGTTTTGTAGGAAAAATTTAAATTACAGTATATTTATAGGTTAAAAACAGCCATTGCTGTATTGATAGCAGTATGTCAATGTGCTTACACCAAAGAACAATTTGCAGTCAAGCTTAGAATGACCTACTGTCTGTCAGCTCCCATAGCACTGAAATTATACAACACGCTCTCCCAGTAAGGTGCTTCTGATTGCTCCTTTTCTTTGCAATAAGTTTCGCTTGTTCTTAATATTAACTCTGTAGTGCTAAACATAACAATATATTGTCCATGCTTATGGAATCATTACCAGAAACGTATATGGGTAGCTTAATTACATAAGCACTACAATGAAAATAAAATCTGATAGATGTGTGAACGAAGTTGATTTACAAATTACACTCTTGAAATTCAGCACAACAAATGGATAAGGGGAACATTAACCAATACAAGTTTCTGTTTCTCTTCTCAATAAGTTTCATCTTCAATAATGCACCTGTCATTACTTTAACATTAGACATTACAGAATATAATGCTTATACTCAAAATGATTCTTTACAAATAATGTAGCGAAGTGTGCTGAGTCCTACGCCTGATGCAGCCACAAAAGAACACAATATATAATCATACTAATTTGTTTTAAAGGTGTCTGGTGTAGGATGCAGACTATCAGATTTAAAAAATGAAAAATTAAAAGTGATGCTTAAGGAAGAATCATCTACCCTAGACAGGTTATTTAACTAAGACATGAGAACAGTAAGAAAGTTAACGAACTAAGAATATTGGTGATTTTTTAAAGGATCTGGAACTTCTGTGAATGAGAGGATGAAATTCATGTTGATGTAAACTACATTTCTGAGGAAAAACTTCCTGTTTACCTTACATTTTGGTTATGTAAACAGAAATTCAGTATTTCCTGTTCCCACTCATACAAGATTTTTCAGTCCTCAACAAGCATTTATACAACAAACATTATGCACTCCAACTCTTTATCTCACTGGATCAGTTATACAATACTACAACGCTTTAACTTGAAGCAAGAAAGCAAGATTCTAAAGATCGAAAAAGCCTGAAAACTGACACACTGCTTAAGATAAATGACTAACAACAGACGAAGGCAGCCACCAACCACAACGAGGTTCTCTTTCTGTGCATATGTTTAACTGTTTTTTTCTGTCATGATGCTTGCTAAAATTTCTTAAGGACCAACATATTAATTGGAACTTTTCTTAGCTATGGAGGAACCAGATTTCATGTAGGATTGTCCTAATTTCTCTAAGTTTATTGTAGATATACTCCCCCCATTTGCTGCTCCAGCCATCCTACTGCAGAACTTCACATTGCAGAGAAGGATGCAAAGTTTTATGCATTAACTGTACTCTACATATGCACAATTTTTATATCACAATGGAGACTGTGAAACTGTGACATCTAGGGACTCATGGAAGATTAAAATCAAGCATTTAGGGGGGGAGCGGAAGGGGGCATTTACTTTCCACATGGAAGATGACAGTTCTGAACTGATATAAACTGTTTTGCTCAGCATAACAACTTCTACTCATGTTCACATAAAACACTTGCTACTATGAGAAATCCATTTCTATAAACCAAGCTACTACAGGAATCTACGATTTCAACTAAATATAAAACAGATTAAGGACAGTAATTTTGTGTTTTTTCTCATCATGCACACATTTTCAAGGCAAAGTCGACAGATCACATGGCAAATAAATCTGAAGATTGTAGTACAGTAAAGCACTGAGCTATTAAGATATATCACAACACAATGGTAAACTGTAGACACAAACACTGTGCAAAGGGACCGTTGCACCTGTATCATAAAATTACAGTATTTTCTCTTGACTTGGAATTTTGCAAGTCTCCCATATGCATACTGTAAGGAATAAAAATGCAGGCTGGAAAACAGGAGAAAACTGACATAAAAGTTGCTCAGTCACCACTAATTAATATAGCACAAAGATTCAGATGAACTATATAATTTGAATTACCATTCTATATCATAATTCTGCTTTGTGCTATGGCCAAAAATTATTTGCTTAACTCAGTTTTAAGTGTGCTATGACTGGAAGTGTAGACAAACATAGAGCAAAAACACGCCACAGGTTACAGTACAGGCAATGGCAGATGAGAATCATAAACTTTGAAATTACTATTATTGCTGCATGAGCGTGGTATTAGACAGCTTATAACCACACCATCTAACTCTTGAGTTCAGAGAAGCAGTTTATGAAAAATATACCTTGTGGTTTTAGGTCCTTAGAAAGCCAATATCAAGCATTTTATAGAGCTGATCTTCTCAGGAGAGAAGCATACAGACCTGGCAACGAATACATACAGCAAAATCAATACATCTCTGGAATAATGCTGCTCATGGGTGCTTTGAAAATGAATGTTCACTAACTATAAATAAGGCAACAAGGTTAAGAAAATGCCTGTCAATACCAAGGGTAAAGTGGCATCCATTTGAGATGTTTGATAGAGCTTTAATTTCAGGACAGCCACAGCGAAACAGCTGACGGGTCCAACATCTGAGGTTCTTGTAGGTTATATAGCCTGTTGCTAAGGTAAGTACTCCTGCTCCTCTTTACAAAAGTAAATGGCAAGACATGAAATCTCCTGTTATAAACGTTGACACAGTACATGTTCCGTTATGTGACAGCAGCGATGCATAATTCCACTTAAAAAAAATAGTAATTCACATAGTAGTTTGTCCTTCACAAAATGAAAAGTGAATGGAACACACTACACAAAGGACAGGGATTGTGTACTTCTCAAACACAGTGTATGTCATGCTAGTAGAAATACAATGCTAGTAAAAACTTAGCTTCCTTAAAATTTAATGGGCTTTCTTATTTTAGTATCACATGGAGTTCCTAGATGGTCCAATACTATCTCTCTCTGTACTGGCATACCTCTTACTATTGTGATATTTATTGTAAGTGTAGCTGCCTGCAGCCATTAGCTATGAAGCTTAGGATTATTACTAAGAATTCACTGCAGAGGAAATTATAACTCCCCTTTGAAAAAAAATAGTCATGATCAAAAATAAACTTTTTTCAGACAACAGGCTTTTGGGTATGAAATACAAATATTTTTTTGCAGCCACTAAAGAGAATAATAAAAATTAGCAAGAGAAGCAACTGAAGTATTAGTATGTTTAAGTGCTTTGATCTTTTTTTAAAGAAGGCTGCTTACAGTATTCAAAGCCATTTTAAACCAAAAAGGAAAATAATTTTAAGTATGAAATTACAAAATATTGCTTCTTATAATAAATGATAAAGAATAACTAACTTGGTTTAGCATAGCTAAATATTATTTTAAAAAAGCATGAAAATGTCTACTTCAGAAAGGTTTAATACTACAAATGACCTTCTAAAAAGGTGTTGCAGTATGTCTTGCTAAATTGTACCATACTGGAAACAAATACATTCTTGAATATGTACTGAATTCAACTCCTACTTCTCATTATGTTGTAGTCACATGTTATTTTTCATCCTGACACACAATTCTTCAAACTAAGAAGAAAAAAATCTTGGTTGCACAATACTGAATTTCAGCTACAGTAGTGCAACTAGGAATTCTGCTCTTTCTGTAACATCACACTGCTACATAGCAAGCTTCTCTGCAAGGAGCTATTTAATTGGTTTTCAAGCAGATGATATATTCAGTGCAGTGAAGGGTAGATTTTATAGCTGTTGTTTCAGCCAAATCCCAAAGTTAGTTAAATGCAAGTATTCTCTCAACTCAAAATACTCCCTTCACTTAACTGGCCGCACATTAATAACACAAACATGAAAAGTGCTTAAGAATTGGGCATTCTTAGTTATATGAAATGCACGTCTAAACAACCTAGCTTTCTACTCAAACCAGAATTTTGGAACAAATACAGAAAAAAGTGATCTGAAAAGTAACATTTCAGGTCATTTTTTCCTGGTGCTAAATCTTTTGCCAAAGAAAGGCTATTTCTTTGCCAAAAAAACCTCCTGGGGAATTGATGGTCAAAACTGCTGGCTCTCAATATTCAGAAATGAAGAGGAAAAGTAATCTTCAACTGGGGTTTCTTTTCTCACTCCAGTGGCTGTAAATCACCTGTTTGAGGAAAAAAAAAAAAAGGAACATCTGAAAAGCTAAACAGCTTTACAAATCCTCTCTGATCAATGTATTAGGCAATTCCAACATGCAGTAAGTACTAAGCTATGTCTTTAAAAGCCTTGGTTGTCTTTGCTCCCAGGCCTAATGACACTTTAGCATAACATATGACTGGGTCTTTTTTTCTTTTTGGTATTGCTGGCAGTGAACACACAAGGATTAGAACACAAGGGAGAACAAAAGCTACTTCACCCAGTTACTTTGTCCAATGCTCCCAGGAACCTAGGCTTTGAATTACTTACAGTACTCCAAATGTACTATTGTGATCTTTGACTACTATAAAAGCTTGGGAGACTTTTGATAACCAAGATTCTGTACTATTGTATGGAAGCTACTACATCTTTATAATGGTTGTTCAGCTGTACTTCAGATACATGGAATGCCTCAACATTATTGCACGCGGCTTAGAGTGTCCATAAGGAAGGAAGTGCTCTAAAAGAAAAGGTAGTCACATAACTTTACATGGAAGTTAACTCATACAGCACCTAATAAAAGAGATGACTAGATATCCTGCAAGAACTAATTACTATTATTTTATCTTCAAACCTCAATAATTAAGGAAATGACTTTAGCGCACATTGTTAATACTCCTTCCTCTACTGCACGTGCACTAAGACACTTTTTGGCATTTGATCAACATAAATCACATCAAATTTAGCTTTCATTGTTAAGGCAAATAATTGCATTACATTTAGCCTACAATGATGTGTACATATTAAACAAAGTTTGTAATAAAGGTGCCAATATACTTTTATATAACTTCTTTGATCCTAAAATTTCTATGCAGCTATTTTTGGATATGCAGAGATTAACTTAAAAATCAGTAGGTCAATCTTTTCTTTTTTAAATAAAGCATGGTATTAAACTGAGAACAGCAATAACTGATAATATTATGAAACATTATTCTACAACATATTTCTGTTAGATTTTATTCCTGTGCAATAAATTTTGGGTGACCAGTCTATGTGATCAAGCAAGCACACACATCTGTGTGAAAATTCAGCTGAATTTCAGATGGGCTTTGTTTCAACTTTCTGGTCTATCAGATTATTTCACGTAATTCCATAGCATGAATTTAAAGTCTCATCTCATGAAAACAGGATTGTTTTCATAACAAATAAGACACTGGTAAGAGAGCAGGTCCCAGATGTATGGAAAACTCCAAGGAGCAAACACACAGGTTATCTAGGAAATGAAGGGGGAATAATTACATTGAGAAACCAAGTCAGTTCCAAGGCAAGTTTCTTATAGATATTACGTGATTTCTAAAGGGCTGTGACAATGGGAGTTTTCAGTATGCAAACTAATAAAGAACTTTGAGTTTCAGCACAAGTTTAGTACAGCTGCACTCCTTGATTTTAACTCCAAGTATTATGTTTCAGATAGCAGGAACATGCCATAGTTAAACAGTAGGTATTGGCCACACTAGTGATTTGCTATTTCATGAGAAAATCAACATTTATTTTCCTTTTTAAAAAATTTAAATATAATTATTTGAAAATGGCATACCAGTGAACAATTTGAGACAGTATTATATAATTGCAACAGTATTCAGCAGATGATGAGTTACATCACCATCACTTCTTAAATAGCTGTACCAATTAGCCAGTCTCCAGCTACAGTAAGAAATAACCAGTATAGAATTGCGTGATTGCAAGCATCCAAAAAGGTTATCTTCTTCCTACTGCTAGCTGTGTTGCAAGGATTGTAAATATTTACTTTCCATACTCTTTGATTTCTGAACAGGTTTTTAAAGTCTTTAGAGATTGTCACTTTTCTCCAGATTTTAAATACTCACAATTAAGTTTAGTGGGACCTTTCATTCAGACTTAAGCTCATCTGCACACCAGTAGCAGAAAAGAATCACCAGAGAAGGACGGTGCTGTTGTAATCAAGAATTAAGGCTGATACAGCCTTAAATTTGAAAACTCCTTTCTTGCCAATCTCTGTTTTGTTCTGAAATCACTAACTTCATCTGCTGAAGTCTAATATCTGTACTTTCAGGCACTGTAGTTTAATATAAAGAAAGTTAATGGGATTTGTATGAGTAGCAGAAGCATAAATTGTACATTTACTGTTTATAGTTTAGAAATTCAATTGAGTCAGAATGTTCACAAATTGAAACCAAGCTATCAAAGAGTCAGTCACGCAGGATAACCAATGAGATTTCAGTGTGTCCAGCAGTCAAATCTAATCATCCTTGGTTTGAAGCTATTCAGTCTGAAGTAGTAAACACTACATTTTTACAAGGCCAAAGGTAATGAGAAAATAATTATAGGTATGTCCAAGAGTGACTGTGCTGCTTTGTTACTAAAAATCATTTTTAAGCTATTTTATAAGCTGCAAACAGTCCCTTCGAATTTACTAAATAAAATAGAGCTTTATATAGGAGCAGTCCTGTCACTATTCAGCAAAAGTATTCAAACAAGAACAGGACTAAGATGTTGCCTTATAAAACTTTTTCTTAATAGAAACCTTAAATTCTTTTGAAAAGTCAGTGATACTAAATTCATATGTGCATGTTTTGTAATGTACATCAGACAGTTTAGTCACATTCATACTATTTCCCCTAGATTGCATAACCTGAGGCTTAGCAGCTATTGTTATAAAAAATGTTGAAGAAATAGATTTTTTTAAATGTAAGTAATTACAGGTTAATTTTCCCAGTCTGTGCAAGGCAAGCTCTCCTCTTCATCCTCTGATTCAGGTGATGCTTCCTTAATTCGTCGCAATGCTTCATGGATGCTCCTTGTCAGAGGGTCAGTATCAGGCAGAATTGTAAAGGATTCTCTCAAAACATCTTTCTGCACTTTCTTCAGTTTCACTCCTTTCCTGATCTGTGCCAAGATGTTATTGCTATCATCTTCATCAGGAAAAGGAGGGAGACTTCTCTGCTCAACTTTTCTTAAGTGAAAGCTCCCACGCTTCAAGGAAGCCAGCACTTCATCCATCGGGGAACTCACTGCAGTAAATCAAAAGACTTTCAGTATGATTTTTACTAAATTTATTCAGTATCTAATTATGTTTCCTACATAACAAAATGTAGCCACATGCAATTCACATAATAGTCCCATACTATAAAAATACAGGAGACTCCAGTATGTTCAATTTTATCATTCTGTAGCTCTATTTTTGTGTTAACCTCCAAATTTATCTTCCATATTACCAGGACAAATTTGGATTATACAGACAATTATAATCTCTGAAACCATGTAACCTCCTAACAGGACAGCAGTAGAACTTTTTGGACAAGTTGGCTTTCCTGTTTGCAGTCCAGAAAA
This sequence comes from Stictonetta naevosa, assembly GCA_011074415.1. Lineage (NCBI taxonomy): Eukaryota > Metazoa > Chordata > Aves > Anseriformes > Anatidae > Stictonetta > Stictonetta naevosa. The sequence goes on from CM021729.1 coordinate 20,906,213, forward strand.
CTGTAATAGCTGCAGTAAGCCAAATCAAAGTGTGTATTACTTTCCATTTATTGACTTTGAAACTCAGGTAACAAACTTGTATCTTAAGTACTGGATTGTGCAGTCACAGGAATGCAAGCAGAGTGGAGAATCTATATCCCCAGCACTTGCATTTTGTGGATGATTTACCTATGTAGTAGGTAGTATGAATACTACTACATGCCAGTAAGGGAAGCAGTACAGCCAGCTGCAACAGGATACATCTCCCTGCTCCTTTGGATTCAGATATGTATAAGCCCCTAGTCACCAAGTGCCCATATAAATTCCTTTCCTTTATAGTTAATGAAGACACAGAAACAAGAGTGTACTCTTTATCACAAATTCTTCCTTTATCACCAATTTGAAACTAATTCTCTGCAGAAATAAAACCAGGCTCTGGCTTGTAAGAGAACTAGAGGCAGATTTCTGTATCTCAAAATGTGATACAATAAAGTAAAACAATCCAAACTAGTCAACATACACTAGCACACAGAAGTGCAGCACATAGATGAATATCCACCTCTAGTTCTTTCCTTCATATTGTAGAATACATATTTAAAACATACTTTGCATTTATGAGTGGACCTTGTCCAGGTGACAAACGCCCTAGACAGTCAGGATAGACATGAGGAAAAGATATTAAGATATAAGGATTGTAGATTTAAAGGAGAAAGGAAGGACTGTAAAACACTCATCTGTTGTAGACTGACACTTCTGAAGCTCCTCAGAGAGTTGAAATGTCTCATGGAATACAAAGCAGCAGGGAGTGTACAGCTATGAACATTAATTATACTCTTAAGAGGCAGGATATAATTTAATTTTGTGTTTGGTGTTTTATGAGGTATATCAAATTGCACAAAAATGTTTTATATAAAATTGAAAGCTGAAATTGGTATCAGAAAAATAAAAAAATTAGGACTACAGAAAAATAAAAATAGAGCACCTCAGCAGCAAAATTGATAATGAACTTAAGACACCATACCTGTCTGTGACCTGCAAGTCTCATAAGAACTTAAGAATTCTATAACTATTCAGTTGTTTCAAGGTATTTTAGCCATATAAGGAGCATTAAGGAGGAAACACTCTTGTTTCTGCCTGATACATGAAAACAGTTGTAATTTTGATTTTACACGGATGAGGAGAAATGCTGGTTGAGGGATATCTACTGCAGTTGTAACTGACAAAAAACGGAATTTTTAATAGAAAGTTATTAGTCATATTGCAGCAGTGTGAATCCACCTGAGGTACTTTTTCTCAGTGACTCCTAGGACAACGGTGCAGATGAGTGATTTTTAAGATCCCATCTCCATTTTTCAAATAAAAGCTCTGCTCTAATACTGCGTGTTTCATCGAAACATCATTTTGTTCAAACATGGTTGCTATCTCCCCATTTAAAATATGTGATAAAAGATAAACAGTTAAAAGCAAACAGCAGAGAATCATACAGTAAAGCTGTAACAGAACTCCTGACTTAGCCCTGTGCTCTATTTACTCACCTCAGTTTCCAATGAAGTTAAAATGCTTGACTGAATTACAGGTTTAATTCTCAGTTGTAATTAAGTCTGTATATTCTTATTCAGCTCTCAAGTTGACATCACAATTTGTGGATTTTTGTATGCAAATTTGAAGAAACCTTGAAGAACACATTCTCAAGGTTTCTTATGTCCCAAGATAAGCATTCATCTTATTAGATCATAAATTATGTAAAATTATATTATTAAAAAAACATTGAACCCTCAGGTTATCCACATACTAGTTGCATTGCTAAGCTGTATACTTGGGAGGAAAAGATTCTTTTAGGCAGGCTTAGCTCCATTTTCTAGCGAGGCTGACATGGTGGATCACATAATCAGATTTGCAAGTGTTTTCTGTTTAACTGCACACGTATACATTATGCTGTCATGAGGGTCCTAATGTTTGTTTTGAGTTGCCAGTGTTCTTCAGTCCATTAATAACTAACTAAATCACAGCATACACTTTTCTATATAGCAATTCAAAAGAGGAATTGATGTATATTACATTTAAATACACAAAAATGAAAACATTACCTCTCCTTCTCTGTAAACCCTCTAGATCACCTGTCTTCTTAAGCTTCTTCTTGGCACTGACTAGCTGACTGCTGTCAAACAGATGTGCGGTTGGGACACTGGAAGAGTGCTGGACTCCCTTCTCTTCACTTTGACGTTTAACAAAGCTGTCACTTTTCTCTAAGGATTTGGTGGCATCTTCCTTTGATGGCAAGGGTGGAGGTGGAGGTGGAGGAGGTGGAGGCAAAGGGGGTGGAAGTGGTACTACAGTAACAGTCTCTGTTTGAAACTCATTACTGATGAGTGGAGAAGTACTAACATGAGGCAGTTCAGAGGTAACACCATTGGGAGGTAACGAGACATCTTGAAGTTGTTCTAAGCTTGTGGATTCCTGCACTTGCAAAGGCTGAACTGCATTTTCGAATTCCACCTCTTCACTTTTATCTTGGGTTTGTATGGTTGCTGGCAAAGATTGAGGCTGATCTACAGAGGACACCAAACTGGCTGCACATTTTCTTCTTGCATGAGCCAGTCGTAGTCTGGTTGATTTAAGTACTACTTGCCCAGGGTACCGCTAGAGTGAATAAGTTATTTACAGTTAGATAAGTACATGCAAGCACACTATTTTAGGTATTAAATACTTGTCATCAGGGTTTGCCTTTCTGACAAGTGGGATTTCTCTATTATTTTCATCCATTTTGCTCTAGACATAGAAACAAAGCAAATATATCCTTACGTTTATGCAAATACAATCCATTTTTCTTATTTCTATTCTTAGCTAAGCCATAATTTGTGTAGATTGGTCTAACCAGAGATACACACGAGTTAAAATTAAGATTTCACTAATAATCTGACTGTACGTTCAAAACTGTTTTTTTCTGAAAACAAAAATTCAGAATTCCATTTTGAATTCTCTTGCTTCTCTTCTCTAAAGCTGGTCAGTGGCTCTCTCTGCAACAAAGTCCTCTCTGAACTAATATGCTGGTTGTAGATGTGAATTTTGCTGCTTAAAAAATTACCTCTTGAAAATATCAAACATTTTTAGAATTTCCAAAGTGTTTGTAATTTAGTTCCTAAATTTGGTGTGTCTATCTCCTCAAACAAGTTTTTTTTTTTTAATTTAAAAGTAAAAACTGCTTCTGAAAGACAGGTCTAAAACATTTTAAACAATTGTGACAAGCCTAAAGCAAGAGAGATCATATCAAGATAAACATACTCATGTAAAAAGTCAGTTCACTAACAAGAACTAATTGAAATAAGTAAACTTGCCTCAATTTACTGAGTCTATGCAATTCAAAAGTCATGCAAAAAAATAGGGATATGAAGAGTATACTGACGAGTAAGACAGTTTTCCAGCAAAGAAACTTCTATCTCATAACTATCTTACAGTCTTCACCAATTAATACAGTCTCCATTTTCTTGCACTTCAGCACCTTTCCTTATTTTCTCTCCTTCATTCCATCTTCTACTGATTTTCTGATACCAACATAATAGGAAGGGACAGGTATTGGCAGGTGTTTTAACAATCAGTGGTAGCGGGGCTATGTCAGATGACAATGCTCCTTGTAGGAAGTATCTTTTGGATCATATTTCTTTTAGAAAAGTTTGCTAAATGTCTTGACGTAATACTCAGATGTGACAGACAACAGAAGCTTATTATGGTACTGGTAATGCAATGACCAGAGAGATTTGCTACCACTAGTTCATTTTGTTGTAAATTTTCCAAAGAATAGGTAACTGAACACTGAAAGAAAATACCTAGTATCGTCCCAGAATGAGTAAAAATTTGTTTTACAGAAGAAAAATGTGTAGAAGAAGAAAAACAATTCTTCTTTTACCTGCTTAAATGTGCGAAGTCTGTCCAGTGTTTTCTGTCGTTCCTGACTAACCCAGGAGCTCTTTCTTTCCTCTTCATCTTGTAGTTGATCTCGCTTCTGAGAAAATATATGGAAAATAAATATTACATTCAATGCTATGCTTAGCATCATAAAAATACTGCATGAAAATAACTCTTCTATTAGTTTTAATGAATTACCTAACAATCTATTTCTCCAATAAACACATTTCTGGACTTCAAAACTCTCTTTTCCCCTCGAAAAATAGTATAACACTCAATAAAGAAAGATTTCAGTCTGAATTTGGAATACTTGACTGGAACTTTTTACTTTGAAAGATGATAAATAACATACTGAGCAACAGTACTGAACAAATTAGGTAAGCATTTTAAAATTAAAATTCACAATAGTAAACTAAAGTTTTGAATTAATCTGTCATTATTTAATCCGGCTTGATTTTCAGTGATCTTGTTTAAATAAACATTCGAAGCTCTTCCTTGCAACTAAGGCAGTAGTATTTTCTCTTGTTTGGAGATCTTACCTCAGTGGAAACCCATCTGGATCCACCTCCTTTAACTAGTCATTCTTTTTCATAAAATTTCAGCAAAATTACTGATTCTTTGAACAAAATGCTACAGTCAAATTTATTGAAACATTAGTTTTCAGATGGCAAAAGCCACTGTATGCATAAATACAGGAATTATCAGAAGAACGATGAGGCATAGAACAAATAACTACAAAGAAAAATCTCCTGAGCATTAACAGCAGCCTTAATACTTAAAAGGCTCATGGCATTAAGTGAGTAAAAGCTCATAAATGTCATTAAAATTCAGATTATCAGCTTCATGAACTTTTTATTCTCATTCAACCAACATAAAAGCAGTGTCTGCCTGCCTGTTGTTTTCAGAAATCAGATAGTTTCTCATGTCCTTTACAAACTGCCAACTCCTGTGATTTCAAAGGAATACATATAGATGCATTAGGGAAAAGGAGGATGTGTGAAAAATGGTAATGACAGGAAACAAAAAGGAGAAGAAGCATGTGGTGAAAGAAAGTAACAGAAATTGGGCAAATAAATTAACAGAGAAGTACAAAGAAAAGATTATAACAAGAAGAAAGGATAGTTCTCCTACCACCATGCCTGCATTTTTCATATGCAATCCAGTCAAATTTTTCCTGAAGCAGTCTCAAACCTGAGGGAGGAGCAGGTGGGCCATGTGTGTGTTTTGTTTGTTTTAGCAACCACAATGAAATTGCAACGTTTATTTGGTTTCAGGCTTGGATACCTCCAAGGTTATCTTTTCAAAATTTTTCATGAAAAAAGTGGCTGAAAACCTATTTTATGTAATATTGGATATTTTAAGTTAAATTATTAACAGAATAAAAAAGACAAAAAATAGCTTAAATGTTCTTTATATAATGCAAGTTGGCAAATCCATGAAATAAATAACAAAAAAGGCCTGTAATATTTGAGAGACAAGAAAGTCATTTACATTTGTCAAGTCTTAAATATGAGTGATAAATGGACTGCAATCCACATAGCAAAATCCTTTGCATTACTGTAAGAATTGAAAATTTATATTTCTAAGTTCCTGAAGAGTAGGCCAGTACATGTGGTCTTTCACAAGTAGCCTTTTCATAAAATAAATTATACAGCTGACTTCCTGGACAAATGTATCAATGTTAAAAATGTATAAAGATGAAACAGAATCCCTTTCACTAATCTAAATGAAGCCTGAATTAAGAAGACTTGGATTTCAATGCATCTTTGTCAGTGATGTTTATTAAATATTGATACTGTATCAGCTCCAAAGACCTAGCCCAGAGTTTGAATACTCTTTAAAATAAGGTCTATTATGTACAGCACAACAGTCAGACTAGACAGCCTACTCTTGTGATGAGACCACAGAACTGTGGAGCATATAGCTAGAACTATATTACACAACACAATCCAATTGATTTCTTTTGTAGTGAAAAGAGAAAGAGCAAGCTTATTAGTTTGCAAGAATAAATGTGGATGGTTTCTTTACTCATTTCAGCATACCTCATGCTCTACTCAGAGATGTGCACATCATAACAAATTTTGCATGCAGCTTTAAGTCTAACAGTTATCACTTGGACTGTGAACCCAGTATTATTGAACCTTTTTACATGATTGGACTGAATGACATCCTAACACAGGCATACATTCTCCCTTACCAGCACAATATGATATAAAATTCCATTATCTGAAGTTCAAGGATACGCACCATCTTTTTAAAACAGCTATCACTTTGAATACTCTACTAATGATTGTATAATGAAGAATGCTAGCTATTAACTTAAGGCTAAACTGAAAAGCAGAAATCTTGAACTTACTAGCTGAACATTATGGTGCATTTTGTACTCCTCCTCACTCTGGTGATGCTGCTGGATCTTTTCATTATGCTTTGCAATACAAATCTCCTGTAGAGACATCAAATATTATCTATAAAGTATGAATTTCAAATACTAATTTTCAATTCATAATGTAATATTTCACAAACAGCGTTAAGAATTATAAAAATAAAAATTATTAAGCCCATTTCAGACAACCTAGTTTAACCAAGGTGATTTAACTTACAAATAAAACCATAAAATGGAAACAAAAGCAAGAGGAAAAAAAACTCAACAAACATTACTTTTAACCGGCCAGAGAATATACAATAACAGCTGCTTGAAAGGTCTCTTCTACAAGCACATAAGTGGTAAGAAATGCTGATTTGTCAAGTACTTCATAAAAGCTTTGTGCAGCTCCATGCATTTGTATACATGGACAATAATCATGTATTATGTATTTCTGTTTATGCAATAGGTAGCTTCTCATTTACAAGTGTGAGCTTATCCTTTGCATGTGTAATCTGAAAGCACAAACATTAATAAAGTTGTTACAATTTTATGCAAACAGTTTACTTGTTATACCAAGTTTGTGGCTGTAGTATCTATTTTAGAAACAAGCATTTATTACATTCCCTGAGAATAAGAATAGATTAAAAGAAAACCGGACATGTTACAGTAGATAACAAGAAGCATGACACTCAAACTTAAGGTATATTATATAAAAAGACCTGATTTAAGTATCTGTTGCAAAGAATATGCATGTGGCGTACCCTTCAAGTAGGGAAGTGATGGACAAGTTCGTTGGACAGTTCTGAGGGACAGGACACCCCTCACTAGAGGCCATGAAATTGGAGCCAGTACTGGCACCAGACAGAACTGGAACAAGGTCAGACGTGTAGTTGGAAGCAAGACTCGTGGCTGTGTAAGAGGGGCCACTACTAGAAACAGTTTGGAGCATGACGGCAGCTGGAAGAACCTATGGGACACCCCAGGATCCATCAGGTTGACTGAGTGGCTGGAGCCAGACAGGCATTTTACATTCACACATTACTTGGGGGAGCTGATCAAGTATCAGCCATCAAGCAAGATTCTGCAGTCATGGCAGAAAGATACAAAATCACAGAGGGAAGGGATAAAAATGCCCTGTTTTAGACACTGGGAACTGCAGAAATAAGCCTGCATTCTCCTAAAAACTGACTATGAGACCACGTTCATGTTTGTAAAAAGGTAGCAAGGGTTCCTGCATAGGGAAGAAATACCATGTTGTCTTGAACATAAGTCTATCAGTTTTGCTGCCATACACATGCAATGCTCTGACAAGAGCACTAGTTTCTGAGGAAATACTGTCCCAACTTCAGAGGTGTACATATAACTAAATGCTGATGGGTTTTATGTTTGCTTGTGTAGTTGGTTTTTTTTGTTTGTTTCTCCCCTCTGATTACAATTAATACCACCTCAAAGTATAATCCATTAAGGTTGTAACTAATGAAGTACATTCTACCTAAATTTTGTATTTCAAAGACACAGTAATAGCGTAAGAATATTATTAGAGAATCTAACTTTTTGTAAAACTTGTACTGATTTACCTGTACAGTTTAATCAAAATTAATGCATAGAGAATAAAAGAATATTATGAAATAATTCAGGTTGTATGTTCTGTTTATGTTTTTTGTTGTTGTTGGGTTTTTGATATGCTAGCAAGACTAAAGAAGTATACAAACTACAAGGATATTGTCTCATAGATAATTGGGATCATACTTTTCTGAAATATTCTGTTTAGCATTAATATTTAAATATTTCTGAATAAGAGCAATAAAGAAATATATTTTAAGCATTTAAAGGAAGATCATAAACTGGACAAGAACATTTTTGTTGCTGACGTTATATTAATAAAGAATGACCTACTTTAACTTAATTAGGCCTCCATTATTTCAAAATAATAATTATTTTTTTAAAAAAAGCAACTAGGAGGGGCTGAAAACATGTTGCAGCACAGGACTAGAATTCTGAATCATCTTAATTACAGAAATGTTCTTAAAAAAGAAAGGTTGCAATTTCATATGGACAAATGCAGGGTTCTATCTGTAGACAAGATTAACCGACTGCAAACTAAGGATGAAGAAAAAATACTCAGGTGGAAGAGCTGAAGAACATGACCTGTATTATTACAATCATAGAATGGCTCAGGTGTGAAGGAACCTTAAATATCATCTAATGCCAAATCCCCTGCCACAGGCAGGGATGCCACCCACTAGATCAGGCTGGCCAAGGCCTTGGGATGGTGCACCCATAGCTTCTCCTGGCAACCTGTTCCTCACTACCCTTACAGTGTAGAATTTCCTCATAATGTTTTGTCTAAATCTATTCTCTTTTAGTTTAAGACCATTCCCCCTTGTCCTATCATTATCTACCTGAGTAGAGTCCTTCTCCATCTTTTTTATAAGACTCCTTTAAGTATTTAAAGGCCGCAAATAGGTCTCCCTGGAGCCTTCTCTTCTCCAGGCTGAACAGCCCCAGCTCTTTCAGCCTTTCCTCATAGCATAGGTGCCCCAGCCATCTGATGATCTTCGTAGCCCTCCTCTGGGCCTGCTCTAAAAGGTCCACATCCTTTTTGTGTTGGGGGCCCCAGACCTGGATGCAGCAGTCCAGGTGGGGGACAATTACCTCCCTCCATCTGCTGGTCACTCTTTTGAAGCAGCCCAGGATGCAGATGGCCTTCTGGGCTGCAAGTGTGTACTGCTGGATCATGTCAAGCCTTTCGTCTACCAGAACCCCCAAGTCCTTCAGTGGATGACAAGATTGACATAAATCAATAACCTCATACTGTGGCAAAAAAAATAAAACATCCTAAAACGGGTATATGAACAGGAATGTAGCCTGCCACACATGAAGTAATCCTTCCATCTCAGGACTGGTAAAACTTTAGTGGGAGCACGATGTCCAGCCAGAGGGCCACACTTAACAAAACTTGTTGATTAACTGTACAAACTTCAGAAAGCATACAGCAGAACTGTTTATTTCTCTTTTAATCATCTGACTGGTTTCTGTAATATCAACTTGTGCTTCTGTTGTAAAGACAGAAAAGGAGAGCTAGTGAACCATATCAACCTTTATCACTGGATAAGCTACTACATTTAAGACAAGTAACATGAAATATCATAGAATCATAGAATCATTCAGGTTAGAAAAGACCTCCAAGATCATACAGTCCAACCTTTAGCCTCATACTGACAAGTCCACCACTAAGCCATGCTACTAAGTTCTACATCTACACATTTCTTGAAGATCTCCAGGGATGGTGACTCAACCGCTTCCCTGGGCAGCCTGTTCCAATGCTGCACAACAGTAGAGAAATTTCTCCTAATATCCAACCTAGAACTCCCCTGGCATTACTGGAGGTCATTTCCCCTCAGCATATCACTTGGTGCTTGGGAGAAGCATATAACATATAAAGAAATAATATAAAATATATTATCATATATATATATTGCTCTTTTTTAATATATAGAAGAGGTCTGTACTAGTATTATTTTAGTTATTTCCACTAAACCAAGAGGTCTGTATTAGTATTATTTTAATTAGTTCCATTAGTAGTAAAGGTCTCCTATTAAATGGACACAACAGAAGAAGCTTCTTAGAATGAATTATCAGCATACCCCAAACTGTTTCACCAAACAGTTGCTCCTCTCCACTGCCATGATGAGGAATACTTTTACTGGATGTCAAATAATTCAATTTCTTCTTAACTCCATTTTTTTCTAAGTTATTTTTACAAACACCTTCTAGATTATCTTTATTACCATGACTATGCTATAAATCTAGATGCATAATAAAACAGATGTTTTTCATCCTATAAACTAATTAATACTACTATGCAGCCAGCAGGGGGTAGACTGGGATAACAATAGAGACATCCTGCATGAAAAAAATGAAAAATCCGTAACAAGCTTTAAATAAGTTAAAAAAATAATAGCAACAACAAAAAAAATCTGTCATCAACACAAAGTAACATCAGGAAATGACTGCTTAATAAATGTAAAATTTGATTAAAAAAAAAGTGAAAGACTATCAACCTCAGCAAAGCCATGCATTTAAAAAATGCTGGCCCAGTAACTCAGAAATACAACTGAGTGAGGTCTCTAACGAGTCTTCTAAGTAAGGGTTGTTTAAAATTATTTGATGTTATTAAGGAAAGTATCAACTGCAAAAACAAGTAAAGAATTTCTGGAAAACAAAGTGACTATAGTCACACAAGTTTGTATTACATAGAAGTCTTATTCTACACATAATAACTACTTCCTTTTGCTTCTTTATCTCAACAGACAAAATTTTAAAATACTTGGATGGTGAAACAACCTTCTCTGAAAAATAAAAACTGATGATAGAGAATCATTTCCTATTGTTTCATTTTTCCTTAATCATGATAAATGTATGCAGCTGGAAAGGAGGCATTCTCCTAAGAGTTTTCTTCAATTGCCAAAAAGCTAATAATGAGCAAGGACGATAAATTCTAAATATACCACAACATTTTTGTACACACCACCATAGGCCCTACCAAAACCCCACCAATTCAATCTGAACTTGCTTAAAACTACATTTTAAGCTGAAACAAACATCATCAGGAACACAATCTGAAAAACATGAAACAGACTCTCAGCAATGAATGTTACATACCCGAGAGAGAGAGACTTTTAAGAAAGAGAATTATATAGTCAGTACTTTCTAAAACCAGCCTCAAAACCTTATTCTTTTCTCCATTTAGCATAGTTATCACTGCACTCATTCTCACCATCTAGACTCCACTTCTGCACCCCATCTGTATCTTTGTTCTGCATACCTGAGGTAAATTGCAAAATCTTCAAAGCAAAAGCCCCTTTGTCCCCTCACAGGTTTGTAAAGTATAATGAATTTGCATCAGGTACTGTAAGTAGAATTCATTAAAAATATTTTCCAATATAAGTAGAATGGCAACTCAACATACAATGATTGCTTATGTTTCAATCAAAGACACAACAGAGTCTTGATTTTTTAGGTAATTACTAGTAAGCTGAGAAGAGTTCCAAGTAATATTCAGCAGTTGTAAAGCTGCTACAATAACTACCTCTAACATAAATATTGTTGGCTAATGTCCTGTGCTCTTTTCATACACATGCTGCAGAATACAACCAGACTACTGAGTCTGATGATTCTTTTTGCCCTGGCGAGCAATACTACCATACATATCCCTACATTGTGTTTTAGTGCACAAGTAGGCATGCTGCAGTGCTGTAGCCTAAAACGACCAATTTCTTCACCATAAACAAGGCGTTTTATCACAGCATAACCATAAAACAAATAAACCAGTCAACAGTGCCTAATTACATTGGTATGACATGCTAAAAAATCTCTACTCCTGCCGCAGGGTTACTTCTCAACTTGCTAATTCCTTAAGGTAAGTAAGGAAAAACAACCAGCCTCTAGCTTCTAAGCAGGTCTGTGTACTCCATTAGGTGCCTGCCATATCTCTTCATATTCACGAGAAAATAGCATAATTATTACAATGTAGCCTACATTAATTAACATAACATGACAAACAGGAGTCCTTTATTACTTAAAGGACTAAGAAATACTGTTTTGTGATACTTTTTATAAAACCACATAAAATAAACACAATGGCTTTGAGCAAACTACTTCCCCTAACTGGCTAAAAAGAGAAATTGCTTTTATATTTATTTACAGTCTTCTCATATTCTACTAACCATACAAAACCACAAAATATAAAGATCCTAATTTAGAATGGGGTCTCAACTTAGACTGTTACACAGTCTTATAGTATATAGTATGGGGTGGAAATACTCTTTTTAAAAAGTATTACAATGCTCTATCAAAATTTTGATCTATTCTACTAACTAAGCTATCTTATTAATAATGCATATTGATGTTAACTGCAAACTGCTTGGGAACAATAAACAAGTCATTCTGGAAAAAGGAATTAATAAACTTATCTACATTTCATATACAATTTCAAAATCTTTCCTGTATTAAAACCATTTTCTGCACATCTCAACCATGAAATGCATAAAAAAGGAAACTGACCCTAATTTTAGTACATAAGTATACACCTACCTTTATAAATTAAGAACTCGTTGCATATATAATTGCTGAAAACAGGGAATCAATGACATAATACTTAGGTTTTAAAGGACAAAGTGAGAGAATGAAAATTGAGAGAGAAAACACTCTGGAAGATTCTCTTCTGTAAATTGTAAATCAAGAGATAAATCTGTTCTCTGTAAAAACATGATAAATCTCCACATGCAAGTATTCTGAATAGTTAATAGAAACAATTTTGTATTTGTTGACTTCCAAGTGATGAAAGGTTCCTTTAAAGCTACAAGATATACTGAATTTTGAAGATACTGATTTGAAAATACATACTGTTTTATCTAACTACACTATAAAATAAATTTTAGTATTTATTAAATATAGTCCACAAAAAAATTAGAGACTTGCATGTAATGTAACCTTTTGAAATATAATCTTTAGAAGTTTTATTAGATTTGCTAATTACGCTGTAAATTTGCAATTTAATAGTACCTTTTTATTTCTGAGGTAGGCTTTCTTGGCTGAAATACGTCCACGCCTTGCTTCCAGCTGGCGAATTTTTTGTTGCAATTTTTGCAGCTCCTCCTTTTGCAAGTGTGCAGATGTTGCCATATCCTCTTTTTCAAGCATGGCTTCCATACTCTCGTAAGTGTCATAATATACCACTTCATCTCTCTTCTCTGTTTTAAAAATGTCAGCAATGAAAAAGTCAAATCAATAATTTGTATTTGATCAATGTTTTGTTTTGTTCAACAACAAACTCAAGTTGCAAGACTTAATGCATAAGAATGCTAGTCATTTCTGAGTAATAACAGAAACAAAAGGTCAGTGTAAAGGCATTAAAGAGCAAAGCACTATGAGGCTTTAAAGGCTGTATGACAAACAGAAATCAATACAAATGAAACACACAACCTGTTATTCAGGTAAGCTCAGAGCATTAAAGAACAAATGGTGTAAATGTGTGCTTAAGTCTGTAATCTAACTTGATCACAATGCCCATGCATGTCTTTGGGTCTCTTAGCTAATACAAGGAATCCATGCTGCACAGTAATATCCTTTGGTCTTCATTACAAAGTTCAGGATATACAGACTCTCTGAAGTCTTTAGCATGAGATTCTTCTGCCACAACCTACTATTAATTTCAAGGGAGGGAAATTAGACAACACAACGATAAAAAATCCTCTCGGAAGGTTTTTGACCTCCCAGTCATGTCCTGTGCTCAGAGGCAGCAGTGGAAGGGTAACTTCAAGGCAATCCTTCAAAGCATTACAGGCATGTCATTGTAAATAGTTTTATCAACACTCATGATTTTTAGCCTCCTGAGTGGAGCACTCAGTGTAACATTGAGCTCATCTCTGAATGTTGACTTCTCATCTCTTGCCAAGAAGGAAAGAGTGATAATTATAAATCCTTCCCGAATGTTTTAATGAAGAAGCAGAAAAGGTCTCGTTCCCTGCTTCATTGGTGGCATAGCAAGTAGGAGTTGCTTGCAATACACCAGGAAAGATAGGCATTAATGACGGCTTAAACAGCACTTATAGCTGGCATCTCTGTCAAGTGACTCCTCTGCAGCACTACCAAGCCTTCTCCTTTCTCCTTTAACTTCCTTTCAAGAAGACCACAACTTCCTCCTACTTCTGCTCCTAGATTATCTGAGGAAGAAGGCAGGGTCTTCTTCAGAACACTGACTGTTTTATAAAAGCAGTTTTTAGTTCATGTTATTTGTGTGCAAGGTCTCTGCTATAACCAAAAATCTGATTGTGTCATGCTAATTTCAGCTCAGTTGACATGGCACTAATAGTAAAGAAATAACAGAATTATATCAACCCTAAAATAAAATTGAATAAAAACAGACCTACGTAAGTCTTTACTTTAGTGTTCAGTTAAAAAAAAAGTTTCATCCAGACATAAAACAGCCAAGTCACTAGAACCCCCTTTGTGAGAAACTAAGTTGTGTTTTTGCAGTAGAGAACTAATTTTCTGTATTCCAAGGTAGCTGCGTACAAGGAGAAACGCTAAGTAGATAAGTGGACAGTAGAAGGCCCCACTGTTCCAAAATAAGGTGGAAGCTTGAGAAAAACAGGATGAGCAGTGTGGGAACAGTAAAATAAAGATCACAGGTTCTCAAAACAAAAGAAATGGGAAAAAAAGGGAAAAGGGAGAAATTAAAGGGTTGAAAAAAAGAAAAATTGTACATATATGGTATAGAGGAGTGTTGAATTGTACATATATGGTATAGAGGAGTGTTGAGGTGATCAAGTGTTGGATAATAGGGAATAAAAGGTTATGATTTTTGTACTATAATGTGCTCCTGCCATATAATGGACTCCCGCCATTGCAATCATGAATAAAACAGCTTCACAGAAGATCCTGTCTGAAAATAATTGAGATTTTTCTCACACCTTTCTCACAACAGTGAGTAACATTTAAAAAAATGGCTAAAACAATTATATTTTGCTACACGCACATAAAATGGGAGAATTTACATGGAAATTGTTTTAGAACCTGCTTTCATGAAGAGTTAAGGATGAGTTTATAAATGAAACCCCAACAGCTCAGCTGCAAACCAGTCAAACATACCAGTCCTAAAACATCTTAAACAATTTTTTACTGATAGAAGAAAAACTTGGCAATTCTCTTGCAACTTCCTTCAAAAACTGCACAAGTTTTCTATAAACAGCTTTTGAGCTTCTAAAATGACTAAGTCATTTTAACTGTAAGTTTGGTAAGTAGTTAAACTTCTAATGGCTCAAACACTTTCAATAAAACAATGAGAATGATTCCTCTTTAGATAAGATCCACATTATTTCTAACTGTTCAATAGCTTCCAACTGAAACAGTAAGCTGCTATCGCTTGCTCTGTTGATGGCAATGCATCCACCTCAAATCCATCTTACAAAGATATTTATATGGACAGAATAAAATTTAAAATTTTAACTTAGTAAATTCAAATTTTCTGAATTTTAGTGCAGGTATTAATGACAGTAAAAGACTACTACTGCCATTTAAAATACAGCAATGTATTTTTATTCAGTATTTTTCAGACTCAGTGTGCTGAATTCACAAAAGAAAACGCTTTTCTTCTAGCTTTCAACCTCCAAATTCAAACTGGCAGAGAAATCAAATCATGTTCTCAAAGAATTCTCATTTGGGACTTCATCTATAGTACTGCCAATGTCCTGTAAATCAGAACAGAACCCAAAACCCTCCAACACATCTCCACAGAGCCCACACAGTCAATGAAGAAAGAATAGCAACAGCCTCTGGAAGTCACTAAGACACACGTATTTGAAATCACACAGATGTGCCCTATTAAAAGGCTATTTTTTTACTGACTATAAGTACGCATTAAAAAGAAAGAGTAACTGAAGAAGCCACACACTATACTTTCCTGCTTTAACCCACTGAAGTCGCACATACGAAAAGATCACTACATCACTGAGAAGTTTTCTTTCAGATTAGGTATAGAATAGCTTTGAAAAGGTGTAGCTCCTTTATTGTCACAATTTTCACACGATGTATTTTTCTGTTCCCTCTTGCCTGAGTAAAGTCCAAAGAGGTAACTTCATCATTTGCACAAAATTTCAACACATTTAGGAACTGTATTTTCCATTTTCTGATATGTCTGAGAGTTATTAAAAACAGTCATTCCTTCTAACACATACAGCTCCAATTATATATGTATGTATATATATATATATTAGATTTCTTTATTAAAAAATTCAGCAAAGGAAGCCAAAACAGGCAACTATTTTGTTGCCATTCAGGAATGAGAGGGCTGTTTGTTTAGTTGATTTGGAGCTTTGTTTTATTTTGAGTCAGGCTGTGGAGCTGAGCATTTTTTGAGATTTCTGGAGAAAATATTAGTGACAACTTGTAATGACCAATTATGTCTTTACAACAGGCTTAATCTCTGGAGGCTCTCAGTTTTTACTATCACTACACCAAT
Source organism: Stictonetta naevosa (assembly GCA_011074415.1). Taxonomy (NCBI): domain Eukaryota; kingdom Metazoa; phylum Chordata; class Aves; order Anseriformes; family Anatidae; genus Stictonetta; species Stictonetta naevosa. The sequence continues at coordinate 20,922,484 of CM021729.1, forward strand.
GAGAAAATATTTTGATACACATTTCTTCTCAGCCTCCTGTTCAAGAGGTTTTCTTCAGTACAATCAGTACTGATTTCCCAAGTACAAACAACTATCTATAAAGCACTAACTAGCTTTCCACAAAGGCATGTGGTCAAAGCTCCCCCACATTTCTTTGAAGTCAGAATTTTCAGTCCCGATCTTCCATAGAAGCAGTTAATATTGTTGCCACCACAAGCCTGAAAGGAGGATTCCTTTCACCACAGTGATAGGTATACTTTTTCTTTCTCCAGAGGCAAGTCAAAATACAACCTATCTTCATATCTCTATTCTCAAGTGACTTTTCTATCCATAACAGAAGCCCTATTCACTAAACAATAAAACAGAATTTATGTGAATAAAAACATTAAACACAAAAAGTTCCAAAGACAGAACTGGATTCAAAAATGCTGTACAACTTGCCTGTACAACTTCTTTAGTTTGTAAGTATAAGATATAGAATAGGTTTTGGAAACATGGTATTTGCACAACTGCTCTAAATGAGTAAGATAGCAATACAACAAGCTTAAAGTTTAGCTGAAGAATTCTAATTTACAGGAATATCTTTTGGAAACTAATAACTCTGAAGAAAAATGTAATGCCAATACAGATTTTTATGAGACAATTCCAGTAATTAAGACATTTCTTCCTCCCTGAATTTAGTTTTCCAAACCTTACATAGTACCTTATATACTTATTTCCAAACACAGACAATGACAACCATACCAAAACTTCTGTATCTGTATGTATTCGTCTTATGAACAAGTGTATATGTTAACAGTATGTTAGAAAATCCAGCTTGATGTGGTACAGAAACTGTTTCTCATTTCATTCCCACAGGTTTTACTAGATTCTTAGGAAAATAATTATCTTTTACAGATTATGTATTAATTAAAATGCATAAAGCACCTGACATCAATCTTCTGATGCTTTCAAGTTGTGCTGTCAGCAGTAGCTCTTCATATTTTAGGATCTCAAACTGCACTTCATATAATTGAAGCTGTAGATCGTAATAATCAGCTTCTAACTGGTCCAGATGGGCTATGGCTTCTGTACCACCCTTCAGACTTTGCATCTAAATGGAAAGAGGAAAAAAAAACAACACAGTTGCAGGATAAGAAGAATACATCACTGACTTTGTGAGTACAGCTAGATACAGTCTGGTACACTAAATATAACATGTTAAAATTAAACACATCAAGAGGAGAAGATAGGTTTTGATCAGGCACACACTTTCAGCCATCTATAATACTTGACATTTTTTCCATATGGTAAGACATTGGCTTACTCCTTGTGATTGCTGAAGTGCTAAGTCACATATTGAGTAATGTGAGATATCCCTACAATTTGTTTACTCCACCATTTGATTCTCTAATGAGATATAATGAAATTACTATTATTTCATCTTCAAAAAATGTAAAAGTTGGTTTGCTAACAGCATCTAAAAAAATAAAGTTAAAATTGTCAGTAAAGCTGAAGCAGGGGAAGAAGTGAAAGGTGGTAGAAACTGGGAAAATTAAATGTACTGATCCTCTTGCAATAACAACTTAATTAAGGAGTTTCTTTAAAAATAAAATAAAAAAAGACCAAGGGAGTAAATCGGTACTTTTTGTCATATTTTATTCTCCTGCATTTTGTCATATTTTATTCTCCTGTGCTGCACATTTAACCTTCTTGAGTAAAGGCATAACAAAGCAGAAAAGCAGAACATTTGACAAGCCTCAGCCCTTTATACTATTTTTCCTACTTTTTTCTCAAAAAAAATCTCATAATCTCTATCTAGTACAGCAGCTTCAAAGGAAAAAGACCCAGAAAGCTTAAGAAACTCTATCTCAACAGAATGTATAGAATTTTATATCAGCATTGTTTCTGGAGTCTTTCATAGGACAAAAATAGATAGATTTAAATATTTTTATATTTTTTAGCACTTGTCTCATATGTCTGATCCAGGAAAGAGACACAAGGAACAACCTAAGTGAGCTCAGATGATTCTCCTTTCCACCTATGGCAAGCATGCATTCAACAAAACAAGATTTAACTGCTCAACAACTGGCAAATCAGACCATATTCAAGAAACACTGACATGCAAGTGGATCTTATGAGCTCACTGTGGAGGGAAAACAAAGACATGCAGTTCTATAACCTGCATGCAGAAAAGGTAGACCCACATTCAAATTCTCTACCTCAAAAATCAATGTCTTACATTTCTCCTATATGAAAGATGAAAGTAATTGTGATTTTTATTAAGACTTGTGATCCACCTATCTCATTGAAAAGCAACATCTGCTAAGGAAAAACAAAAAGAACTAGCAAACTATACATTCAAAAAACTAGTTGCTAGTAGGTTTGCACATTTTTGGTGGTTTCTTCAAGGTCAAAGACTGTAATTAATAGCCACAAATTGGTTTCCCAGGATTTATTTATCGGGCATTTTTAGAAATAATTATACTAAACCAGGAAGATACCTGTACTGAATCAAACCAAAAATTGGTCTTACTCAGTATCATTTTGGGACAAAAGTTACAACAGCAAATATGCAGGAGGATGAAATGTAGTAAGCAGTGCAGTGACACTTCTCTAAAATGGTTCTCCAGCCTCCTGCACAGCTTGCAGCTGAAGACTTCTTAAGATGCCTTTTATATTAAGTACACTGACTGAATTTTACTTCATGACTTTATCCTACCCCTTTTTTAAAAGCCTGCAAGCTTTTAGCATCTGCATCATCGTTCATTGACATGGATTTCACAGCTTTATTAAACACTAAGGAGCAGTTCCCTAAATTATATTCTGTTCCATATGAGATTAATAGATGGAAGGACTGTGAATAGCTTCTTGAAATTTCTACTTTTAAGATTCCTTCTACTACATTATTTACTGAATGCATTTTTGGTATATTAGCTCTTAGCCTGAAAGGCTCATTAAATCTTTAAGTGATTATCATAAATCTTACAATCAATAATGCAACGTTCATGTATATCAGTCCAGTGACAACAAAACATCTTGCTATGGCAGTCTGTTACTCTACATCCATATCAAGCTACTATGTGTGATGAAAACAGTAAATGACGTGATGATGGCAAGTTTTCAGGGCGAAAGAACAGATCTTCTTGAACCTTCCAGTTTTTCCTTACTAGAGGGGTAGTGTTAATTTGCCAGAGAGATTCCTGTGTTTTGGCATTTTAAAATTATTTCCTCATTCTAAATATATATAT
>CM021729.1:20926113-20969521 GCA_011074415.1 Stictonetta naevosa
GAGATAAGAATAATTTAATTAAAGGCAAAAAAAAAGAGGGGGGGGAAACAAGCAAAGGTCATGCAGAAGCAAAAAGCAAAGCAAAAAAAAAAATGTTCCCTACTTCCCAACAATGAGCAAGATGTTTGGCCACATCCCAAGAAGCAATGCCTCAATACATAGGGGCTGTGTGGGAGGACAGGCATCTTCATAACGAGAGCACCCTTCTCCCCCTTTCTCCCCCTCCCCAGCTTTTATTGCTGAGTGTGACACCACATGGTATGGGATATCCCTCTGATCAGTTTAAGTCACTTCTGGCTGTGTCCCCTCCCCATCTCTTGCCCATCCCCAGCCTGCTGGCTCTGGGGGAGTTTGGAGGGAGCCTTGGTGCTGTGCCAGTGCTGCTCAGTGGTAGACACAACACTGGTGTGGTACCACTGTTGTTCTAGCTACAAGTGCAGAGCACAGCATAGCACTCTGTGAGCTGCTGCAGGGAAAGTTAACCCCATCCCAGCCAGACCTCGTATAGATGTCATTAAAACATTTGTCACAACTTAGAACTCTTGGGCTTTGTCAGTGAACTGTAAAATTCACCCAGAAGTGTGTATATATACATATATACACATACACATATATATACACCTATATACACATATATAGGTATATATACACACGTTTGGGTGAATTTTACAGCTCACTGATAAATATATATATATATTCTTTAAAAAAAGATGTTTACAAATTTAAATCCACAGATTTTGCAGAAAGACTGTGCAGAGACATAAACTATCTTCAAAAGTATCAGCTAATCAAGTTATAGCAGCTCAAAATTTCTTTCAGCTGCACCAGTGTCTGCACCATAAAGGACCTTTCTGCAACCAAATCTTAGCCCTGCAAGCATACGCTACAGATGCTGCCAACTACCAGATCTATTTTAGGAATACAATATCACTATAATTCAGTTTTGAGATGCAACAGCAATGGAAAAAGAATATTGTCATATGGATGTCATACAATCTAGCTATACAACTACCTCATGAAAAAGAAAAATTAGGACCTTTAATTTCAGCCATTTGTGTTGGAAGTTCATATGATATAGTAAATATGGATAATAAACCAGCATCACCACTTGTACGAAAATTTGAGCATTATTTTATAATTTAAGAGTGTGTGACTCTTTGTGTTATCTAATCTGTTCTAGTGATTTGCTGCATCCTTGCTAGGAAAGAAAACGCATAAAAAAGTCGCAGGCTGATCAACATACTGAAAAAAATACCAGTAATTTTGAAGTGAGAATGCAGTTACAGGAAAGAAACATTTTGCAATTGGATGAAGAACTAGAACTGAGGAGATATGAGTTCAATTTCCTGCTATACCTAAACTTCCTGCATTCACTCAAGCAAATAATTTAATCTCTGTGGCCCTAATAAAAGTTACAGTGTTTAGGGTCTTTGTTGTCTCACTCATACTAAGTGAAGAACTTAAGCAGGAACCCAGCTTTCCTAATAGTTCTATGGCAGAAAAACAGCATCTGTAAGCCACCCCACAGGTAATAAAGATATAATGGATTAAAACAGAAAGCCTCTTATAAGAACTGTAGCACACATACTAAGAGAACAGACAAAATTAATTAAAAAATAGACAAATAGAATATGGCACAGAGGGTGATCAAATCCAGCTTTCTACCATAATAGAATGCTTTCAGACAAATATAAAAATAGCTGATTTCTTACAGTGAGTTCTTAAAGTAATTTCCATGTTGTAGCTGTAGTTCTTATTCTGCTTTTGCAAACAAACAAACAAACCTTAAAAAGCTCCCACAAAAGTCTCTGTTTGTAACTCCTACTGGAAATCTGTTCCAGTTACTCCTTCCTCTACACCCTGCTAGAAATCTTCTTCTGTATTTAAATATCTGCTTATTAATTCAGTTAATACCACTTGTTTTTACACCAGTACTGAGCAGTTATTTTATTGCCACCATCAACTGCAACATTAGAAGTGAGGAAAGCAAAATCATTTATAATCTGTTATTAAAAATGACTCAAATGTGTTTAAATAAAAATTCAAAGATTTCCCAATTTTAATTTTTTACTTAGCCTTTCAAAAAATCTATCACAGAAAGAAAAATGGCTGAGAAAAGATACACGGAAAGCTACCATGGTGATACAGTTCTCTGAAAAAATGTTTTGTTGCATCTTTACTAAACTGCTATTTATTTCTAACAAATTTATTTCTAACAAACAAACAAAAAAAGATTAATTTTCCAGAAATAGCTACTCATGCTCTCTTGAATAAAATACTTAGTAAAATTCCTATTTTTACCAATGTATCCAATGCAGGCAAAAGCAAAATGACAGTCATGAAATCCAAGACATGCTTAAATATTCAGTCATTGGAAGCAGATGTATCTTTGATTCAGGCTTAATGTACAGGAAGAAGAACTTTCAGAATTATGAAACTATGAAAAAAATTAAAGAACCCAAGCAGTACTTTGTTGAAATTAATTTTTTATGAAAATATCTCTAAATGTTTACCATATAAATTAAATTGTTTTGAAGCGAACATTTAGAACTCAACTGTACACTTCTAAGGGAAAAAAAAAAAGACTAGTTATTAGTTCCTGTATATGCAGGAAGGGACTTGTTCGAATTTAAGTGTCAAGTCACTCACTTCCATTTGTCCAAACTATTTCACATACTTAGAAGATTACCAAGGATTTTCACTGTGATCTAGTCATTCTGTTTACTGTCATGAGGACAAGGCTTGGGAACCAGCCCACAAAAACAGACTCTGGTCTGCCTCAAAATGAAAGTTTTCATCATTCCCCTCAAACAAATTCAGAAAAGCATATGAAATTTGGAGTGGTACCAATCAGGAAATAAAATAGTTCAATATGTAATTAGTGTAGAGTTCTTTTGATTTTTTTCATAGAATCATAGAATCATTTAGGTTGGAAAAGACCTCCAAGATCATATAGTCCAACCTTTAACGTGGCACTGCCAAGTCCACTATTAAACCATGCTACTAAGTTCTACATCTACATGGTTGCTGAAGACCTTCAGGGATGGTGACTCAATCATTTCCCTGGGCAGCTTGTTCCAATACTTCACAACTTTTTCAGTAAAGAAAATGTCTGTAATATCCAACCTAAACCTCCTCTCACAACTTAAGGCTATTTCCAATTGTATTATCACTTGGTGCTTGGGAGAAGAGACCAATTCCCACCTCACTATAGCCTCCATTAAGGTACAAAAATACTGATAACCGTAAAGCTAACCATTCAGACTTCACAGATGTCATTCAAATCCCAAGTATTCATGCATGCAAAGTTAGAGCTCATATGCTGTTCCTCCTACTGTAGCAAACTGCCTAAATCCCTCATCACTCTATATTTTCAATTACACTCCTTCTACATATGTGTGTTAGTGACTTATGAGAATCTCCATTTCTGTTGATAAGTCAAAATATTAAAATTGGCATTTTATTAAAATTTAGATGACACTAATGTTATTTCAAAGGCACCGTAATTGACACTGTCAACTTCTTTAAGCAGCTTTTGATGTGTGGCTAGAGTAGTCATCAGTCTATGCATGAAAAAAAGCAAAAGCTTTTTTTTTTGAAAAGAAAAAAATACTGTCACAGTGAGAAAGCAATTAAGTGAAGTATTAAAAAGAGGACTTTATTCTTAGTTCAACTGCCAACTTTAGTTGTTTTATAATGTTTTATCCAATAAATAATATATATGAGGGTGCAAAAGGATCAAGTAGCAGGAGACCGGCTATTCTTCTCTAATAACCACATGGTAATTCCAAGTAAATAACTTCATAATCAACTTAATTCTTTAAAGAAACTTTTCACATGACTTTCTGGCAGAGTTTCTTTTACTTCACAATTACATACTCCCTTCAAACCAAATGACTGTGTCTCCTTGAGTTGTACACACCTGGGACAGCTGGTTGGCAGATCACATATCAGCTGTACAGGCTGAGGGAGTTGGGGCTGTTCAGCCTGGAGAAGACTCTGGAGGGACCTCATGGTGGCCTTCCAGTACCTAAAGGGGGCTTACAGGAAAACTGGGGAGGGACTCTTTGTCAGGGACATCAGTGATAGGGCAATGGGGAATGGCTTTAAACTAAGAGAGGGTAGGTTTAAACTAGATACTAGGAAAAAGTTCTTCACTCAGAGGGTACGGAGGCACTGGAACAGGCTGCCCAGAGAAGCTGAGGATGTCTCATCACTGTGTTCAAGGTCAGCTTGGATGGGCCTTTGAGCATCTTCATCTAGTGGGTGACATCCCTGACCATGGCAGGGGGGCCGAACAGGGTGATCTTTAAGGTCCCTTCTAATCCAAAATATTCTATGATTCTCTGTACCTACCAGGCTCAGGGGGCTGGCAGTGTGTCTAGCAGAGGATTGGCATCTGGGGCTTTGGTAAGTTTCAGTCCCAAATCTTCATAATGCTACAGATGCTTGCTAATAAAAGAGTATGGTAGAGGAACAGCTGGTGCTAGGTCTCTGTAGACCTGCCAACAGGCAGGGACTACAAGATATCCAATACCACTCACCAAGTTTTATTCCAAGAGATACATTGACACAAAAGATAGAAGTGTATTGCTGCAGTTGTAATAAATGTAACAGTGGTTATCTCTATTAAAGAAACAAGCCCAAAGTGGAGCAGTTACAAAAAAGGTTACCAGGTCAATAAACTGAATATAGAGCCTTTCCTGACTTTCCTGACTTGCTTTTTTTTTCTAGCAAAACGAAGGCTGAGCAGGCATAGCACAGCTTCCTGTAACTAAATTAGAGATTATAAATGCCAGTGAAGAAGAAGAGGTATTTAAACTGAAGACCAACACTTGCAGAATAATAAAAGGCTGTAAAGGTCAGAAATATTTCCAGAAACTGTTCATGCTTTTGGCAGTGCCATGGCTATGTGCATATCATTTCTGCTATGTCAGTTGGCTCATTTAGAATTGACCCCAGTGCTTTCATTCTGTTTCCACTATGTTACTCTCTAGGATTATCCATCTCTTCCAGTATGTCATTTCAATCATAAAACAAAAATCTCCCAACTTTGTCACCAACGAACTCCACCTTTGTTGTGACATCACTAAAAACCAGAAAGAACTACACTACATATACGACACTAATAAACCTCCTGAATGCCAATCCAACAGTAGTCCTCCAACACAGCTGCTGTTATCTGCAGCTTACACAGGCTTTACCAAGTCTGTAGTATTTGTGCTTATTTCCATCATCTGCAAAGAAAAGTTTGGCATAGTATTTGGAAAACTCTGTATTGAAACCAAAATCAAAAGATACTGTTTCTCCACAGGCAATTATTCCTTAAAGTCTTTTAAAAGTATTATACATAGAGAAAACCATTTTATTGCTGCTCAGGTGATAAATAGGCAGATGATCCACCTATAATGTGGAAAATGTAGCAGCTTTCTAGGTATTTAAGCACGGACAAATTTTAGGAGACAAAAAAGTGCTTGATTTACATGCTAAATGAAAACTACAGAAACAAGAACATTTTTCAGAAATAAGGATGTGTTTTTTCATCCCTCTTAAAAATCAATCAGCAAGATGACTTTAGACTGGGAGAATAGGAGATTACTAAGTGTAAGAAAAACAAGCATATTATTTCCCATTCGTCTCCCTTTCCTACTCAGTAGGAGCAAAGTTGTGTAACCAAACACAGCAGGAAGGTCTTCACTTCTCAAGCTTAAAGGAAAAAAAAATCTATCTAATCATATTTTTATTTATTTTTCAATGCCATCTCTTCCAAAACCACCAGCTAATATATCACCAGCTAACAAACATTTTCTTTTATGATAAGACTGCATCCTGCCACCTATAATATGAGGTTCCCTGTCATATTTGTCACATCCAAATTTGCACAGTTAGGGCTATTGCATTCTCAAAGCACAAAAAAGCCATTTCAGAACAGAAGCTGGTCTTCATATCACCCCATCAGCTTGTTTTGATCCAGAACTCTCAATACCTTGTAATACCTTGTAATCCTGAAGCACCATGCTGACTCACACCCATCAGATGCTTCTCATCTCTCCTTCCCAAAACGCCCTCAACCTCTCACTTCAGAGACCTCCATCACACCACTATACTGTAACATAACTTGGTTTTCTATTCAGCCCCAAATGCTTTTCCACATTGAAACAATCATTCATTCACCAAACCGAACCTCTTATCAAAAATTCACAAGAGGACTCCACTGGGAGAAAAATAAAATGTGCTAATGGAAAGACAGTGCACACCTAGCCTAAACATGTGAATATATTAAATATAATATTTCCAACTGTCCATGCTAGATTCTCTCATCAACTCAGCCTGATAAACTCAGGTTTTCTGAAAACTCTTGGCTTTCTAAACACAAACTCAGCCATGTAAAGAAGACAACTTTATTTTTCAAGCTGTGGGTCTTTCACTTGATCTCTCTTCCTTGCGCATCAAGCTGTCTGTCTTCTACAGAAACTCATAAAATATGTACACAGTTTATTAGGCCTGCAAACCTACCAGTCTACACTGTGTTAAAGTCCTGAGTTCTCTGCATAACCTTTTTATAAAAAAGCCACCAGGTTAGTGAAATTTTGCTGGCCAACATGAATTTGAAAGTGCTCTAAAATAAGCAATTCCATGGTTAAAATGTGTATTAACATAAGTATGACAGCCAAGTTCTTAACATTTAGTATCCACAAGACAGTGAATTTTAGAAGAGGATTGGTAGTACCTTCGTTTTGAGGAGGTATAATAAAATCCAATACATGTGATTTTTTTTTAATTTTTTTTTTCTGCTAAGGCATTTAAGCACAATTTTAATGCATGCACTCTTTCCTCGAGTGTTCTAGCTACCACCATCCCCTCTGGAAGACTGCCTTAACAAATAGATTAAGCAGAGACAAAGAAAGTGCCATAGAACAGGCTAGTCATCCATGTAATTACTAATGTGCAGACTTCGTCCATCTGGACTATCAGAAATTACTCCAAAAAGGTGTTCATGTCTCTGACAGATAAAGTGTGGAGATTACATAGCAGCATATTTCTGTTCCCATCCCTTTCTCTTTCTTCTATTCATTTCAGTGGACTGCTGTAAACATTAACAGTAGAAGCCATCTTCCCGATTGACTAAACAGAAAAAGGTGAAAGGAAAATATAAACAGGTGGTAGGTGCAAAACCCACCACACCAACATTGCAACTCCATTTGCCATGGTAGGATGCACCTAATATGGTACGATGCTGGGAATGTTAAAATACTGACTTTTATTAAGGGCTGAAAAATAATGACTTTCAAGTGCATTAACACTCTTTACAGTTTTTTCCTCTGCATATTTAATTTTTCTATCTATTGTTATGAAAAATTACCTCTTCTTTCAATGCATGTTTCTTCTGCTCCAAACAGATTTCTTTAGCACGCATCAACTGCAAAGTCTCCTTAGAAACCGCATACTGAAGCTTTTCCATACGTTCCACTGCTGCTGCCCATGCTGCCTTACCAAATTTTTTCTGGTCTGCTCGCATTCGATCATACACAGCTACAGAAGGGGAGAAAAAGTAGAAAGCTTATCAGTTTTGTCTTCAAATCTCTAGTAATTATACTGTAGAGACCATGCACACATTTGTATAAAAAAACATACAGAGTTCTCTTAGCAGAATAGTCATTTTACAGGGTACTAACATTCATATCCAATACATAATTACTCTTAGGATTTATGCAATTAGCTATTTGTTGGTAATTTCATCACTGTAATTACAATTTTTGTTACTCACAGAGGAACTATTCTAAATACATAATACCTGACCATCTGAACCACAAGTTCAAATTCTTGACTTAGTAAAAACATTGTTTAATGTTACCATGTGGTCTTAAATTGCATCCCAAATTTCCCCTGCTTCAGAAAGCCTCTATCATCAAACACTGGTCTCCAGTTCCCTTGATAAATTCTACACTGCAGTAGTAAGTTTAATAGAAATTTCCAGAGTGAAACAAGAATTTAAAACAAAAATTTCATCTTCAAGTCAATTACAATTCTACAAGAATAATGAATTTAAATAACAACAAAAATTTTAAAATGCAAGGTATTTGACAGAGTTAATTTAAATTAACTAATGAAGTACAATCTGCCCTTGATTCAGACTGTTTCTTTTTGAGCACCAGACGACACCTGAGCTAATATACATGAGATTTTCACCATTTTTAACATACAGAACAATCACATTATACTGTACTTGCAAAATCCTTGCAAAGCAAAGGTCATGAAACTCAACCAAAAGGGTAGCATTTAGTCCCTACATGTTAAAAGTCATTACATGCTGTTAGTAGGTAATAAATAGGTATTTGTAGTCATTTGTTTTTTCCTCTGTCATGTGTTATTATTTTGGTATATAACACCTTCCTAAAATCAGGAGAAGGCCAAAAAAAACAAAAAAAAACACAAAAAACAAAGCAATACAGGAAAACAACCTGCACACCCAAGTTCTACAGTTGTCAATAATCTCTAGACATTTTGTTTCCCAGTGTTCTTTCTCACAATCCTTACAGCTGTACATAAAAATATTATGTGGAAAAAAATAAAGTAACTATAAATATACATCCTTTATTAACTAATGGAGTATTTTACTTGGCACGTTTATCACATTAGAAAAGGAACTAAATACATTTAGAATTTGCTCTAATTAAATTCCAACATGCTTGAACTGGTTTAGTCACTTTTTCCAAGTAAGGTGGGGTTTCATGTTATCCTTGACCTGGGTTGTCACTGAAAGGAATTGTTTTGCAGTGACTGCTTCTCTTGAGGCAGATCTAGCAGTCATGCAGGGAGATGACAGGAAACCTAGCCATCAAAAAAGATTTTCTCCCAGGGGTACAGCTCATTCATCTGGTTGTACAATCACTAAGGCAAAGAAAGAGACAGGAACCTGCAGTCAGGCAGGGAAAAGAATGGGACAAACTCTGCAAGTGGAAGCCCACAGTCAAACTAAAATAGGTAACATGAAACTACACCCTGAGGTTTGTTTGCCCTAATTAACCCATTTAGGTTAGAATGGTACAAGGATAACAATACAGATGTCTATGCAAGTCATACAAACTTGTTTAACTGCACCAAGGTTGTATCCATGAAGATTTCCAAGCAGAGCAGTTTTCACTGAGTCAGTTAAACCGAGTTGTTACTCAGTATTTAGAACTATGAAAAAATGTACTGGAAGGCCGGGGAGACAGGAAAAAGGAACTGAAAGGTAATAGAAACTTACTACTGAGGCATGCCATAACCAATTCAGAAGACAGAATTCATCAAGGACTCGGTGCTCCCTAAACCTTTTCCAAATGTACAATGCAGCTAATAAAATCACGCTGAGAAGATGCTTGTGAAACTTTATTTAATAATTTCTGTTCTGCCTGCTTGTGATGATGTTCTGAAAAGGCTTATTTGTGAAAGATATGAATAGACATAAAGGAAAAAACAAATGGGAATGATGACTGCATTTTTCTTACAGAAGACTGATTAAAAAAATAAGTCACACAATGCAATACAGAGCATGACAAACATTAAATAAACTATAAAGATCTTTTATTTGAAGTATAGGATAGTAGAAAATGACTACCTTTCTGTGCTTTAGCTGTTATTTCAAAGTATTTAACTGTAAGATCTTGAATAGAAAGCACAGCCATGTGGGCTTTTCTCTGCCAATCGGCATCTTCTTTTTGCAGACTCTCAATTCTTCTGGGGCCTAGGTAATCATTCGCTATTGAGATCTGAAAATAAATCAGACCATAATTAACAACATGATTAAATTATTGCTATTTTACAAACAGCGATCAGTTTCAGTATGGCTAAGAAAACACTTTAAAGAAAGAAAGAAAATGAGGAGAGAAAACCACCGGCAGATCACCATGTATCCTACTCAACTGGAAAAAGTGTTTTTCTTGAAAAACTACACTTGTAGTTTCATTACTATTTTTACTGGAAGCACAACAAACTCAAATATAAATCTAATTTACCAGTATCTTTTTGTTAAATATTGTATCTTCAGACAAAAAGCATGCTTTATGCAGGCTTTCTTCCAGCCTGGGATATTCCAGTCTGAAGTAAACTAAATCTCTTAGGTCAGAATGAAGCTGGAAACAGGGAATGTGCTGGGAAGTAATCATCAGTTTTACACAGAATCACGGAGTGGTTGAGGTTGAAAGGGACCTCTGGAGAGTCAGGGACTGGGAATTCAAATACTTTTTCATTCCTAAGACCAAAGCAATTTGATAACAACTACGAGAAGCCAGTAAAAGACTGGAGTTTCTTTTTAAAATTTGTAAAATTTATAGCTTTCTCTCCCAAACTGACTTTTTACTCACTCTTTAAAAGTTAAAGTTATCAGTAGTCCCACTACAGAAAACACACTATATTTCTAAGTAATTATTAAAGCTTGATCCTGCAATACCAAAGCATTGATTTTGAATATTTTTATTTTTATATTTGAATATTTCTTTTCAAATACTATTTCATATTCATATATTTGAATATTTCATTTATATCAGTCAATAAGGTACCTCACTAGACCAAAAATAAACTAACCCAGAAGTATTCATGATCTCCTGTGTAGCCAGATATTTTCACCTAAAGTTCTAATGTCTCAAATATTCATCTCAATTTCACAAGTCTTCAATCTGGTCTCAAAAAAACATTCTACTCTACAGGTTTACTACAACATTCCAGATCTACTTCTATATATGCATTTAACCCATCTCTTAGCAAGATGATTTTTAAAAGTAAAAACATAGAGATACTTTCTATGTAATTATTCATTTACTAAAAAATGTTTAAAGTAGTTTAATACAGTACTTTAATCTACTTCATACTTCTAAAGCCATTAAGTAAGACACAGGCAAAAAATGTGAACAAATCTTAAGTGAATATTAATCTTACTAGATAGGTTGTAACATGTAATTCAATGAAGCACACATATGTGTCACAGTTTCCACAGGTAATGCTTATGAGTGAACAGACAAGAATTTCTAAATGAAGTCAAACTGTAGGTATACATCAGTGAATGATGACTGGTAAGTTAATGCTTTCCATTTACACAGAGCTATGAAAAAGAAAGCTCCTTTGAGAGGCAGGATAAAAATAATACAGTTAAAAGTCTTCTTTCTTTACTCCTAGAGAAAGATGAGGAATTCTGATACAGAAACTGACGTGGGATCACCGAGTAATGTGAGTAACATTCCTGTTAGCCATCATTTCTAGGAGAATAAGAAGCCTCAAAGTAGCATCACTTCAGAGGGAGGAGGCAGAAGAGGGTGAAGGGGGGGGGGGCTGGAAAGGTGGTGGTTGTTTGCTTTTAGTTTCTCAATGTTAGTAGTAGGCAGTAAACCTTTTAATCTCCTTATGTCCATGACAATTTCTGAGTGATCTCCCTGTTCTTATCTCAGACCTTGAGCCCTTCCCATTTTATTTTCTCTCCCTTTCCCGTTGAGAAGGGAGAGTGAGAGAGTGGCTGTGGTACAGCTCAGCTGCCCAGCTGGGTAAAACCACCACATGATAAGCAGATGGCCAAGATTTTGTAAAGCTTTAGAAACTGAGGAAACACAAGAAGATTGAGTTGTAAATGTTTATGAGGATTGTTCAAGGTGATACAGATGCTCATAAGAAACTTCCCTTTCCCTTTATGCATCTGTTCATTCACATATTCACATTTAAAAGATACCAAGAAGCATTCTCCACAAATGACTACTGTTTCAAAGCAGGTCCCCAAGAAGCTGCCTGAACAAGAACAGACGAACCTCACATCTCATGCTACTATTGCAGTAGCCCCATTAAATAAAAGGTTCAATGGAGAACTGGAAAGAAACACAGGACAGAAGCACTTCACTTACTAGGCCATGAACTACCTGATTTTATGCTTAACATCTATAGCTACACAGCTTGTCAATTAGCAAGACATTCAGAATAGAATAGATGAGGAGGATTCTTCCTGAAGTGTAGTACAAATAGTTGACCAAGGCATGTCCACTGTACATGACGTGCAAGGAGAATACACAGGCATTTTGACCTATTCACTACATAGCTTCAGTAACACGGCAGAACCATTGCTCTCCCCACATGCACACAATGTTAACTTACTGGCTCCAAAGCCATCACAGAATGGCTGAGCCTGGAGGGGAACTCTAGAGGCCATCTGGCCTAATCCCCCTGCTCAAGCAGGCTCATCCAGAGCAGGGTGCCCAGGATCACATCCAGGTGTTGGTGGTTTTTTTTCGTATTACCTCTAAGGAGGGAGACTCCACAGCCTCTGGGCAACCTGTACCCATGTTCAGTCACCCACACAGTAAAGATGTGCTTCCTGGTGTTCAGAGAATCTCCTGTGTTCCAGTTTTTGTACACTGCTTCTCGTCCTGGCACTGGGCAACACTGAAAAGAGACTTGCTCTGTCCTCTTTGCTCTCTCCCTTCAGGTATTTATGGACATTGCTGATGTCCCCGTTAGCCTCCTCTTCTTCAGTATGAAGTCCCAGCTCTCTCAGCCTCACCTCATAGTAGAGACACTCCAGTTCTTTCACCAGCTTCATGGTCCTTCACTGGACTCTTTCCAATATGCCCACTTCTCTTGTACTGGTGGGCCCAGAACTAGACAGTACTCCATGTGCAGCCTCACCAGTGCTGAGTACAGGGGAAGGATCACCTCCCTCAACCTGCTCACAGTACTTTGCTTAATGCAGGTACGCACGTGGTGCCCAGGTCCTTTTCTGCAGAGCTGCTCTCCAGCTGGGTGACCCACAGCATGTCCTGATGCCTGACGTTGTTCCTCTCCTTGCTGAACTAAGAAAATGATGGAGGTGAGGGCGTTTCTAAGAGAATGTCCATTCAGTAGATGGAGGCAGAATCTAGGTACCAGTGGGAAACAGTCTTTGACAAGTAAAAAACCATAACTGCTTCCTTAAGAAACATGGCTAGCTAGGACATAAGGATAACCCTTACACTACTAACTGAAAAGTTTGTTCCCTTCACAGCCATCAAGTAACTTTTAATAATGGGAAAATATGCTGGATCATTTGACCATAAGGAAACACTAAGTTTAGTGCTTACTGCTGTTGTTTAGGATATCCGCAACTGGAAACCTGAGGACACTGCTTGTCCCATCAACCAGAAGCAACTGAAGTTCGAAGTATCAAATTCACAATGAGAAACTACAAGAATAAGGGACAAGAGCCTTGGGAATCAAGAGCTACAAATGCTCACAAGAGGATATATATACAAATAAATATTAAATTGTAATACGCAATTTAAAAATATAATTTTGTTATATTTATATAGAAGGTATATCAATTTTAATTATTTATAGTTGTATATTACTTTAGGAAATAGAACGTCCATGGAAAAAGCTAGTTGTTTAATTAAGGAAAGATGACAGCTGTAATAGAGAAAAAGGTTGTGGAGAAAAGAGATAGAAGCTGTCTATGGAGGCTGTGACACATGAAGAACACATGGCAGTTTCCCTACCCACCTACAATACCTTCATGAAAGAGGAGGAAGGAAGAAACAGCGTTCTCAAATCTGCAGTTCATCCTAGCTGACAGTTTAAAGAGGAAAAGGGAAACACATATGGATCGCTAAACAGCAATTTGAATAGGCCCATCTTTTTGAAGACTTTGTTTTCTGTGTTCTCTTCAGAATTAATCCCTTTTAATAAATGCATTTGTGACAGTAATAAATGTCATTAAGAAATTAAAGGAAGATTCTACGTGCTACGGCATTCCATTACTGTTTGCAATGCATGCGTAAATATACTTAGGCTTCATTTTGCTCACTGCACACCTCTATGATGCCAGCATCCTTTGTTTTTATAGTCCATAAAAAAGCATGGATCATTTTATAGCATAAACAG
The DNA here is from genome assembly GCA_011074415.1 of Stictonetta naevosa. NCBI lineage: Eukaryota > Metazoa > Chordata > Aves > Anseriformes > Anatidae > Stictonetta > Stictonetta naevosa. Next base: position 20,939,989 of record CM021729.1, read on the forward strand.
AAACAGCAGAGAGCAGCACAGCAGAAAGGGCTCTGTGGGTACTGGCTGACAGCAGGCTCAGCATGAGCCAGCAGCGCACCCAGGCAGCCAGGAGGACAAACAACGTTTTGGAGTGCATTGAGCACAGCACAGCCAGCCGGTCAGACGTGGTGATTCTCCCGCTATGTTTAGTGTTGGTGCAGCCTCACCTTGAGCACTGTGTGCAGTTCTGGGATCCACAATATAACAAAGATGCTAAATGACTTGAAAGTGTCCCAGGAAGGGCAACAGAGCTGGTAACAGGGCAGGAAGGCCTGTCCTGTGAGGAGAGGCTGAGGACACCTGGGTTGTCCTGTCTGGAGCTGAGGAGGCCGAGAGGCGGCCTCACTGCTCTCTGCGAGTTCCTGAGGAGCGGACGTGCAGAGGGAGGTGCTGGCCTCTGCTCCTGGCCACTGACGACAGGACACAAGGGAACAGCACAAAGCTGTGCTGAGGAGGGTCAGATTGGACGTGAGGAAAAATTCCTTTACCGTAAGGGTGGTCAAACCCTGGGAGAGACTTCACAGAGCGGTGGCTGATGCCCTGTGCCTGTCAGTGTTCAAGAGACATTTGGGTAATGCCCTCGATAATATGCCTTAACTTTCGGTAACCCCTGAAGTGGTTCTGTTCTATTCTGTGTTATCAAAGTGACTACAGTCCACAATAGAGATGACTAAAAGAAGACACTAAAGAATTAAAATGGACAGCAAGAAAGAAAAACTAAGAGTGCCATCATCTAATTGATACTTCTTGTAAACCTATGTATCTGCTTCTGATTCAGGAAAAAAATATTTTAGTTAAAAATTAAGAAATTTTGATATAGTTGAAGTTTATCTAACATCCATAAAAGGACAAACTCACTTTTTGTTCTGTAATTCCTCATTTGGACTTAAAGTTCTAAAATAAGTGTGGTCTATGAGAAAATTACTCTCATCTCACAACTAGATCACATAGCCAAGTCATAGAACCACAGAATCATTTAGGTTGGAAAAAAACTTCAACATCATCAAGTCCAACCATCTACCTAACTACCAAGCCCACCACTAAACCAAGCACCACATCCACACTTCTCTTAAATATTTCCAGGAACGGGGACTTCACCACTTCCCTGGAGAGTCCATTCCAACTCCATGAAGAAATTCTCTCTGATATTCAATCTACACCTCCCCTGCTGCAGCCTGGGGTCATTTCCTCACATCCTAAGTTTACTTTCTATCAATTATTTTCTCAGAAAGCACATTCCAGCTATTTCTTCCTAAAAAACTGTGTTCACTTTGAGAAGAATCCAAGCCTAATTGTGAAATTGGCTAAAATATTTTTTTTTCCCTCAGAATGAGATTTGCTTTAGAAGGCTTTCATATTTTGCATGCTTTGAAACTAAAAAAAATTACAGCTTTCACAAAAGTGGTTGTCAGAAAGCACACAAGGAAAGGAAGAAACAGCAGAAGCCATTAACGTCAACACATTATTGTAGACATTTATTTCCATTTGGTATCACTTCAGAGTAACAGATCATAAAAACATGTTCCTACTCTGCATGGGTATGTGTCAGAAAGAAAACTAATTAGTTCTTCAGAGGAAACAAACTGAAATGAGGTCCCCAGCCTAGTCTGTGAGAAATTGAGAAGAAACAGGAGAGGCAAAACTTTTCTACCGGAGTACACAATCATGCTTCTCTAAATAATTTCAGAGATATTGCTGTTATATCACATTTTTATCCCTTTTCTAAACAGAGCAAAGTAAGTTTACTGCAAGAAGATAGGAGAAATAGGCCTGCAGCTGTAAGATTTTTTTAAAGTTTTATGCAGTATACATCTTCTAAGTAAAGAAATATTCCTCAAGGCTCTTGAGTATTTTTAATTTCTGACTCAAGACTACTGGGACAATAAAGGACAAGACTGACAGAAAACAGACTTAGGCTGCATCACATTATCACTTAGGTAGGAACCTGTCCTATCTCTCCATCTCCTTTTATTATCTTCCTAGACATAAGTGGGAGAAAAGGAAGAGAAAAGAACCCACAAGATTTAACAACAATAGGTCTTTATATTACAGAAATGAAAAAAGTAAGTTGAGGGAGTACTACACATGGCAGAGGCAATATACAAGGAGGAAAACAACTTCATACGTAAAGGTATATTTCAGTTCAGCCCCTTAGCTGCCTCTCTTTGACACAGTCCAGCAGGCAAAGAAAAAAAAAATTACTAACCAGAGCATGCCAGATATATAGCAAGAAAAAGCATGCATTTCAGCTTCATCACACATTCAGGGACTCTTAAAGCTTGTCTTACAGGTTTTAATTTAATTATGCTCCCAGCTAGTAACATGAACCCAAACGCTATTTCCCAACAGATGTTCTAATGCTGCATGTACAGCCCTAAATACATGCAGTGAAAGCACTAAGCTTTAAAATGGACTTCACAGTTCTACTGGTTTTATCTAAAAAATACTGAGATTAATTTTAACGTTAATACATCCAAACCAGCTCAGATTAGAGGGCTTTGAATCCTCAACATATCTGAAGTCTGAGACTACCATTAAAAACTCCAAGGGTATGATTACCTGCATCGATATATAGGGGAATGACAGAAATAGTTTAAGGTATTAGCAGTAAAGGCAGTAACAAACTTAAGAGCAAATAAGATGTTAGCACATACAGAAAGAAGACAAAACAAGAACGTCATTGTACCACAATCTACAGTGGTGAATGTTTTTTTCCAGAACTATGGAGAACAATGAGAAATTAAGAAGTATTCAGAAGAGAAAAATATAGAAGATCAGAATTATGTCAAAAGTAAAGAGGAATGATTGGGATTATTTAATTGCTTTTCTTTTTTTTTTTTTCCTCCAGACACATGACAGCGTATGTAAGTGCTAGAGTTAAATTACAGTTAAAGTATTTTAATTAGTAATTGACAGGATTAAAGCTAATTTTTGTACCCTGAGTTTTGGCTTCCCTATTTATCCATGCATGTGTGATACAACCTTTACTAACTTTTAGACTTCACTGATTGAGTTCCAGGCTGAAAAAAGTTCACCTAGGTTAAAAGGTTAATTTAAAAAAGAAAGAAAAATACGTGTTACATGAACACATCACTTAAGAAAGTGAGCCCAGGTGTTAAATTAAGTGGGTTTGACTGTTTCAGGAAGCTGTAGAATCCTTTTGTGAAGGAAAACTTAGTATATGCAACAGAAAATGTTAAGCACGTGTACACATTCATGAATTCTTGATGTACAGTTTGTATATACAGATAAAATGAACAAAAGGAAAATAAGAACTCTTACGAATTAGACAATAAATCTGAATAAACCCATATAAATACCCAAGAATAGGAATACTACAAATAACTGTAGTAACTGCAAATAAAGCCCTAATAGGTCCAGCATAAAGCCAACAAAGATTATGAAAGGTTAGAAAAATCTGGTTGTTGGTTTGTTGGTTTTTTTTTTCAAAATACTACTGAAAAAAAGTTCTAGATTTTAGTCTATTTACATATCTAGGAAAACTTGGTCTTGCAAAATTCACAGTCTCATCATAGAGTTTTTCTGTCTCTGAAGAACTTCTTAAGCTCCCTTCCTTCTCTTCCACAGTCTGCTTTTAAGTTTCTTCCTTCTTTCTTATTCATTCCCTGTCTCTATCACAGCAAAAGAAAAAAAAAAATCACATCTCGTTTAAATCCTCTTTTACTCTTACCCCTGGAGTGAAACAAGTTAGTATTTTCTTCATGTTTAAAATCCTTTTGTATTTTGATCAAGACGTATTTTGAATGCGCGCTTTTGTTTTCCATCTTCCTTCACGCTTTCCCTAAATATGCTATTCTAAGGTCAGATCCAAGGCTTTTTCTTATTAAAAAAAGTGAAAGAAATCATAGAATCACAGAACATCCTGGGTTGGAAGGGACCCACAAGGAACGGAGTCTAACTCCAACAATATTTATACAATACTTGGACAACTATCATTATATCCTTTCCCACAGCATTCATGATTTATAGATCTATTTCTTATCTCAATGTTCATTGCCTTTTTTTTGCTGCTCAAAGCATGCAATCTGATTCATTTACTCTGCTTGCACTGAGCCTGTTCACGGGAAATACCTTTACCATACTCACTGCCATCCTGCAACTATTCTAATTCTACAGTATCTTACTGGGAGGAAGGAACAAAAACTGCAGTGTTCACAATGCAAGTATATGCAGACACATTCACAACTACATAGAATCACAGAATGGTTTGGGTTAGAAGTAACCTTAAAGACCATCTCATTCCAACCCCCTGCCATGGGTGGGGGCATCTCCAACCAGACCAGGTTGCCCAAAGCCCCATCCAGCCTGGCCTTGAACACTTCCAGGGATGGGGCACCCACAGCTTCTCTGGGCAGCCTGTGCCAGCACATCACCACTCTCTAGTGAAGAATTTCTTCCATTTCTTCCTAACAGAAAGAATTCTTCCTAATTCTTTCTTTTAGTTTAAGGCCATTCCCCCTTGTCCTATTCCTACACTCTCTGACAAAGAGTCCCTTCCCAGCTTTCCTGTAGGCCCCCTTTAGGATTTATCTCACCAGGTCCCATGGACTTGTGCACCTTCAGGTTCCTGAGATGGTCTTGAACCTGATTTTCTCCTACTGTGGGCGGTTCTTCATTCTCCCAGTCTTGTGTGGCTGGTGCTCTTGCTGGTGAAGACTGAGGCAAAAAGAGTCATTGAGTACCTCAGCCTTCTCCATATCCTGGATAGCCAGGTCTCCCTCTTTCTTCCAGAGAGGGCCCACAACTTCCCTAGGCTTCCTTTTATCACTGATGTACATACAGAAGCCTTTGGTGTTACCCTTGATGTCCCTGGCCTAATTTAATTGTAAAAGGGCTTTGGCTTTCCTAACCTGATCCCTGGCTGCTCAGAAAATTTCTCTGTATTCCTCCCAGGCTATCTGTCCTTCCTTCCACTCTCTGTAGTCTTCCTTTTATCTCTTTGAGTTTGTCTAGGAGCTCCTTGTTCACCCATGCAGGCCTCCTAGTATTTTTCCTCCAACTTCCTCTTTGTTGGGATGCATCACCCCGAGTTTGCAGGTGGTGATCCTTGAATATTTGCAAGCTTTCTTGGGCCACTCCTCTCTCCAGGGCTTTGTCCTGTAGTACTCTACCAAGAAGATCCTTGAATAGGCCAAAGTCTGCTCTCCCAAAGTCCACAGTAGAGCTTGCTGTGCTCCCTCCTCACTGCCCTCTGAACACAAAACTACACCATTTCATGATCACTGAAGCCATGTCTGCTCTTGAGTTTCACGTTCCCCACCAGCCACTCCCTGTTGGTGAGAATGAGGTCCAGCACAGCACCTCTCCTTGTTGGCTCCTCTGTCACTTGGAGAAGGAAGTTGTCATGAGTGCATTCCAGGAACTGCCTATGCCCTGCTGTGCTGTCCCTCCAACAGTTATCAGGGTGGTTGAAGTCTTCCATGAAAACCAGGGCTTGTGAATGTGAGGCTGCTGCTATCTGTCTATAGAGGTCCTCATCTGCTTGGTCTTCCTGGTCAAGTGGCCTGTAGCAGACCCCCACTACTCCTCTGTCCCTGCCCTCCCTGTAATGATGGCCCATAAGCTCTGTCAGCTCCTCATCCATCCCCAGGCAGAGCTCCACACACTCCAGCCTCTCACTGACATAGAGGGCGATGCCTCCTCCTTGTCTCCATGCAATGCTCTTATCTTTTATTTCCCCTCCAATAATTAAAAAAAAATCCTTTTTAAGAATACTTAAGGGAAGCCATTTTCAGAGAACTGCCTGAGATAATTGTCATACTTTTTCATCAAGCGTTACAGCTAAGTGCATACAAACAAGCACGTATACTCTTGGATGTTTTCATCACCTTTCTGTTCATTTCACCCTTCATTACTTTTCATCTATTAACAACTTCATCTGTCATTTTATTATCCAATCCTATCTTTTCTAAGGCAACACTCCCCAGAAGATTGGCATCCAAACAAACAGAATTTTATAAAAATCTTATTGGTCAGTTTTCAACTGAATATCCAAGCAGTTTTAAATTTCATTCACTGACAGATTTAAGTGATCAGATATATGTTATGATTTGTAGTCAGCAACCTTACAAAAAGAGTTCAGGCTTCTTACTGCTCAGTCTACCAGCCTGCTTTCCATCAGATTGCCTGTTTAGAGAAGTATTTTTCAGAAAGCCCATAAACCCCTAGTTTTAAATAAGCAAAACATTTTGGTATCATTTCATATAAAGAAAAGCTATACAATCTACAGGACTTATAGCTCAGAATGTAATCAGGGACTGAATATAACCTTTATTGAATAGGCTTTGAGACTGTAACAGCTATCACTTCATAATACACTATACTACACCAGTTTCTCAAATAAGAAAGCAGTGTTTTCAACAGTGTATTACCTTCATTTGCAAATCCAGCCATCTTGCATAAACTTAAATTAATATTTATTACCTGCTCTATAGGTTTTCCAAAATCCAAGTTCATCTATGATTTCTGATGATACAAGAATACATCTTCAGCTACAGACACACTGAAGGAGACTTAGGCATTCTTTGAAGTGTTTCATCCACTATTCTGCTTACTACCATAGTTTTTATGAGATGTTTTTCACTAACTTGTTGTCAGTAAGTCACTAGCTGTAACTACTGGAGAATGTTGTTTTCGAAAGTGAGAAGAATGAGGTTGAGCTGATTGCCACGCAAGTGGCATAGTTTAATCAGGACTGCTTTAAGTGTCCTCTGTGAGCCTTATGTAACTTTGTTTTCAATATCTTCACCACAAAAAGATCATGTCCTCAAAAATATTATGAGACTTTAAAAAAAATAAATGCCCTGTTTAGAAACCAACTAACATAAATAATTCTAAAGCCCATGATAGAATTTTGGCAAACACAGTTTTCCAGTGTCTTTCTACTACATAAGTCATCCCTTTTTCATTACATTTTCCAAATTCAGCAATATTTAAGTGAGGAGCTGCTTGAACTGTCTGCTTCAAACTACAGCTTTGATTCCTCATCCATACAGAGTTACCCATTCTTTGGGCTCAGTGAATACAAAATACAGTTTGAAATACTAACATATGATCAAGTTAAAAAAATAAAAAGACTTCATCATGTACAACACAAACCCTGCAATTTAGTTTCTAAATGCTGTAACTTTGTTACAAACTTTTTATGTTAGGTGAAGAAGGAATCTGCAGGGAATTCTGCTGCCCTACCCTAACAAGTGCTCCACTGAGCACACAGAATTTGGTGTTTCTCACTTCCCTCTTGTAGGCTTGTCTCTCAACTGTATTTCCATAGTAAGAGTGGAAATTCAACACCTACATGATATATCTTACAATTTTTATGTCTTGCTCCAAAAGGAGAGGAGCATAAACACCATTCTCAAGGTTTACAAGTAAATTAACTCTTTTCTTCCTAATCTGATTTTGAAAACAGACAAAATGAAACTGAAATGCTTACTAAAAACTCCAAGTTCATAACAAAAATACAACAAAACTTCCTCACAAACCAAAGACAGGTACCCAACACAGAACAGCTGCAAAAATATTACCTAAAGGAATTACAGAAGGCACCGATGATCTTGACCAACTACTGGTATTTGTATTCAAGTATAATTATCCCTGTAACTTACTGTTTTCATTTTAGTAACTCATTTCTCAGACTCTATCTTCCTTACCCTGCCCTACATCCAAACTTTCTCCTTGTCAGTATTTAGGCAGTGTATATTCATAGTTCCCATCTCACTGAGGCAGTAAGTGTCAGAAATACTTCTGATATGTAGGTCAGAGGTTGGACTCTGTGATATTGGAGGTCTCTTCCAACCTAGACTATTCTGTGATTCTGTATGAAAATGGAGTTAACCCCAGCCATAATGGTCTATAGAAACCTAAGGATCTTTATTCCATTATTAAGCCTTCCAGAAAGACATATGCAGCAAGTTAACACAAACCATCTCAAGCACAAGTTCTATTTATAAACCAGTTCCTCCACCCTAGCTACACAGCGTAATATATATTTTGTCATCATAGATACAAGTACTGCTTTCTCTCAAACAATGAAATGAAAAACAAGAGATGGCATCTTTCTCTACCACATAATACAGATGACCAAGTTTTATAACGCACAAATTGCCAAGTTAGGAAGAGAACTTAATGTACATTAGATGCAACTATGTACAAATAAAGTAATAAACCACAGAACATGTCTCTTTAGTTTACTGAGGTTATTTCACAAAAAGGAAAAAAACAAGTCCTTTAAAACTGAAATACAAAAGATCAATGAAGCTGAAAATAGAAAAGACTCTTAATTCATGTTCTATCTCCAATACAGTATTTATCTTTTTTTTGACAAAGAAACTTTTTTTTTTTTAGAAAAAACCTTTCCTGTTCTAGAAATTTAAATAAAATGGAAGCTATATCAACATGCTTTGAAGAAGGCTTTTTATTAAATGTATTGCTCATAATCTTCAACAGTATAATACATCCATAAAACTATTCATCCCAATTCTCTATGCAACATTGATCATTCATCGGTAAAAGATATTCTTAGTTCAAATATTATTACATTAATTATCTCACTGATAAATTTTGAGAAAGTTTCAGATTTCTGGATTTCCTGAAAAAAATGCTTTTAAACACAGCAATAGCTCAAACTAAAACTAGTTCCAGAACCTTAAATCCTCTTGCCTGTCTCCCTCATTTTATACTTAAACAGAAAAATCTTTTGAATCGAAACCAGTAAAATGAACTTTGGCTAACTGAGTAAGGTGCCAAGCTGAGATAAACTGACATCTGCAATACAAATTAAATGAAATAGGCTTATTTTAGCTCCTATGTCATAATATAGATTTAAAAATATTCAGAAGGCTACAGTCTAATAAACAGCAAAGGAACTGATGATTATCAAAAGTACTTCTGCAATGCAGTGAAGAGGACATTTGTTCCTTTAAGTTAAGCATTTGAAAGACAAGAAAAAAGTCTAAAGAGATGGGAATTATTTTTAAGTAAAACACATGCATCATAAAACAGTTTTACTCAAATGTAGTATTCTTCAGCTGGCTATTGTAATTTAGCTCTTAAGAAAACATACTTTTAATGTACTACAACAAATTTCATACTTTTAAACACACTTCCATGTTTAAGCATTTCACAACATAAGATCGGATGGAAACTACTGACTCCAATGGTTTATCAAATTCCAGAAAACTAAAATGAAAAGTAACTTCCTGTAGAATCTTTTAAAGTAATTAACAATTATATATATGCACACTGCACAGCATGCATCTCTATTTTATGTATTAGTATCCCAGTAATCACAAATTTTTAAGATTCACCTATTTAGCAAAGAATAGGTCAAACAAAGAAGTTAAACACGCAATGGTTAGTTACAAATGTCAGAGATGTTCTCACTCTTCAAAAGCACTCCTTTGAGCATAGGAACCAGAAATAGATGGTCAGCAGTTAGTGGAGAAACTGTAACTGCATATATTCACAGAAAGAAAACTAATTAGTAAACAGTAAATAAAAAGCATGATTTCCCCATTAATGAGAAGTTCAGTTACCTTTACCATACCTTTATCTGCTGTCTTCTAAGCATTGCAAGTTCCCTCATATCTCGGAATGGTTGTAATAAGTACTGGTAGAGCTCCGTAGTAGCTTCTGCAAGACTACTGTAGGCTTCATCTTCCATCTGATACAGTTCAAGCAGCTCAACCATGCTTTCTGTGTTTTTGTGTTTCTCCAGAAGCTGTAAAAAAGCACCAATTTTCATTAATGTGATCAAAATTCCTACTGCAAGTGTTAATTGTTTAAAACCATTTTTAGCCTATCCTCTTCCCTCCTCAGTAATATCACCACTCTGACATACCAAACAAAAAATATCCCCACCCATATTTTGAACTTAGCCAGTTAAGTACAGTCATTTCTCTGATAATCTTAACTCAAAATGTGCAGCACTCCTATTGATTTCTTCTCTCCAAAGATCTCGAGAAGATAGTGAAAATTAGCACGAAGAGAGCACAAAAAGCAACTCAGTGTTTGATAATCTACAACATATTCATCAGATATGCTACTTCACATACTTCACTAAGTTGTGTGGTGAGAAGGAGTGGTGGGAAAGAAAGGGAAGTCAAAGTAGAAGTCAGATTTTGAGCTTTCTAGTTGGTTTTTTCTAGCCTCCCTTTTACTTTAGGCTCACATAGCTCCATTATATCAGTGCAGCTCCAGACACAAAGAAGAATCTACATGAAACAGAACAGTGATCTGCATTTCACCCTAAACAGTTTACCCATGAAGTTCAAATCCACAAAATTTCATTAGATTTCTTTAAAAATTGAAATTATAAGCTTTTAATAGTAACAAAACCAAAAAAACGTATGTGATGTCTTAATTCATATAAAACAGCATCTGAAGTCTCTGTCCATTCCTTCCTTTATTTCTTGTGAAGTGGAAAATTAATGAGTTTCTGCAAATTTGCTACAATGCATGTTTTCAATTTCTCTGTTTGCTTTGCATCTATTTTGGGCATTTGCCTGGGCAGACCTCACATGTTGCTGGAAATCTTCTACCATTTCCAATATTCCAAAAGAATAATCAAATGTTTAACTAAAACTAATCTCATGCAGACACGTGGAGTACTTGATGTGTTCACAGAGACAAGATTAGCTGAAATTAATTCCCCTCTTATGCAACTCTCAGATATTTAAAGTCAGTCTCTTGTTCTTTGTATCAACAACTTAAAAGCATATATTCACAGTCCAAGTTCACTTAAACTTAATATAGATTACTTAATATAGATCAGGAATAATATGGAATAAGCATTTCCTATCTTGTGTTCAGTCAAGCTGGATGCTCAACCTACATGAAATATTCTCTGTATACAAAGCTGTATCATCTGTAATTAATGAAAGCCAAAACAGAGGGAACTGCAGATTAGAAACCGAAGCTTCGATCAACAGTGTTTTGGCATCTGGTTCATTTGCATGCCAGGAATGTCAAAACATGACATTTTACCATAGTGTCTACTCTGTTCCATGACATTTGTATTAATCTGCTATTTTGTTACCCAAATGAATAAGATTTTATTTTATTTTTTGTGATGTAATGTTTGCTTCTGAAGATCCTTGCAACATTACCTCAACTTCTTTTGAAGCTCTGAAGATTGGCCAAGGTTATAGACAGAACGCAGGGATGCTCGCAGTGGCTTTATTTACATGGTCAGCATTAAAGTGATTGTCAGACAAGCCAAGAAGACCTTTCTCTCAGCAAGGCTCGTCAGAGAAGAGAGGTCTCAGAGAGATGGTGCAGAATGGATGCAATGTTTCTCAGCAGCAATTTGTTGTATTACCTAATCAATTTCACCTAGGAAATCATTACCTACTGCAAGGTGGGAACACTGCCCTTCTCCTGTCTTCCAGCAGTGCGTAGTGTTCTGTGTTGTTTGAGTTCTCACTGAAGGTACTGAGTAGTGTTTTGTGGCTTGCAGTCTGTAAAACCAGTCTTTAAGGAGCTTTCTGGGCAAAATGTGCATGCCTTAGCTTGCAATTGTAGGGACAGAAGTCATCCCAGATGCTCTTGAGTTTGACTCTTAAGTTTCTACAGACTTCATGCATTATTCCAGTCCTATAGCAGTTTTAACCCTTTAGTCTATAAAGCCAACAGCTTCCTCAGCTCCTCTTGCCTGTTTCTAGTGCCTCAGAAAAGAGCTGCCATACTCAAGCCTTTTCCTACTCTACCTGTAGTGCCAAAACTATAATAATCTCTGTCAACATACTGAAAAAACAAATACAAAACATATCCTACAAGGCAACAAAAAGGAACAACTAGAGAAAATTTACCACCCCTTAAAGGAGAATCTTAAGTAACTTAATTTCAGGAACAGAAGAATACAATACTTATTTTTTCCTCCCTTCAAGGGTCAATCTTACGGTCTTTCTAAAAGTTCTGATATTCTGACTTAAGACAGTCACAACTGTGCAGAATTCAGTGTGAAAGTGTGCCAGAAAACAAAGATCCATTTCAATTTTATGATCATCAGTGTAGCACAAATACATTTTCAGGACACTAACAGCATACATCTACTTATGATTAGCTGGTTGTTCAGTGAAAATCATGTCCATAATGAGAAACAGTTTTGATGATGTAAAGAAGCATCATGAAGTTCATGCACATAGAGAAAGTAAGTGGGCATCATTTCAGCGTCTTGTCCTTGTCCAGTTTTGTTTGGTCTGCTCCTGGGGTCCCCCAGTCCTATGCTCAGAGATGCTCCTCAACTCCTTCAGAGACACTGAACCCCCAAGGAGTAAATTCTTAAAAACAAATGTAAGTGAGGACAGATTATTCATATATAATACATATATTCTGAAATTAACAAAAGTCAAGCAACCTTTCTTCCTTCCTACAGCAAGAATCCCCAGTTTCCATTTCCCGTGCCTAACGAAGACCTTTTCCAATGAAAATGGTGTTGCAGTTTCATTCAAGCTACAGTTACCAGAAGAGACATAACATAACTGCAAAGCTGATTTAGAAACAACCAAACACCACCTTATTTTGTTACATGGAAGAGCTATCAAATAGGGACATTCTTCAAAACAGGTAGCACAGTTACTAACCTGTGAGCACAGGTTACAGACAGCCTCACTACACCTACCCACCTATCAACATGTTCCTATAAAAAGCAGTCAGGTGGCATTTGAGGGGAAACATCTGAACATTAACTTCCTCTACAAAAGCTGCAAATCAGCTCAAAAGCATGCCTGCATTTCATCCTCTCAAGTCAACACCATAAAACTGCTGCCTCAAATTCCACTTGGGTTAAAAGATACAGGAGGGAAAAGAGAGAGTAGAGAAGTATCACATGATCCAGTTTTGGAAGAGAAAAACAACACAGTTTATGACTTGCATTTGAACTGACATTTATGATTCACAATGTTTAAGAGAATATAGAAGTCTCAAACTACTGTCCCACTTTTGGAACAGATGTGATTAACACACTCTTTACTGATACAGCATGGTATGAACAGAAGATTCATAGCTTAGATTCTCCTACTACACACAGACTAATAAGCCCAAGGAAGAGCGAAGGCTGGTTAACTGCTACCAGTCCTAAAAGGGCCACTAATATCGCAGATGGATGGAGCTGCAGCTGCATGGAAGACCTCTCCCACCCTGTTCCATAAAGCAGTCCGATGGAAGATTTCCTGTCAAAGATCCAAGTCAGATGAAGCATTTTTCTTATCTGGCTGCCATCCAGGCAGTACTTGGACTATCAGATAACAATAATGCTGGGCCTAGCACAGAATCCACTGAATTAATAATGTCATAAGGCAAACCTGGCCCTCCACAGTCTCACAAGTTGTTTAACTCTGTATGTTCCAATTTCCATGCAGGCAGTATCTAGAGGTTATGCTGTTTTAGAAATACAAAAAAAAAGTCAGCTATTACCTTTCAGAAAAATGGAGACCTTGGCTAAGCTGGCCTAATGCCTAAACCAACCTGGTACCTTCAAACTGTGCAGTTTGCAAACAGTTAGCATAAAATACATGAGCAAGTTTTGTGGCATATTTTATGTCCCACTGATGATTAATTTCCAACACAGACATTCAGTGCTACCATTCATTTACTTCAATAGCCTTGGTATGAAATTTTGACTTCCACTACTTTTTGAAATTAAATTGTTTAAAGAAGTGGGTGGAGGAGGGTAGAGCAATATCCTGTACAGGCCTGACTAGTGCAATACCCATTGAATACTGCATTTATTTTAAGAATCTTGTTTCACAGATGTTACATTGTTCACAACTAAATGAATCCATATATTTTAGGCAACTATTTATGCAGATAGACTCTAGACAGAGGAAACAGGCTATTTTTTCCCCCAATTTAACAGCACATATTTAAACTATATAACAAAGATTATTTCTGTCTTCAGAATTTAAAAAAATATTTTGTCCAGAAAGCTTTAAAAGCCCTACAGAAGACAGTGCCATTATGTGTAAGTTGCCACGAGCTGGGGCTGTAATCCAATGCTTCATTTAATCAGTGAAGGGCCTTTTCTTACATTTCCTTTGCTGTTATTCCCAGAACTTTCACCATTATTCCCATTTTGTTTTGGGTAATTTATAGAAACTCTACAACATGACACATACCTGATTTTAGCTAAAACAAGCAATATATTTTCCAGTCCCTTCCCAAGCTTTTACATATTCTTGAAATAATAGTAACTACAGAATGCACTACTCAGCTTGGAAAAGAGGAGGCTGAGGGGAGACCTCATCGCGGTCTACAGCTTCCTCATGAGGGGGAGTGGAGATGCAGGTACCCATGTGTTCTCTTTAGTGACCAGTGATAGGACCCAAGGGAATGGAGCCAAGCTGTGACAGGGGAGGTTCAGGCTGGACATCAGGAAGAGGTTCTTCACTGAGAGGGTTGTTGTGTACTGGAACAGGCTCCCGAGGGAAGCAGTCATGGCACCAAGTCTGTTGGAGTTTAAGAAGCGTTTGGACTGTGCTCTTAGTCATATGGTCTGAATTTTTAGGTAGACCTGTGTAGTGCCAGGAGTTGGACTCAGTGATCCTTATGGGTCCCTTCCAACTCGGGATATTCTATGATTCTATGATACTCTCCTATTAAGTTATCAAAATTAGAACAGGTTTAAAATTGTTTCTGTTCTCTCTTCTAAAGCTGTCTTTAAACAAAGAACAATCTTCTTAATGCATGCACAAGACATGCACACATACATATCATGGTAATGAGTAGGAGTCTCAACTACATGGTATCTGTTCTACAGGTAAACTACTTTCCTCTCTCTTAAATGCATTTCCCTGTATTGAAATGTCACCTGTTGTGGTTAAAAGATCAAGTCTTGCTTCTGTTTGCATGATTGCATTACCATCAGCCTTGGCTTTGTATGTAATACAGAAAGAACCATTTGCATTATTATAACAGATAAATGCACTCAAAGCAGACCAAAGCTTGACTCTCCAATACAGATCTAAGGTATTTTTTAATGTTAAGATATAAACCATCTAAGAGGATACGGAGTTATGGGACACTATAAATAAGCCAGGTACTACTGCTCAGAATGAGAAGTGTTGGAAGCAGCACTACATCTTTCCAATCTCAAAATTAAAAGAAGATACAAACAAGTTAGTTACATATTAAACTTATTTGGAAACCATAGAGTTTATAATTAGTACATAAAGCAAACCTCTACCTACTGAGTGGACGAAATGTCCATTTTTTTTTCAAACAGGCTTTTGAAGATAGGGGATATCAAGTCTATGCCAATGTGTAGCAAAGGTTATTGTCTGAATTTTGGGGAGGAGTTTCTGAATGGCTGTTTATAGGAGGACTGAGCTAATTAAAATAATCAAACCAAACACACACACAAACAAGTTTATCAAACTTTGCAGCTATTCTAAGAAACAACAGCAATACACACACAGAACATCAAGAAAAAACAGCAACAAAAAGGTTTTGAGAAGTGAAACAGGTTCTTTAAAACCCAAGATACAAAAAGGAATACTTTCATAACATGTTTCACACTTTTCTTTTTAGGGTTGTTAAGAGCTGCTCACATCAAGTGAACTACTTGATTAAATCCTCTTTAAACCCTGTTTGAAACAGTCTTTTACCACAGTACCTAAATGCAGACAGCAGACCAGAAGGCTAAGACCAGCATAGCGCTGACTGGACATCTTGACCTCTTTTCAGTCATAGCAGTTATTTTCATTTATGCTCAGATTAACAGCTCCTGGGATAGTAAAAATCACTTTTGTCAAGTTCTTTTACACTGCCTACCAAAATGCACATCATTTCAATGTACTACCTGTACAGCAAGTCAGCAAAAAAAGTACTCAATTACTGGGTAAGAAAAATTGAAGTAGTATTTTAATGCAGTGAAGTGAGCCAAAACATTATTTCCATGTATGCAACATTACTGAACAATGCAATTTCTCTCCTCCCACCCAAAATTCTAAATAGAAATCTCAGCAGAACTCTGTATACATTACTCATGGGAGTATCACATGGCTCAGACTTAAAGCTGCCAACTCTGACAACAATGTATGGCACACTAGATCTCTTCTAAAAGCTCGAGAGGGAGATGTCAACAAGTGATAACTACGCATCTCTTTTCTGTGAACAAGACAAACATATGTGTAATAGTGTGGTAAAGTTGCTTTTGTTTTAAGATGATATAAAATGGTACTTCACCTTACCATACTGTGTGATGTAGCTGTACCTCTCTTAAACCACGCTATCACGCCAAATGAATGTCCATAAAAGCCAGCTATTTATTTGAATTTAGTGGAACAGCACAGGTACAAATTATCTACAGAAAATGGCTCAGGTTGGAAGAGACCTTAAAGACCATCCAGTTCCAACCTCCTGCCATGGGCAGAGACATCTCCCACCGGACCAGGTTGCCCAAAGCCCCATCCAGCCTAACCTTGAGCACTTCCAGGGACGGGGCATTCACAGCTTCTCTGGGCAACCTGTTCCAATACCTCACCACCCTCTGAGTGAAGAATTTTCTCTTAATCTCTAATCTACATCTCCCCTCTTATAGTTTAAAACCATTCCCCCTTGTCCTGTCATTATCTGACCAAAAAGTTGCTCTCCATCTTTTTTATAAGCTTCCTTTAAGTATTGGAAAGCTTTGATAAGGTCACCATGGAGCCTTCACCCCAGAGCCTTCTCTTCTCCAGGCTGAACAGTCCCAGCTCTCTCAGCCTGTCTTCATGCAGGAGAGGTGCTCCAGTCCTCTGAACAACTTTGTAGCCCTCCTTTGGACCTGCTCTAGCAGCCCCACATCCTTCTTGTGCTGAGGACTCCAGATGTGGACGCAGCACTCCATGTGGGTCCTCACAAGGGCTGAGCAGAAGGGCACAGTCACATCCCTCCACCTGCTGCCCACCCCTCTGCCGATGCAGCCCAGGACACAGTTGGCCTTCTGGGCTGCAAGCACACACTGCTGGCTCATGTTGAGCTTATTGTCCACCAGAAACCCCAGGTCCTTCTCTGCAGGGCTGCTCTCAATGAGTTCTTCCAGTCTGTGCTCATGTCTGGGATTGTCCCGACCCAGGTGCAGCACCTTGCACTTGGACTTGTTGAACCTCATTAGGTTCACATGGGTCCATTTCTCCAGCCTGTCCAGGTCTCTCTGGATAGCATCCCTTCTTTCTGGTGTATTGACTGCACCACACAGCTTTGTGTCATACGTAAGCTTGCTGAGGATGCACTCAATCCCACTGTCTGTATCATGGATAAGGATGTAAAACAGTACTAGTTCCAGGACAGACCCCTTAGGAGCTTCTAATATTTACCTTATTTCAAAGTTAATATGGTACTCTGGGACTCCTTCCCCTTGGAAAGGGGTAAAATAACTAAAAGATAAAGTCAGTAATGAATCACTTCTTAGTTGGAACATGGTAACTTTGAACAAAAAACTTCTAGGCAACACCTCACCCTGAAGGCTTGGCAAAGAGCTGGTTTTTACTCATGTCCTAATGAGTTTTAAGTAACTTTTTCTGCAGTAATCCAATCAAAAAATATTTAGAACATACATTAAAGAGATGTTCATGCTGTGACATAAAATATATTAACTTTTGGTCCATAGACCCTCTTTTTCTGTGCTTCTGAACTACGCTATTCATCAGAAAAACATATTCAAGAGTGTCAAAACTGACAGCCATCTCATATTAATATTCGCATACGAGTACATTTTATTGATAACTTATTATGACACTAGTCTAAAAACCACTTTCTCTGTGTAAGGTTTGCAACATCAGGATACATAGGATACCAAGGAAATAACCACTCTGCTAAACAACAAATATTCTTTACAGAAACAAATGTGAGAATTCAATGGGAACAACAAATATACTATCATCATCACACTGAGGTCAACTCACGGGACTCACATAGTCAGTAAAGAATTAGTACTCTTACTAGTTTTACAATACATTTTTCATGGCAGCAGATATTCTCAAACGTCTGATACTAATCTGATGTTAGGCTTTTTAACATCTAATGCAAAGGAGGTAAAGCATTATGACAACAGGTTCCAGGCAGACTGGTAAGACTGAATTTACTTTTCAAAGCTGAGGTGAGCTTGCTCTTACTGAAGGTATATCCCATTTCCCACCCCTCTTCTTCTTCTTCCAGCTCCACCCTGGCTCCTTGTTTTTCTCTTCTCAGGTGCACCATTCCTCCTCTGCACCAGCTTTGTCATGTCTTCAACAAGCTAACTAAGCACCAGGCAAAAAGCTATTTCCCTTGGATGAATTTACTGAGGTTTACACTGCGTTGTATCATCAAGGACAGAGATGCAGAACAGGAAGGTACACACAGCTGCAGGAGGATCCCACCTACCCCCACCTTCAGCATCAGCAAGCGATGCATTACAGCATGTCCAGTTCTTCAGCAGCGTGATGGATTAGCCACCTTTAAACCTTGGACAACACCTGACAGGTAACTGAAATGGCCCTTTACGTGGCTTCCCAAGGCTTGTGTAGGTCAATACTGTTTCAAACTCTGCATCGCCTTATACAACAGAGAAATCACAAAAAGCCAGAGAAGTTAGGTCTAAGAAAGGAACAGGTTTACACATGACTACACCCTATTTTTAAAGCTTCTAAACGTAAAATACAACATCCAGTCCACTATTACAGTCCACTGTTCCTAATAAAAGGCTGTGGTATGAAGAAACTCCTGAAACACCATATCATGCACGCTATTTTTCCGCCTACTCTAGCAACAGATACCACACAAATAGTAAGCTATTTTATCACCTTCAAAGCAGCAAAACATTTCAGAAAAGAGCAATTTAATTAATATGAGATGAACATAGACCTGTATTCTGCAGTGTTATCCAATGGGGTTGGTTTTAGTCCTGTTTTCATAGAGAAATTATATATGTATTAAATATATATGGATATATGTGTTAAATGTCACAGACAAATAGATATTTTTGATAAAGCAGCATGATAAAACACAGTTGAAATGATACGTACAATTTACCTATTAACTAAACTCTTCCACATCTGCTCCAGTATTTCAAGTAGTTTTGGATTTTTAAAAGTCCTCCCATGTATGGATATTTTCCTGAATTTTACTTCTCTGAAGTGACAAAGGGTTCAATTTGAAATTCTGACATCTCACAATTATAAACAAATATTGTACTATTCCAAAGGCAAAATAACTTTCTTACAGAAGCAAACTGCAATAATTTGGATTTGGTAGACTCAGGGCTGTTTGTAGAAAAACTAAAACTTTTTAGAAACTTCTAAAATTGATCTACAATTTTTTCTCCTTCAGAAGCCTCACATCTGCATTCATGCCTTTTTTTAAAAAAAAACTTTTTAAAATTCCCTTAAAACAGATAGAAAGTATAAAGAGCTCTTTGAGGTATTAAAAGCAAATGAAAAAAAACTCCAGTTAAATTTCCTTGTCTTCTAACATAACAATCTATGATTCTAAGTTATTGAAGAATGCTTAACAAAGCCCCCTCCCAAAAAGGGGAGATGAAAACCGTGACACAAGGTATGTGAAAAGTTGTGCTACAACTAATTTTAGTTATGTTACTTGAATACTACTACAAGTGTTAGTTGAATACTTGAAACATTTTTCAAAAGGAAAAAAATCCAGTTGGAAAAGTATTGTAACAGTATCACAAAAAAAATAACAATTTTCAGAATTGGAAAAAGAAACAATAAAATGGGCTACTGCATTGACAAAAACACAGCAAACACAGAAATGCTTACTAAGCATTCAAAGTTTTGTGAATGTTTGTCTGCCCTATACATTAAAAAAAAATCCACAGTTTTTACTATACAAATACCATAAACAGGAAAAAAAAGATTAAAAGGAAATCCAGAGATAGGAGCTTATCAATAAAAGGCTTTTTTAATTTAAAACAACCTATCCCCAAATTTTTGCAACCAGTCATAGGTAAACAGCAGAAATTTATTTATATCTACTCTCAACAGCTCCAGATGAAGATTTTCAAAAACTAGCTTGCCTAGGAAGCTGTCTTCACATTGAAACACCTTTCTGGCTGCTATAGCTAAAGGACTTAAGAAAGAGGTAAAAGCCGAACTGCGTAAATGTGCCACTAGTAAGAAGTTATTAGGAGTAATGTACATAGCTGAAAAGTAAGAGCTAGAAAACAAGGAGACATTTGTGGAGATGTTGCAAGTTAAAATCTAGCACTATGTGTTAAAGTTCTTCATGAAGTCTTCAGGCAAACTTATAATGGCTTGGTTTATATTTCAGGCCCAAATTCTTCAGAAAATGGGAATTGGGCAAGTTTCAACAATGAACTAATTAAAACAAAAACACATTTCCCCTGTTAATTTATGCAGTTTATGACTGGAAAATACTATGAGATCATCCAATCTCCTGTCCAAAAAATCTGGACTATTTTCTAGACTTTAGGATCCCATATCAAGTTGTGCATGGGCTTCAACAATTACTCTTAGAGACTAACCCATACTCTAGCAGATATCAACACCAGATTTCTGATGAGATCATACTATTACTTCTTTTAAGGGCTCAAGAATTCTTTCTTTACCTTTCTTAAAACATTCTTGCCTGTTTGCTATTAAACAACATTGCACTTAGAGCAGGATTTTCAATGAGCTATCCAAGATCTTTGTTCTGAATGGTTATGGTGATGTTAGCACTATGCAAAACATATGACTAGTTCAAATAAATTGTTCCAGTGTGTATTGTCACTGTTGTCACCCTTTCTCAAAACCAGCTAGATTGGCGTATATATAACATGGTTAAACCTCCAGGTTCCGTTGGCCTTGTATGTTAGCCCTTCCCCAGAGCACTATCATGCTGACCACCGATAGAGCAGGACAAAACAACTGGACACTCCATTTTTAACACAGCAAAAGGTTTACAACAGCAGAATACCTTACTTTCATGCTTTTATTACATGGTAAATCAACAACTTGTGACAAGTGTTTAAAAATTAAATTTATTTATTTTAACTACCTTTTTGTTCATTTGCTTTCTAGGATAGAGGGAGGATGCAATGTAACAGGTGTTATGTTACTGGCAACTCCTGAGCACTCCGTTGCCCAACACTGCAGAATAATGTTGTAGCATTCTGAGCAACGGGGCAGATATATACATAATATAACTGAGTCAGCCAAAATGTATCTTCAGAATATCTTTCTTTACTCTCTTTCCCTCCTGCCCTGTCTTCCTTCTCTCACCAACATACTCCTTACGGGTAAGCTTTCATCTCCTGAAACAACAGAGAAGTTTCATATATACGTAACTTTAGTTTCACCAGGTCCCCACTTTATCTGAAGTCCTCTTCAATAACAGCAGTTTCATGGTGGACTGCAAGGTTTTGTTTCTACTAAAATTAAAAATTCACCTCCCAAAAGAGGAAAAATGGTAGATTTGGCCATTTCTGAAATATAAGGCTTTAGTGTGGCTTTTTAGGCTTTGTGGAAGCTATATTATGTTTCTAAAGTACAATATAAAACTCAAAGACTGTCTACTAGTAAGCAGTGTCTTATAGAAAGAAATGTAAGAATGATTAGAAAGAATCTGCTTTCCAATTCTAAGCCAGGCTGTGTTACGTTATCACAGCAATAAACTGAGGAGAAAAAAGTTACTGGATATTGAAAGCAGTATTAAAAGGCACTGACTTGAAGGCCTAAGTCCTGGAGGACATTCAGTTGAGGAGTGAGAAGGAAAGTAATGCTGGTAAAATGGGAAAAAATATGCAAGAAGACAAAGTAATATAAATATGAAGAAAAAACAACCCAACACAGTATCTAAAAACTAAGAAATAAGGTAGGCGAGAAGAGAATGGGTTTCAGAGTGTTTATCACATAGGTTGTACCCACCCCATCAAAGTACTCTAGCATATGAAAATGCTACAACTGCCTACTAGCTACAACAACTTTTAAAAGTAAAGTCTATCTCTAAAATAAACTTTTCATTAGAACACTTCCTCAACTACAATCAAAAACGATTCCTCAACCTGGGTTCAGACCGTTAAATGGAGCATATATTGCATCTCTCCCAGGTATTTTGATAGGGCAGAAAATTATAAGAAAAAAATACAAGAATGGCAAGCTGCTGTGTCAAGTTTCTAAATATTAAGCCTATGCTTACTGATTAAGGGTCATCCTGAACAGTATTGCTATACTCTATAGAATGTACTTTTATTTTTCACATTGTACTTGCATTCTGTCAAGGAAAAACGAACTTTCAAAGCAGAAGTCCTTTTCTTTTCACACATATCATTTATAAATCTTGAAGAAATGTGTATTATTTCAAACATTCTCTACTGTTTTCAGATACAGTAGCAGTATTCATCACCTGCAGCTAGCTCGTGTCAAACTAACAAGGCAAAACTAGAAAAACACATTAAAACATGCATATCTACATATGCATGTCATAAGTGGATTACAAAGAGGAAAAAGAATTAAAAAATATTACTTCAAATCCAGAAGTATCAAACTCAGACTGGAAAGAGAAAAAAATATTGACAAAAACAAATCTAGCACACAAAACTTTAACTTGCAATCACAAGTCACAAGCAATCAAAAGCAAGTTGCTGCTACCTATGAAAGAGAAGTAAAAGGGAAGGGCACTAGAAAAAGAAAATTAGTCAGGAAGATATCCAACAGAAAAAGGATGAGAGATAAAAGATCTCCAATTAAAAGGTAAACAGTTATCTTGCGTAGTACTTAGAAGGGTTTAACTCACAAGATTAAGATAAGCAAAGACTGTGGTAATGTCAATGTCCCCTAAATACTGAATTCCTAGAAGCCATTTTAAAGCATGTGTTTTATAACAGTATGCAATAACAGCTTTGACTTTCAGCAATTTTAAGTCCACCATATGATTAAGTTGTTGCAGCATTTATTTATCCTCACTGCAACAAGGACCAAGCATCTCAAGTGATAAAGCCTTCTCTACATCAGTTTCCTGCCTTTCAGTGGTATCACACCATAATAAAGTGTTTAACTTGTAACATTTATTTACATTAACAGAATTCATTCTAAGCATGACTTAGATTTTTATTATTCACAGAAAAGTGTGGGAACCACACCACATTTCATTCTGCTTATCTGAAAATGTATCATGGTATCCTCACCACTGTGTTTGATGCTTGCAGAATGAGTCAGGTGTGATTCCAACCACTAAAATGCCAAGCCTGTAAAATATTTATTAACTGAGGACTAGTAACAACCAAACCTAACTGCTAATAACTCCAATTGCAGATTAGATAAATAAAAAAAGATGATGGCTGGCAAGGTTTAACACTGAGGGGAAGAAATAGTATTTGGTTGGACAACAATAGAAGTACTAGCCAGAGTACTATTATCACGCAATTGTTTCTTAGGAAGGTGAAGACTACTAACCTGTTCTTTGGAGCATGCCCTACAGCTGCTGCCATACTGCATTTCTGTTACTATTAACTTGCAGTAGCAGTATATTGGTTAGATGGCTTATTTACAGAGCATTTAGGAGTGAATTAAAGTAGTTGTACCACAAACAAGTGTTAACTGATGAGTGCATAAAAATGGCTTTCAAACAAAAATAGGCTTGGATTTCCAGAATGCTCTAGACTATTGCTGAGCAGTAATTAATAATTAACCCTGCTCTATTCATTTCAGAGATAGAGAAGTAATAATAGTAACAATAATCTACAGTATATCTTATTTTAATCTTCCGTGCACCCTAATTTAAATTTGAACTGGTGTTCTGTTCCCTCACGAAACACCTTATGCGTCTTCTAGATCTAGCTGTTGTAGTTAACATCCAGGATTCTTTGCCTCTTGCATAGAGATGTTTCACTGGTTTTGATGGAACCACTACTGCTAGTATTTAATTTTCGCATCACTGAATACTTTTTTGTACTGTTTTGCATTAATTACTCTTGGATTACTTAACACTTTGATGTAGAAATCTCTCTTTAAATCACATTGTGCTTAGGAGTAATCACTGGATAGGGAGAGGTCACCTCACCTCTGGAAAACTTTAATTTTTCATAGAGTGCCTCACTGCCTACCATATATACACTTCCTTTAGAACTGAACACGCATGGTCAGAAGCAAGAAAATAAAGACAAGTTACTAAGATTATCACAACTATTATTTTTCACTGAAATATTAGAATAACAATAAAAGAATAACCTATGGATATTTAGATTTTTTTCTCATTAAAAAAATGACAACACCTTTGGAAAGCATGTGAGATCCTCTGATTTACATGTGAGCCAACACTTACTCATCTGTGTGATTTGACAGTCATGTTTCACTCATTGAAAACAAAGTTTCCCTACTAAAGCTGTGCAAAAGTATTTTCAAAAACTATATATATACTAATTTGAAAGAAAATGGCAAAACAGCTTTCCGTCAAAAAAAATATCTTCCTATAAAGAAGTTGTTACTATAACAAAACACATAAAAGACTGACATCAAATTTTCTTAATCTTTCTAGCTCTTTAAGTCAAAAGAGAATTAAGCCAACCAACACAAAAATTCCCAGGGCTACTCTGGTGCTTAGTAAGATATTCCACTATACAGGGGCAGAACACTGCCACTCCCAAGGCAGTCTTAAGTTAGCCGCTGAAAGTAAGATTCTCTCAAAATTTTAGAATTTAATCAACTACTAAGAGTTTTTTTCTGAGCTTTTATATTAAAACAACTCAAAAGAGCACACAGAGAACAGATACACAAAATGGTCTTTCAAGAGTCTGCCTACAGACACAAGAATTCAAAGAGAACAGCAAAATGAAAGCAAGTCTGTGACTAGTCTTATAACCAGCACTCAAGATGCTATTGACTATTACCTGCCAAATTTCATAATGCCACAGCAATTAAGAACTCCTTGGAAAAAAGAGATTCATTAGTACCATTAATTCAAAGATGCTGAAGTAAGCATCTCTAATGTACAGATAGGTTTCTCATATTCACAACTTTCTATGCATGAACAAGTAAAGAGATAACCATAGAAAAAAATGTGTTTGTTGGTATGACTATGCCAACAAATCAACCATAGCTTGTAATAACAGCAGTTTTAACCAGTAATACTGTGACTACATTCAACCTTTTGCCAACACAGCAGAGATACAATACCACCTTCGATATTACTACACTCACATGTATTCTTCTAGATACAGTAAAGCTATGTTACAGTAAATACATGTAACATACATAAACTGCAATTTATGCAGAAGAAATTAATTTCATGTCATATAGAAATACTTGCAGAGGAGCTTTCTCATCTTGGATCTGTTTCTACTTGTAACATTCTTCTGGCCTATTAAAGTTTTATAATTGACACAATGATAAAAATGCCTATTACAAAATGTAAGAATTATTAACTGGTGTGAAAATAAACTGTCTTGTTTGTAACTTATAGAAAGCAACAAATGGCCAAATAGGGGATGCTGAAACAATGAACATGAGCGGTTTTGTTGCTCACTTTGCTTCTCCACCTCAAAGAACATGCTCAACAGAAACTACAAGCACTTTTAAATAATACTGTAACTGCACAGAGAATAACTGTCCTGGAGAAAGACACATTTCTGAGGTTTATAATTATTTCCTGTATATCTTAAAAAGTTAAGCCAAAATCTTAGAGTTCAAAACTTGTATTTTACACAACTTTACACACATGAAAGCCCTCTATACTACACTCCTTCATACTATTTCAGTTGCCAGCACCAAGTCCTTCCCCTTCTCCTCAGAAGTTCTCTTAAGAGAGGTAAAATTGTTTAAAATTGCCAGAAACCAACATTCCAAACAGCTAACAGGCAGGCTTCAGGTACAGATGGAAAAGTAAATTAGAATGAGAGACAAAACATTGATTCAGTAGGTTCTGCTTGAAAGCATGAAAAACCTTTCCTTCAGAAATACCTGGGAGCACCCGTCATCCACTGCTTCATTTGCTTAGAATTCAATGACAAGCAGTATCAGTATTTGCTTAAAAGGAAGACATTATGGACCATACAAAACACTAACAGGTAAGGAAAAGAGAAACCTGAGAGTCACAAGTGCCAAGCAGGTCATTCAATTGGTTTCTTTTCTTAAACATGAACTACCTTTAATTAAAGAAGGATCAATTTACTTCATGGGCAGTGACAGAAGTACAGCTGTACTGACTTGAGGCACACTAGTAGATTGGTTGCCATTGGAAAGGAAGGTTGCACTGTGGTCAAATGCACAAATACGTTCTGCCATTGACTCCACCAGATTCTCGATGTTAACAGAGAACGATAGGTTGACTAGGAGAAAGCTTTCATTGCCTACGGATACCTGATTTAATTTTTGACCATAGCATTGGTCCTAACAAAACAGAAGCTGAGATTCTTCAAGAAACAAATAGTTTTTGCACAGTAATTCTGAATCAGTGTTTCTTCAAAAGCACCACGCACTTTGAGTTAGACACCCAGTTCTAAAACTCCATGTTTAACAGGAACTTCTCTCATCCTGATCAGTTCTTTACAAAAACTGCTTAGCTGAGGGCCAAATGAATCTAAGTACATACAACCAAGCATTCATGTAGAAAAAAAAAAAAGTGGGCGATGATATGTTTTCATATTCTCTGGACTAATACTAGAGCAGAACACTATTAGACCAATTACCAGTACTATAGAAAAATTAATGAGGATGAATTCTTCCCTTTCAATAGCTATTTGTGGTTTTTCTTTTTGTTTTCACAGGATATATCCTAATGTTACTCTTCGGAAATAAGGTTGTACCTGAAAATGCTACACTGAGATGCCCTTATGATTTCATCACTGACAACAGTTTTCTCGTGCTCTGTAGCTTCAGTCACTATGGAGAAGCTGGGACAGAATCCTACAAAGACTCAAAACTATGCCATCAAAACAGACAGCAAGCGCATATGCTCATACTCCATCAGGGGAAAAAGAAACATTCACCACCACAGATTTTTTGAACACACAATCCTGGAAGATTATAAGGGGGCAGCTGAAGCAGCCAAACTTGATTTACAGTGATTCAATCAAATTTAGATGTCATTTGCAAAAACCAAGAATTCCATAACCTGATTCATCCACAGTCACACCTAGACAGATCTTGGTGCGTCCTGATCCAAGGCCACAGAAGCATAAAAACAAATGTAAAAGTCTCCTTTTTTTTTTTTTTTTAACTGGGAAAATGTGGGTCCTCATACACCTCAGCACCCAAAGATCTGAAAAAAATCCTACACATTGATGCTAAGAAGTTAACAGAACCAACCTCCTCAACCGCTTCTGTCTAAACAGAGTATGGGTAGGGGGAAGTGGGATGAAACATCCTGAAAGACTCAAGTCCTGAAACATCCAAGACCTGTCAGACTCTAGCAATGTCAAGGCAGTAAATCCTCGCTAAGATTAGATGGCTTTCTTTTTGAAATCCCAACTCTAAGAATTTACCAAGAACGAACAAAAGTTGTAGTTACGCCAATTCCACCAGAAGACATCATCTCACTTGAAATACCAGATACAGCACCCAGCGCCTGTAAAAACCTAGAGTTTTTTTGGCCTCAAGTGCCTTAATTGTACTGTCAAAATAAACACCACATGTTGCTGCTCCCATTAAACAGGAGAATTCAGACTCCAACACATCCTGCTGCAAAGCAATGCAACAACAAAAATCTGGCAGCAAGACATTGCCAAGTCCCTGAGATCCTTGTTCACAAATGTCTACATTTGATCACACATAGTAGCGAGCCATGCAGAGATAGCTAGAGGAATGTACACTTTCTTAAACCCTGGCCCCAGACCCCTTGGAAAGGTTAAGTCCTGTTTTCTTACTTAGATTCTCAAAGCATCAAAAAACCAAGCAAACAAAAAAATAACTAGATAGTTTTCCTGCATTTTTTTTTTGTCCTATGGCTCGATCTGTTCTACAAAGGCATAGAGGAGCAGCAGGAGAGAACAACTACAGAAGGTGTCACAGAGTAAGGAAAAGGCAGAGAGATCGGGACCGAATGCAGCAGCCTCACCTCCTGGATCCGCCTGCGGGCCCGCTGCAGCACCTCCTCGTACCCCTTTTGCCGCAGCTCACTCAGGCTCTCGTAGTACGCTTCGGGGTCGTCCGTCTCGGTGAAGAGCACCTGCGAGAGGATCTTCCAGCCGCATGTGTCCAAGCAGTGGACCAAGTAGACCTGCAGCTTGTAGCACAGCGCGTCCATCTCCTGCTCCGACAGCTCGGGGGCCCCGAACAGCACTGTCCACATGCCCGAGGGCTCCTCGGGGAAGGCGGGCAGGTAGGGCTCCAGCTCCGAGTTCACCGAGCACAGCTGCTGATGCACGGCCCGCAGGTCCTGGAAGGAGAACAGCCCGGCCCAGCTGCACTCCTCCCCCGCCGGCTCCGCGTCGGGAGCGGACGGCTCGGCCGCCTGCAGCGGCGACGGCGGCGGCGACGACGACAGCGAGCCGGCCGCCTCCTCCCTGACCAGCTCCAGCACTTCGATGTCTTCCGCAGCGCCACCCGCCGCCTCCGGGCCCCGCGGCGGCCTGCGGGACGGGCCGCCCCGGACGCGCAGCGGGCTCCGGGCCGGGCCGGGGGGGTCGGCGCCGCAGGCCGGGCCCCTGCGCAGAGCCTTGGAGGAGGCGGCGGCGGAGGCTCCGGCCTCGGCCTCGGCGCGCCGCAAGTCGCGGGACCCGCTGCGCTGCCGCTGCGCCGTGCGGTTGTGGCAGGTGATGGCGAACTTGCCCTCGATCTCGTTCCAGGCCACAATGAAGACGAACTTGTGCTTCTCGCGTTCCTGGAAGGCGTGAGGCCTCACGGCCACCCAGTCGGCCTCCAGAGTCTCCTCCAGCGCGAAGGCGGACATGGCGCTGCGCGGACCGAGCCCCGTGCCGGGCCGTGTGGTGCCGGGCCGGGCCGCCCCTCAGCCGCCCCTGCTTCTCGCCGGCCGGCAACGGCCGCCCGCAGCCCCGCGCGGCGCCTCACCGCCCACCATCAGCCATCTTAGGGCGGGCGCTCGAGGGGGCCGCTGCGGCGGGGAGGGGGAGGACGAGGAGGAGGAGGAGGAGGAAGGACGAGGGGTGGGGGGGATGAGGGGTGGGGGGGATGAGGTGAGGTGAGGTGAGGTGAGGCAGCGTCGCCCGGTGCTGGCGCAGCGCCCGCCCGCCCCGCCGCGCTGCCGGCGGACAATACCCGCCCGCCCCGCCGCCCGCCGCGCAGGTACCCGCGGCGCGTCACGTGGGCAGCGCGCTCTGTTTACAAGCGGCGGCGGCGCTGCGGCAACTCGACGCCGGCCCCGCCCACCCCGACGGGCCCTTCCGCCATTGGCCGTCGCTCGCCCCGCCCCCCCGCCCTCTGCCCGGCCCCTCGCGCTCACCCTGGCCCCCGGCCCTCGGACGCGGTGCGCGGGGCATGACGGGGAGGGCGCGTGCCGGGCCGTTGGCGGCCGTTGGGGGCGGGCGCCTGACGGCTCCCCGTCACGGCTCCGCCCCTGCCGGTACCGGCCTCAACAGGTCCCCGGAACCCCCCGAGAGCCCTTGGCAGAGGTGTTTTTG